>JARHVA010005277.1:345000-772500 GCA_037957365.1 Torreya grandis
TAAAGTGTGATCAAATTTATGAGGGTGAAAAGTTGGCTTATTAGTCAAAATTCATAGTTTTTCCTTAGTCAAATTTGTAAAGTGGTCAAAATGAGTTGAGTAAGCATGTTGATGAGGTTAGTGTTTACACATGTGGATGTTTCAAGTAAAAGTGATCATATGGGTTTGTTGATTTTTTGACCTAGTTTACTTTTGATAATTTATATATCATGTCATGTAGTGTGTTAGAAGATATGATTTTACAAAGTTGGGCTCCCAAGTAGATTGACTATATTTTCCCATAGCCAATTTTGTAGTGTGGCAAAAAGAGCTAAGTAAGCATTTTGAAGGTGTTGTATCTTACATGTGTGAAGGTGTAAATAAAAAATAATCATATGAGTTTATTAAATTTTAATCATAGATCATTTGCACTAAATTTGATCTCATGCATTGAAGCATGACAAAATTTATTAATGATCAAAGTTGTCCTCTCAAGTAGTTTTGGACATGGTTGGCTCTATGACAAAAGTTTATAAGAAGACATGTTCATGATGTTATATCTCGTATGTGTGAGATTTATAGTAGTGGATCACATGGTTGGATTATTATATTAAAGGAAATCATCTTGTATAAATTTGATATCTTATGGGTAAGAATAATAGATGTTATATAGGTGCAAAAATGGATTCTCATGAATATTGACAAGGTTATCATACTTAGTCATTTTTGGAAGTGTTAAATATCAATAAAGATCAATGGTACGTGAGTGATCCAAAGAGTCAAGATATAGTGAGATAAGGATAGGTACACAACATTTAATTTTTGAGCAAAGGTATAGGATCGTGATTCAATGGCTAGTGGATGATCACACAATTTGATCAATGGTGAGCATTGATCGATAAAGACCTTGTTGATCTACAAAAATTGATGAAGTGTATTAAGTCAATATTTTGAGATGACATGAGATGAGGTCAAATTAATATAAGTTTAACATTTATTTTTGGTGGTATATGCATTAAATATTATAAAATATTGATGGAGCAAGATTGATCCTGATCTGAGAGTCCATGAGATTCGATCATTGTACTCAAAAGCTAACTATGACCGTTTGTATTTGAATATTTGAATTTGTAAAGGAAACAACCAGTGTCTAGTTTTTGGACCATAACTTTTGATAAAAGATGAATTTTCTCATATAGTAAAAATCAAAGTGGTATATAACTCTAAGGTGCATCCATTAAACATGATTTGAAGATATAAAAGTTGTGAAGATAAATATATTGAGCCTAAAAGTTGTCTATGTATTCGTGTGTGTTTTACAAGTACTCAAGAAGGATATTCAAGCTTGTATTGATGTATTTTCAATGTCTCACAATGTTTTATCTATTGGATCATGTTTTATAATCCATGAGGATGCTTTATGTAGTTTTTGGATGTGTGATCAATCTATCTTTAGTATGAACAATTCTTAAGAAGTTGAATATGTGTTTGGCCATGGTGACTATGTGTATAAAGTCTATTTTTGATCTACATAGAGACAAGATAAGTTATCTATGATAATTTTAGGATGTCATAAGAGACATAATGATTGGACCTATGTAGTTTTAAAGTGGTTATATGTTCATATTTTTCTCGAGGGAGTGATAATGGCTGAATAGGTCTCCATGAGACCTATAAGAGCTACAAGTGCCTTGTTTAAAAGGTGTAGCTGCTTAAGGGTGACTCATAGATGCTATGGCCAACCTATGTAGATTTTATTGAGCCTTATATTCATATGATATATATATTCAGGTTTAGGACATGCCTAATGGCTGACTAAGATGGTGTTAATAAATATTGCTCTATAAATAGTAGAATCAAGGTTGTTGGGTTATAGACTTGGAAGCAAGAGACTAAGGACTGAATTGAGAGAGACTTGTGTGTGTTAGGGATAAAATTAAGGGTAGAGTGACCTAAGGTTGAGATGAAGAGCATAAAATATTATGGAGTGTTTATATGACCTATTTGTGATTCATCTTATTTGTAGAATTATGCACTTGTTGTTTGAGTGTGAGAAAAGGTGAAGAGAGATAAGTTGAGGTCCATCATTAGGTGTTGTTGACATCAGTTTAGAGTAAAAAGTGTTTCATAGGTGTGATTTTGGTAGATTATTATCTAAGGTGGTTGTAACATCTTTGAAAGGTAAAACTTGTTAAAAGTTTTGGTTATTGTTGCATCACAACTAGATAGGTGTGGTAAAACCTTGTGGGATTGGTAACTCACTAAACAGGGATTGTAATTCCTTGGTTAGTTCCAACTGGTCTAAATTTCATATTATTATATATAATAGTAGTCTAATTATACGTTCCAATGGGTTTTATTCCCTAAGAGGTTTCCCACATATGTCATGTGTTGTTTGATTAATCTTGAATCGTCTCTCTTGCTTATTTTTTTGAATGATATGTATCCTTCAAAAATTCTTGTGGTAACTAGTTAAGTAATTATAAGAATCAAAATTGAATTTTGGATTATTTGGGCTCACTAATTCACTCCCCCTCTCAATGATTGTACCTCTAACAATAATGAAATCTTTCAAGATTTTAGGTACACTCTTGAACAAGAACAATCAAGCTAAGACACTCTAATGTCATATGTTTGCATGTGGAAACTTGTTCTTATTCATAATTAGTCTTCTACCATTTATGAGCTCATATAGGTGTCAGACAAGAGATAACCACATTGGAATGAGGACTTTTGATCTTGTTTGAAAATTTTACAAAGTTGTAAGAATCCATTTGAGACCTTAAAAATATCTAAGACTAGTTGGAGGACTATACACCATTCATATTACTCATATTCCAATCCATTTCCTTTTCTAATAATTCAAGAACATCTAAAAGTGTTTCACAAGAGAATAAACATGTTAGAAGGAAGCATTTAATTGGTTTGAAGTAACTCAAATTGAAAATCATCTATTTTGGGGATTTGAAAAGGTTTGGGATGGGTTATAAACCCATAAACTATGCAAATTATATGAGATTCACCTTCATTTCCTATGACACACATTCATGTGAATCCAAAATTATCCATAGAGGTCTGTATGGTTGTAATGTGAGTGTTTGAAATGGTCTATGAACTTTACCAAGTTTTATCTTGATGATTTAGAGATATCATAATAATCAACAATGAGGTCATAGAATGAAAGGTAGACTTGAGATTCATATGCATTTTTTGAAAAAGGAATTCAGGGACAAGTTACCTTAATCACTCCAAATATATACCTAGCCATTATTTTAACCTTTTTATGATGAGACATTTTGAAGACAACAACTGATCTAATGTCTCCATTATACAGTCCAAGTGTAAAGATAATGGGTTGGTAGGACAAATGTTTGTTTCGTTAAGTTAATAAGATGCTAAATTCATCTCATTATATGCATATTTCCATTATAGAATGTTAATGTTCTCTATAGTGATGGAGTCTATATAACCTTATCATGATATGACACCTAGTAGATGTATAACCTACATATAAATGACTCCCTTTGAATATAAATGTCACTAATGGATTGAAAAAATTCAAAATTAATTTAAGAGTTAATTCTATACCAATATAATATCCTATAGGTCTCCTCTTGGTCAAAAATTAGCACCTAGAAGTTGACTATAGGGTAACTATATGGATTAGACCTAATAGGTTATGTATAAGGCTTAACTTAAAGTATGGCGTCAAAAAAATCAACCATATGACAAACCCAAAGGAATTAAAGGATGATATTTTTTCATGATCAAAGGTTTTACCATAAATTATACACCTACATGCACCTCTTTTCTAAGTGAGAATCCAATGCATAGTAAACTAGTCAACTAGGTCTATCAAATATAAGGTGTTTATTGAAAAGATTAGCAAAGGTTGGGAGTGATAGATACCTTTAATAATATCCTTAATAAAATTATAAACCTTATAAATAATTATCATCACATTGGAAATAATTTTAAATTTACTTTTCATAAAACATATAGTCAACATACAAGATACTGCATAATCTACAAATTATGAGCCTATTTTAAATATTTTAAAGCGTTAGAGGATATATAAACATATTCTAACTATTAAAATTGGTAAATTTTACCTCCATAACCTCTGTAATCCTCCCATATCATTTTATTAGCTATAAAAATAGTGGATATATGCTCTTCTATGTCTTTGATAGAGGGTACCCTAGGAAATAGGTAAATTGTAGATTGGGTGAGTATATGATGAAAGGATAAATTAAGGGTCTTAAGTATGATGGATGATTGTTTACATAGTGGTATTATAAATTTAAAAATGTGATAAATTACCCCAAATTCATGATCAACCACTCACAATTTGTGGTGAGGGGTTAAGCACATTAAGGCCTTTAGGCCTTGACTAAGCCTAAAACCCTAAAGAGGTGTAGTCATCATTTTTAAAATCATATGAGCATTACATGGCATTACAACACCTTTATGGGGAGATATGAAGTGGTAAAATACATTTGGTTTTTATACAAACCCCATATAATGGTCAATTTTGGCTCAAACCAATTAAGGCCTACATAGAATGAAGAGAGGAGCTCGAGAGGTGAACTTTGAAGACTCTTACTTGTGTGAACATATAATATGGGAGATTGAGGAGTTGAGATAAGTTTTATAGGTTCATTAGTGAGGATTTAGTGTTATTTATTAGATAATTGAATTTCATTATTGTATGAACAATCTTTAAGGGCTAAAATGTCTCTAAACCCTCCAAAACCCTTGGTAGTGACCCAATGGGGAAGATGAAGAAGGAAAGACATCTAAGTAGGTTAGTTTGCTTTGGAAATTAATTTGAGATTATAGAGGACTCACTAGGGATTCTTCCCATTATTTTTTGTTCTACCCTACTATTAGCATTTTAGCCTCAAAGGTGAATGTTAACCCTTATCATTTGAAGCTTTGATGACCATTGCCTTAGTTTTCTTTTATATGTCTCATAGTGTCTTTGTTTAAGGAAAAATGACTAATGCATGAATTAAGAATTCAAACCATCATATGCATGTCATGTATAAAAGAGTGGAGCAATATGATCATGAATTTAAAAATTACACTTGAGGATTCTACCAGAGCTAAAGAAATACATGAACATGAAGTGCTTTATGCTTGTATCACCCAATATAAATGTTTTGCCTTAATGAGCTCACTATCTCAAGTTAAAATCATTTAAATTTGAACCTACAGAATGAGATGTGCATGGGGACATTAAACTTAAGTCATAGGAACTAACCCTTGAATTTAAATGACCCAAGGTTTAATGTGGAACTGACAAGTGCCCAAATATCAGGAGTTTGGATCAAATCTTATAGTGAGTAGGTAATTTTTAGTGTTAGTGGGTCCCAAATATCTAACAATAAACATTTTATTATACATCTAAGATAAACAATGAGAACCAAGTCAAAAATTCATTAAAATGCATTGATGATAAGTATCAAGATCCTAGGTACCTGAGTAGATATCTAAAGGTGAGTGTTAATTGATAGAAGTTAATGGGTCCAAGTAAATCAATGGTGCATGTGCATTTGTACATAGAGATATAATGGTGAGTGATGAGTCAAAAAGTCAAAGAATTTTAAAGCTAGATGAAAATATGCCAAGTGTCTCAATCATATTAAATTGATATAAGATCAATAGCTCATATTCATTCATATAGAAATAGATATATGGTGTGCACAAGGTCAAGAAGTCAAAGGACTGATAGTAGGATCTTGGTTATGAATGTGGATATAATTTTTGGTTCTCAATTACACACCTCATATGCTCATCCTTACACACTCAAAATAAAATGATAAACAAATATGAAAACCCCAATATTATGTCATTATAGTTTGGGAAGGGTTTGGCATCTAGAATAGATAAGATGTATAAAATGACTGAGAGGTACCTACAAAGGGTATGGTCATCTCCCTAATACTTTTGGATCTTCCTAAACCAAGGTGAGAAGACCTATAGGGTATCCTGCTCACATGGAGTGAATCTATAATTTAACCTCCATGGGGATTATTATTACAAAGGAACACAAATATGACCAAAACATAACCAATCTTTCTCACTCCACTTGGGAAGGGTTATCACATAGAATGAGTAAATGCTCTAGACCAGATACAAGCTACTAAATATAGATGGGAAGGTAACTGCAATCTTCATTCTTAAGAATTTTCTATAACATAGTCTGAATGGAAAGATGCAGTGTTGGGTCTTTAAAGCATAAAGTATAAACACATGTTAAGTCTAAAATTTTTTATGTATCTTCAAGTAATTAACACTTATAATTTGTAACAAGGGGTATTATTTACAAGTCAAGACAAGATATGATAGGTTAGATGATAATATAAAAGGGGTGATGTGCTATAGATTTTTCAACCAATAGGTTATCTTGAAATATTCATGATATTATCCTTTTCAAAGATGTAGAAAAGACTAAAATGCAAGTTAATGGTAACTAACAAATGATCCCCTAAATCCCAGAGCATATACTGCAACTAAAATTTCAAAACACTTTTACTTGTCAAATCCATAAACCTAGGGTGACCTAGAAGTCATTCAACAACATACTTCCAAGTTAAACTATATAAAGTGATTTATAACCTAGATCCATGCTCAAAATGACAACTAATAATGAGAATAAACCTATATATCCAATAAACAGAACTAGTAAAACATATTACTACACTTCATCAATAAGGGATAGTAAAGATCCACATGCATTTTCATTAACTTGAAAAGAAACCTTACATACATCAATTTTTCAAAACTTTTCCAAGGGGACAAGCATGGTGAGTTTACTCTTTTGACAAGAGAAACATAAACATGCTCTCAAAGCTTACTAATGGACGTACAACTGCAACCACCTAGACAAGATATACACCCAGTAATGGATCCCAAAACATTAAAGAACCCAAAATTGGAGAAAAAAACAAAAAAAACAACAACCACCAACCTTTTGAATAGAGGATTAGCCCTTTATTTATACATTTTTCACCCATTTCAAATCTAGGAATAAGGGTTTTAACTTGCAATTACCAAATTCCTACAAATATTCTCCTAGCTAGAATAAATACTTTACCACACCTAGAATCTTCATGTATTTACAAGGAAAATGATTCCTCTAACTACCTCTACAAGAAAATATGAAGATTCAGACCACATCCTTTGATTTATTGGCTATAGATACTTTCAAATGATATGGAAGGATATTATTCATGGTGAAGGCCAAACAAACTTCTTGTATTCATTTGTAACTTCCTAAGCATCCCTTTGATCACTTGATTAGACAACTAGAAACTTCTAAACAACTACCCTCTCCCTCATGCATGCTATAGAATAACCTTCTCTTATAATGATGGTTACATTGGAATTCCTGAGTTGTGGTAGAGGTAGAAAATTATTCACTACCATAATTGAAAATATGCTTTGGAATGGCCCATAAACCCTATTTTGTGTTATGATTTCTTTCTCATCTATGAATTAAATATCAATTTTATATCCTAGGCTAATGTTTTCCACATATTGACACATGACACTCCACATCAAATCCAACTAAGTAGTTGTGGGGATCAAAAGTGACTAAGCCACTTTATTGGATCAATCTATACATGTGTTATGTTCTCATGCCATCTTAGAGATTTATCAAATATGCATCCTTGATATTTTTTAGAGTCCTTAGCCATAACCTTAATAGTAGACCATCAATCTAAATCTGGTCAGTCAAACCTTATTGGTCAATGTTTTAACCTTACATTTGAGACCATGTTATTTGGTAGCTTCATGGGATTATTGCACTTTACATAGTCATTCTTTATCGAGATAATGTGCTTTCACCTTTGAGATCTTTAAAAATTCAACTTTCCTTTCGCACCATTAGACCTTAAAGTATAATGGAATGCTGACCATTGATCTTTGGATTATTTGAATCCAAACAACTATATACCTAGCTTAAATTTTAAGTCTACATGCCCCTAATTTGATGTCTACATGACTATCATTGATGTCCACATGACCATCAATATTTAACCCCCAATGGATAATTATCAATATTTGTTTTGACATCCACATGATTGTTAATGACCTCTATGTGACCATAAATGACATCCATGCAATCCTCACACTTTGACCCCAATAGATAATTTATTGAGCTTAATTTTGACATCTAAATGATCATCATTGATGTCTATGTGATAGTCAATGATGTTTGCATGACCGTCACACTTTAAACCCTAATGGATAATTTTTTAATCTTAATTTTAACATCTACACCACCATCAATGATGTCTGCATGACCATCACACTTCATGTTCAACTTTAAAGGTACTTAGTATAAAATTACTTAGCCTAAAGTTTTGGGACATTAATACATACAATGTAGACTTTAATACTTTGAGATCAATTTACAATAAAGGGACTCAACATTAATGAGACCATTCTAATAGATAAAAATGAACTAAGGGCCATGGGAAATAAAAAGGGACCAAACATGAATTTTAGATGAAGGTTTGCTCATGTTAATAAACATGACCAAACCTTAGTATAAAATTAAAAATAATTACATAGCATATTAAAATCATTCCCACTTATATTTATCTTGTTGATTTGAAATTTAATCAAAGGGCTTAAGCCAAGAAAATTAGAACAAGGGTCTTAAAGTGATAAAACATGAATTCAACTTGGCTTTTGATAGACCAAAAGCTAGTAAATATCAAATTAACAATACATTTAACCTCTGATGAACACTTGAAAATAAGAAGTGGAATAACAAATCATGCATTCATAATTGATAAGGACTCAATTGCTTCAGTGCAATTTTGGTCACTAACACTAGATCTCACCTGGGGATGTACACCCCCTATGAGTGTGCAAATAACCCTAAAATGTAAGACCAGGTGTCAATACATTGGGTTATGGAATTAACACTTAGAAATTTCTTAACAAATATTAATGAAGGCTCAAAAAAATATGGTAGATTGACAAAAACATATCAAGAGGATCTGAAAATGAACACAATTAAAATTAATGAAAGTAAACTATAAAAAAAAGGCCTAAATTAAAGGGGAAAGAATCAAAACAATAAGAATATACACTATACAATTATGTACATAGTTACAGACTCAATCAAATAAGTTTTTTAGATTTCTACCATTGACTAATAGCTCTAGTATTTCACCATTTAGTCTCTCAAGAAAAAGGTGTGTTCCCCAGTCTGATAGTTGATGGAATAGGGACCCGTACATAAGGCATCAAGCTTACCATGGTTGCCTTTCTCTTCATGTCTTCTATCCTAAAGTAGGACCAGATCACCTACTTGGAAGGTTCTCGGTGTGACCTTCCTATCAAATATTATTTTTAGATTTTCTTTGAAATTGAGGTTCCTTCCATGATCTTGTCTTTAAATTTCATCAAGATCAAAAATTTGGTTCATCATGCTATCATATTGGTTGATTTTCTCATCATATTCTAATTGTTACATGAGTTGATAGGTTGGCAACTATAAATTCATAGGCAAAATTGTTTGAGCTCCATAGATAAGATCAAAAGGGTTTTTTCCTGTACCTCTCTTAAGCATGATCCCATCAACCCATAAAGTAAACTTTAACTATTCATCCCACTTTTTCTTATTTACTTCCAATATTCATCTAATTATTTTGAGCAAGTTCTTGTTACTAGATTCTACTTGCACATTCCCCTAAGGATTGTAATTAGAAGCATAGGTCAATTTAATCTCATAATATTTGCACAATACCACTAAATTTTTATCTTTGAAACTCCTCACATTATCAACAATAACTTTGATAGGCACACCAAATCTAAAAATAATCTGATTTAGCAAAAAATCCATAACCACCTAGTATGTATCCTTCTTTGTAGGAACCGCTTCAAACCATTTGGTGAAGTAATCAGTTGTAACTAGTATCCACCTATGTATAGTGATCAATAAGTCAATAATTTATCTACTGAAATCCATCCCCTATTGTTTTAATTGGACTTCAATCATCATAGGCTGCAAGGAAAGAGAACCAAAAGCTTTCATCCTCCCAAAAAAGCATTGGCATTTTTGACATTTTCTAACTTTCTAAGCAAAATAGTTAAATAATGATGGACACTAATAACCAACTCTAAAAATTTCATGATCTATAATTTTAGGTACAAAATGTCTACCACATACTTCACTATGGAATTCTTCAATCAGGATAGTAGTTTGCTCTTTTATCATGTATCTCAAGAGAGCCCTATCTGGATTCTTCCATGCAAGTCCATTTTTAGTCAAGAGATATTTTTGGGAAACATGATTAAGAGTCCTCCTTTGATTTTTGTCCAATTTAGGGAAACAATTCATACTTTAGAAGTAATAGACAATGTCCTTATACCATGAAGACATGTGAAATTGACTCAAAGAATCATCAACATTGAAAATAATAGTATTTACCTCAATGGATTACAAATTGGTCTCATCCATGAGCCTAGATAGACTCATCCCTTATACTAACTTGGTGGTCTAAATATCCATGTCATAATCTTGTAACATGTTAACCCATGTGCATCTCTTATTAGATATTTTATTCTGAGTCAAGATGTCCTTCACCATGGTCTGTGAGACATAAGAAACAATCTTTGATCTTAAAACATAAGGTCTGATCACTTTTAACAACCTTCAAGAGAGTGAAAGCCTCTTTTTCCATGATGGTGTAATTCAATTTAGCACCTTGTATAGCTTTTCTAAAAAAATATATTGGTTTGTCATGACCATATTCATTCTTTTGCAAAAGAACAATAGCAATAGTATTATATGATGAAAAAGAGAATATTTGAAATGGCTTAGTGTAATAAAGGCTATCCAAAATAGGGGAATACTTTAGAGATCCTTTGATGTCATTGAATGCCTACAAGCTTTCTCCTCCCATTTGATTGTTTGGTCTTTTTTCAACATGAAATTCATAGGCAAAGTAATATTTACAAATTTAGACACAAACCTCCAATGAAATTAATTTTTCCAAAGAAGGATTTAATTCACTTCATGGACTATGGGATAGGCATTTTTTCAATGGCTTCTACCCTCTTGAGATCAATCATGAGACCATATTTGGACACTATATGTCCTAAGAACTTGGACTTTTATACTCTAAAGTGACATTTATTTAGATTAATTAAAATTCTAAACTCCTTACATATAATCAATACTTTCTCCAAATGATCTAAATGTTCTTATCTAGACTTAGAGTACATAGTAATATCATCTTAATACACAATTATAAAATTGTTAATCATCCCTACATAAGCAACATTAAGAGATCATTAAAATGTTTCACCAAAATTCATTAACCCAAAAGGAATCCTCTTATATACATATGTGCCCCAAAGCATGGTAACAGTCTTGGGTCTCTTAGATTCCTTCACCACAACCTAGTTATATCCTAAGAAACCATATAATGTGGTCAATATCTCTGATCATGTAACATTTTAATATAGGTTGTCCATATTAGGCAAGTGATAATTATCATTAAAAAAATATTTATTCAAATTTCAAAAATTCACACACAAGTAGATGTCACCATTTTACTTTCTTAAAAGGATTAAATTTTCAACCCATGATGAATACCTAATGGGTTGAATGATACCACCATCTCTTAGCTTATTTAACTCATCTCACATCTTAATGGCCAAGATGGGATTAATAGGTCTTTATTTATGCCTAAAAGACTTACTATCAAGCTACAATGGGATGGCATGTTAAACAAAGTCTTCCCTATATGATTTCAACTTAGAATAAGACCATGCTAAATAATCTTGATACTTTCTTAACAGCTTCATGTAAGCTTGCTTCTCAATTATACTTAGGTGAGTACCCAACCAAACCTTCCTTGGATTCTCATGAGAACCCAAATCACACTTAGTCATGTCCTTTGAAATAAATGGGTCTCGAGTCTTCAATCTATCCACTCCATGAAAAGATGCTTCTAAATTTACCAATCCTATAGGGAGCATGTTTGTCTTTAGTTGGATAATGTTTTTCCCAAACAAGGTTTCTTTTCTACCATAAACCTAAACCATAGATTCCAAGTCTATGAGTTGATCATGAAAGTCAAATTCATAATTCAGAAACCTCTTAAATTTTTCATCATCATCAAACACCTATAAATGATGAAAATTATCTATGATTGAAGGCCTGACAAACACCTCCATTTGATACTGACAATGAGGGCTCATATTTACAATTTCAAATTGAGCACCTAACCCTGCAAGTATGCTAACTTTTTGGTTGAAACTTATATTATGATAATAGACATTGAATGCATCAAAAAATTCAAGAAAATCCTAAAAAACATTCTAATATTATTTCAAACTTTCATTTTTTGTGGCATAAACATTGTGGACTTGCTTTACCACTAGCTCAGAATCACCCTTGACAATCAAGATTTTGATTTTATGTTTAAGGATAATTCATAGACCAAGTAAGAGTAATTCATACTTAGTATAATTTTTAGAGCACTCAAAGGACAACTTAAAAGAAAACTTGAATCATGTACCATTAAGGGCATATAATACAACCCCTACTCCATTTCCCAGATTGGAGTAACCCCCATGAAAACACACCTTTCAAACTACACCTTTATTGTCAAGTTCAACATCAAGAGTAGCAAGCTATTCAATAATGTCAATATTCCCCATAAAGCTACCCAAATCAACATCTACATACAACACTTCATTTATATCATACCTCAAATCCTCAATGACATGCACCATCTTTGACTCTATAAATTTTGACCATCTTACCCTCCAATGGAATAGTTGCATAAGATAAGTCCATCTGTACATTTCTACCCATGCTAGAAGCCCATTTTCATGATAGCAGCATCCCCCACTTAGGTGGGTAGTCCAAAACTACCATGCACATATTCAAATACTTACCTAGATGTAATACAAATTGCACTACCATCCCCTTCACTTGTCTAACAACTGGAACTTCTCATGAGTCCATGTAATAACACTTACTAAAGGCTGATGTAATCTTCACCTTGAGCTCATTTAGGACACCCAAGGGTGTCACATTACAAGAAGCACCAGAATCAAACATACATTTATCAATAATCAAACCATTCATCAAGAGAGTTATATAAAATGGGTCCATGTTCAACTGACTTTCAATCAAGGCAATCCCCAAATACACTTTTAGAGCTACTTCAACAACTTCTTTTGAATGTTCAGCTTCCTCTACGGGTGTTTGGGTTAAATTAATCTCATTTACAACTAATTTCTCATAAAATAATAAGTATTCAAATGCCCTTTTCCTATGTTTATGTATTCTTAAAATTTAAACAATGGCATGGTGATTTTAAATTGTCTCAACACTTGGGCCATATCACATATACTATACTGAGAAAGGGGAGTTTATGATGGAAGAGTAACAACACCTTCAGCTAGAATGCAATCACTTAAGGTTTTAAGTGGAGTAGGTTTGGGTGGACTTGCATTCTTAGTATAAACCTTCAAAGGAGGATTTATTTAGCATCATTCACACCCTTAGGAATACTAGAAAGTAAAGGTACTTTATTTTTAGTGGGAACACCTCTAGGCTTAGCAACTTAGGAAATGGGTGTTTGTTTGGAAGCATTAGGTTCTGCTATAGTTTTCTTAGATTCCTTACTTGTATCCCCTACCTTTAAATTTATAAGGGTAGTGACTTGAGGGACAACATCTAGTTTCTTAATTCTAAAGTAGTATTCTTTTTCTTAGACAACTACTACATTAATTAGTAATTACATATCCTCAAATAATGGAATTCCCCTATCTTACTTATTAATCATCATTGATCTTAAAAAATTTAAATCATGAATGGGTAATTCATAATCCTATGCCATACTAACATCACAAAAAAATTCACAAGTTAGGATATATACCTTTTTTATGGCACTCCAAAATTGATCAATAATGGTATCACTCAGTAATGTTGTGGAGGTAGGCATCTTAATTTGGGTATTATGATAATTGAACATCATAATTTCATCATCAAATGACATAAAATCACATTCATCTTCATCTTCATCAATTGGTTCAGTTGTATCACATGGAGGATGTGTAAGGAAGCACTTGTCACACCAATCAATATTAATGTCGCAACCTAATATATTCACATTTGAATTTAATAGATTAGGCACTTCTTTATTAGCCCTTCTATTTTGATTTATTTCTATTTTTTCATCTCATGTAGGCCTCTTCCCTTTATCATTATCTCAATGGTGGAAAATAATCCTTCTTTATGCTTGATTTTGATTTAGATCCCTCTCTTGACTGGTAGACACATGAGGGATCCCATTTTTAGATCTATCCAATTTGTATGAAATTTATTTGACAACATAAGCCAAAGTTTTAATAGTCTCTTCAAGGTTGGTTATCTTTATGGACCGTGCCTTTTTTGGATTGACCAACTTTACATCAGCCTGCTTGTCCATGGGTTTTACCACATCCTTTATATTATTTTCAATTTGGATATCCATATTGAATTCTAACTACAAGTTTTTGGGAGCCTTTTCCCTCAAGTAGTACATAACCTTCTTGTCAAAGGCATCACAATACTTTATAAAGCACACTATATCACTAGGCTTGATGTTCTTAGGCAGTCACATTTTATTTTTGTTGAATCATGTATTGAAGTCCTAAACACACTCATTGGGGTTATTATTGATGTTTTTAAATTCATCCAAAATTATTCTCAAATCAATTCTATCACCATATTAAATTTTGAACACATTATTCATCTCTTCCTATGAATTAATACACCCACAGCGAAGAGAGTTGAACTACTCACGATTATTTTCTTCCAAATTATGCACAAATAAATTAATGCACACATCCTCATTCTCAACCTCATAATATTCAATAATATTATAAAAATCCTTCAAGTTTTGATCACCACTCACTACATTGTTCCCTTGTAACTTTAAATGGTGGTTCCTTACTTCATTTGGATAACATTCCATGTCCTCAAAATTGATAGGTCTAAATTTGGGAATACAAAATGTAGGATGTTCATTATCATTTAGGTCCCTATGCCTCATTATTGGTTCAATAATAGGCTTAAGAAATAATTTCAAAGGGATATGAGGGGGTGAATTAGGTAAAATTTATGCTTCACACCTGGGAGGGGATTCAACTATTTGAGAAGGAGCTAGATAATAAATTAGACTATAAGTTTTAGATTTGTGAGGAAAGCTATGAGAGTCCTCTATAATGGGGATCTCAATAAAATATTCAAAATTGTTAAGATCTTGAGAGTCCAATCAATATTGTATAGATGTATTATGCTCTTCAATGAGCCTCCAAACTTGTCTCCTTTGTCTTTGATGCAAACTTAGGGGTGGGATAATTTTTTTGGACAATTCACCTTTGAAGGATAATCTCAATCCTTATATATTTTCAAATAATAAAATACTCAGAGATAAAATGTTAAAAAATATATTCAAACTAGGCTCTGATCTTCCTTGAAACCAAATGATAAAATTGAAGTCACCACTAGAATCAAACTTCTAGAATTATAAAAATTGATAAATTATTGTGATACATGCTAAAATTAAACTTGTTGAATATAATGATGAGATATAAGGCAAAGACTCTAAAAGTTTAGAAATATGTTCAAAATTGGAGAAAACACCTTTCAACATGTAATTTTAACATCTCTTTACAATACACTCACTAAAAGTCAAATTGTCAAATATCTCAATTCATGGCACATCCTCAATGGAGTGAAATAGTGTTCATTGCCAAGATAGTCTCACTATAATAGGAATTTATAGAGAAATTCATAACATGAAACACTTACATCTCTCTACAAGAGTCCCTGGTAACACAAGTGTTAAGAATCAATGTTTTAATCCCAGATAATGGTGCTAGTTGAGTGTTGGTTCCTAGTTATATACCTCATACTCTTGACCTTGCATGCTCGAAAGAAAATGGTAAATAAATATGAAAAACCCAATAGTATGTCATTTTATCCAAGGAAGGGTTTAGCATATAGAACATATCAAATGTATAAAATGACTAACAGGCACTTAAAAATGGTATGATTATCTCTTTTCTACTTATGGCTCTACCTAAACCAAGGTAAGAAGACCTACGGGGTAGCTTACTCATATGAAGTGATTATATAATTCAACCTCCATGGGGATTATTGTCACAAAGGAACACAAATATGACTATAACAAAACCAAACTCACTCACTCCACCTAAGAAGGATTGTCACACAGAGTGATAAAATTCTCTAGACTAGATACAATCTACTAAAGATAGATGGGAAGATGATTGCAAGATTTATTCCTAAGAATTTTCAACAATATGGGTTGAATGGAAAACTACAATGTCAAGTCTTTAAATTAAAAAATGCAAACACATGTTAAGTATGCAAAATTTTATGCATATGTAGGCAAGTAACACTTATAATATACAATAAGGGGTATTATTTTCAAGGCAGGACAAGGTAGGACAAGTTAGATGATAATAGAAAAGGGGTGGTGTGATGGAGATTTTTCAAATAGCAAGGTATCTTGCAATATTCATGACATTATCCTTTACAAATATGTAGAAAAGACTCAAATTTAATCTAATGGGAACTAACAAATGATCCCTGAAACCCCAGATCATATACTACAACTAAAATTTTAGAACACTTTTTCGTGTCAAATCCATAGACCTAAGGTGCTCTGAGAGTTCATTCAACAAAATAATTCCAAGTTAAACTACAAAAATGTATTTAAAACCTAGATCCATTCTCAAAATGACAACCAATAATGAACACAAACTTATATATCCAATCATCAAAACTTGTAAAACATATAACTGCACTTCATCAATAGGGAAGAGAAAATAACCACAAGAATTTTCATTAACTTGAAGAGAAACCTTACATACATCATTATTTCAAAATGCTACCAAGGGGAAAAGAATGGTGAGTTTACTCTTTTTAAAATGGAGACATAAACATACTCTCAAAGCTTGTTAATGGATATACAACAAAAACCACTTTAGCAAGAGAGACAAGATTACACCCATTAATGAATCCCAAAAAATTTAAGAACTTGGACTTGGATAAAAAAACCAAAAGAAATAACAACTACCAACTCTTTGAATATAGGAGAATCCCTTTATTTATACATTTTTTACACATTTCAAATCTAGGAGTGAGGGTTACAACCTATAATTTCCAAAGTCCTACCAATATTCTCCTAGATACAACAAGTCTTTTGCCATGATTGGAATATTTATGTAATTTCAAGGAAAATGATTCTTCTAACTACCTCTATAATAAATGATGAACATTCAGACCACATCCTCTGATATATTTGCTAGGGATACTTTCAAATGAGATGGAAGGAGAATGTTTGTGGTTGATGCCAAACAAACTTCTTGTCTTCATGTGTAACTACCCAAGGATCCCACTGATCACTTGCTTAGACAACTATAAAATTCTATACAACTACCCTCCCCTTCATGCATGTCATGGAACAACCTGCTCTTGCAATGATGGTTACATTAGAATACTTGAACTGTGGTAGAGGTAGAAAATTTTATATGGCCATCATTAAAAACATGTTAGGGAATGGCCCATAGAACCTCTTCTACACTATGATTCATTACTCATCCATGAAATAACCATCAATTTTATCTCCTAAGCCAACATTTACCACATATTGACATGTGACACTCCACATCAGATCTGACTAGACACTTGTGGGGCTCAAAATTGACTAAGTCACTTAATTATCTCAATTTGGACATGTGTCATGTTCTCATGCCATCTGGAATATTTATTAAATACACACCATTATTATTTTTTAGCATCTTTGGCTTTGACCTTTACCATAGACCATCTATCTATATCTAACCAATCAAATATTATTGGTTGATGTTTTCACCTAGCATCCAAGACCATGCTATTTAATAGCTTCATAGGCTTCCTACACTTTACACAATTAGTCTCTATTAGGCTACCATTATTTTCCCATGTGGTAATCTTGCATTATCTCTAAGTTATTTTAAAAGTTAACTTTCCTTTTACACTATCAGATCTTGAAGTACGATGGAATGTTGATCATTGATCTTTGGATTATTTTGATCCAAATCACGATCTACCATGGCTTAAATTTGACATCTACACACCCATCATTTTATGTCCACATGACTATCATTGACATTTGCATGACCATCAATATTTAACCCCTAATGAATAATTGACAATATTTATTTTTATGTCCATGTGATCATCAATGATGTCTATGTGATCATCAATGATGTTTACATGACCATCACACTTTGACCCCCAATGTATAATTTGCTAAGATTAATTTTGAGGTCCATGGAATCATCAATGATGTCTGCATGACCATCAATAACATCCACATGACCATCACACTTTGACCCCTAATGGATAATTTGTTGAGATTAATTTTTACTTCTGCATGACTATCAAATTTTATGTTCAACTTTAAAGGCACTCAATATAAAAAGACTTAGTCTGAAGTTTTGGGACATTAATAAATATAATGTAGACTTTAGGGAATTGAGCTTAGTTTATAAGAAAGGGACTCAACATTACTTAGACCATGCTAATAGATAAAAATGGATCAACGGCCATGGGAAATAAAAAAGGACCAAACATGAATTTTAGACAAAGGTTTGGTTATGTTAATAAACATGACCAAACCTTAGCATAAAATTTAAAATAAGTCCATAGTATATTAAAAGTCTTCCCACTTAAATTTATCCCACTAATTTTAATTTAAATCAAATGGGTTAATCCAAGGAAATTGGAACAAGGATCTTAAGGTGCTTAAACATGAATTTAACTCAAATTTTGATAGGCCGAAGGCTAGTAAAGATCAAATTAATAGGACATTTTAACTTTGATGAGCACTTGAAAATAATAAGTGGGATAAAAAAAATAGGCATTCATACTTGACAAGGGATCAAATGATTTGGTGTAATTTTTGGGCACTAACACTAAAATTTTTCATAATATGTAAATCCAAACATAGATCAATGATTAATATTAAAAATCAAAAGCCAATAGAAAATAAAAGTGACTTGGGTCAAACAATAAGCAAGATTTGTAAGTTTACCCCTCACCATTAAAGCTTGACCAAATACCATCTATAAAGAAGACATACACTTATATTTTTAGGTAGGGGTAGTTTTGTGATCTTGGAGAAACATCTTAACAATCAACATGATCATTTCTTTGACATACAAGTACTTGTAATCACTTAAAATAGACAATCATAGCTCTATCAGGTTCCTGCATATGAAGACATTTTATTTATAGTATAATCAAGTAGAGTATTGTCATTGAAGTATATATCTAGGCATTAAAATGTAATTTACCATGACACCTATCTAATGTTAAAGTGAATAAATAATTCACTTCATCCTTCAAAGTGCTAAATCATGTAAGGGAAGGTTGGAGTGGAGTTAACCAGTCATCAAGTGCCAAATCATCCCCAATTGACTAGTTGATTATGATCATGCATATTTCATAAATTTCATGCAATAGAGGGCCTTCAACTCATCTTAAAATAAGTTAAAATGGATTTAACATCCAAATTTGGCATATCATTCATGTATGAAGATTGGCAAAGTCCATGATGGACCCACCTTTCTTAATATAATTCCAAAAGGAGTGTCATGCAAGTATTTAAAATATTAAGATAAGTATTAAGGAATTTTTATGAATATTATAATTTAAATTGGCTTTATTTGAGTTGGAGTGGAACTTCTCTCCTCCCTTGTTCATCAATCATGGCTTTCTACTTCTGCTTTTTCTATATATGTAGGATTTTAAGCCATTTTTTTATGATGGATCCTTTTCTTAGCATGAGAAAACTCTACTAAGATTGAGTTTTTTTAACCTTTTAAGATAAATAAAATGACTATTTCATATTATATTATATTGGTATAGTGTGTTTATGTTGGTTGATTTGCATATGTGGTAGAACTTTATCCCTTGTTAAGTCTTGATTCTCACCTAGCTACTAGTAAGCTAACTTATGTAGGTCATGTGTAGTGTTTGATGTCATTTGGTTGGGATAAAAATGGATATAAGTGAATTTTTAGTTACTTTAATTATGCCTATTCTATTATTTCCCTTATGCTTTGACAAACTGATAAAAACTCTACATGAAATACTAATGCATAAGAGTCTTGGAGTTGTAAGATCCAGTGTTTGACTTTTCTTATCAATACTTTAGGAGATCCCTTAAAAAGTGTGAATGAAATATAAATATAGGTGTATCACCAAAAATAAATTAGGATCTCCCTTTCACTTTCCTTCTCCCCCTTTTCATCCCAACAATCAATAGTTTAGTAAGTAGTGTAAAGTGATACATCAAAGGAGCTAGCCTCACCAAAATTTAGAGGTATGGTCTAAGTTTAGGTGTCGCACACCTCAAATTTTTCCAATGTTACTCAAAGTGTGAAGGATTTTTAGATCAAAAATCTATCAACCTTAAATCAAGATGTTATCTAGGTTGCTAACAATTTTGACATGCCTGGTGGGACATGAATTCAGCTATTAAAGTACAAGTTTGTAGAATATCATCTTCAAAATTAGTTTCTAGTACCTTTGTGGCCTTTATCTCAAGGTAAAAGGTATATGTTGTTAAAAAATTCAATTATATTCATGATTTTCTAGGCTATGGTAGCCTACAGAGAAGAATTCTATCATTCTTCTCCTTACTAGTAGTTCTGGTATGATCCTCATAACCCATATCGATCATATCATGATCCATACCAACCATCTAATGAATATACAAAGATTTATCAATATTATGAAATCTCATACTAGTCCTGTAACCACTCCCATAATTATTTGTATCCTCTTAATCAGCCCAATCAAGTCCCAAATCAATCCATCTCAAGATTCAGGAAAACTTTGTTTGGATATGAGAAATAGATGATAAGTATATACACTAGGAAGACTTATATAGAGGAGATTTATAAGTACAAAATTTAGATCACGAGAGAAAATTTATATTAGGATAAAGAGGTATATGCAACTTTCATAATGTAAGGTCACTCAAATTTTAGTTCTAACATTCTAGACATTGGAGGTCTAATAGTAAATATTGAAGAGAGGTTGGTGGTTTATGAGAAACCCTAGGGTCCTATAAAGCTACCCTTTCCCCTTTATGATCATCAAAATAATGTTTATCACAACCCTTAAGAGTCACTCTAAGCCTTGCTTAGCTTTCCTACTTGGAAGTCTATACAAGAGAGGTCTTAGAATGTCAAATAAGTATGCTTTGAAGAGTCTAATTTTTAGATTGCACAAATCATATAGGAGCCTAAATATTCAAGTTTTTAGGAAGAAATCACCAGTGATCTAATCTATGATTTTGAGGATAATTAACTGAGTAAATTGAACTTGAAAATTAGAATCTTTAATTTTTAATGGAAAATATAGAGGCAGCATATAAATAATTTCCTTCTTTCACACCTAGGTTACAAAAGGTATAGAAGTAGATATTCATAAACCCAAGTTCATGACTTGGAATCAAATACAACAGTCTAGAGAGAAAGAAGAACATTCAAGAATGATTTAAGATGTTGAGTTCAAGATCAAATCAGGGATCATTCATCCTCTACTCATTTCTCCTCAGAATATAAAGTCCTTTCCTTCAAGGAAAGTCATTCAAGAAAAAGTGCAACATAGAGATGAGGTGAAGGTGATCTTAGAAGAGTAGACTAATGAGAAAAATTAGGTATATATGGTTACTACTATGGACCTTTCTCATCTTATTTAATAATTTTAGGGATCTAACATGCCACTTTTGGAGTAAGACCCTCTTTTTTATGAGGCAAATGAATAAGATACAGTTAAAGAGATAAAAAATGAAGGTCACTTGAGTGACGAAGACAAAGAAATCACTATTGGTACACCACTTGGAAAGGACACGCATGATTCCTTATTTAATGATGTTAAATAAAATGAGATGCAAACTAAGATACAAGTATAAGAACAAGAATAAGAATTTTTAGGTATGCATCAAGAAGTTGTTTCTCATAAGTCTCTTGATCATATATTAGTTATCCCACCTCATCAAGCTCCCCAAGAATTTGATGAGACAATTGATGAATGCAAGCTAACCAAATAGCATAAGAGTGAAGGTAATTATGATTATTTATGGTATAAATAAATGGATATTTGTAATGAATATTAGGATTTTTATGATCTCACACTTCTCATGGAAGATCTTAAAGACCAACCAATTGTTAAATCTATCCATTTTGGCTCACAAGAAGAGAAAATTCATGAAGATAAGAATAATGAACAAGTATTGGATAATATAGTACCTCAGGTCATTTCTTTTGATCACCAATCAAATAAGTAAATTCTACCATTTAGCATGCCTAGAGAGGTAAAAAATATCAATCATGAATATTTGGACAAGTCACCTATCTATGAGGAGCAAAATCAAGGTACAATGGAAGAGATAGTAGATCATTGGTAGCTCATAAATGAAGGAGAATTAAAGATGTTCTTGTAAATTACATGGATCTAGGAGTAGTATGATTGGGTCTTAGATCCATACCCTCAAACAATTTACCTAAGAATGAAGGTAGGAATCCTAGATGCATCATCAAGAAGGCATGAGAATCCAATTGCTCTTAGCTGTAAAAGAGAGCTATTAAGATATGGAAAATACATTTCAAGGTTCCATGGTGGACCAAAAATATTCCCATTTCATCTTGGAGGAAAACATCTTACTTTAGGTTAGTTTTTCTAGGTTTGTTTTATGTCAATAAGTGAGTAGCATAAGTAGCAGTTTGCTTCCCTTTCATTATTTTCCTTAGATTAGTTGTCCATGATTTATACATTAGTTGGAGTTTCCCTTCAGTCTTTATTGGAAATATTGTCATTGATGTCAAAAGTCTAGCATTATTGGTCATAAAGGCCCCATTGCATTTAATGTTGTTTTTAATAGATATATCTTGTCTAATGTGAGTTAATATTTATTTAATATTAAAGAATATATTTTTGGTTGCATATGAGACAAAATAAGGGCCCATGGAGAAGTCAAAGAGCCATGGGATAAAGACAAAAGAAGGATGGGATGAATTTTTCCATGAAGATTCATCTTGGGGAATTCCAAGAGTCACCAAGTGAAGATAAAAGAGGAAGGGCATAATTTCTCATGAAGGAACACTTTGAGGAATATGAAAAGTCACCAGATAAGGACAAAAGTGGGAAGGACATTTTTTGTCATGAAGGGTCACCATATGAATTTTCAAAGGCAATAATATGAAGGGTCATACAAGGTTGGTGACATTTTCCATAAGGATTTAAGGGTCACAAAGGGGGAAGTCCAAAGGTCATTTTGAAAGCTATAAATAAAGGCTTGAGAAGCCATTTGTAATATGAGAGATAGAGGTTGATTTGATATTGTAATATCTAGCTTAGAA
Source organism: Torreya grandis (assembly GCA_037957365.1). NCBI lineage: Eukaryota > Viridiplantae > Streptophyta > Pinopsida > Cupressales > Taxaceae > Torreya > Torreya grandis. The sequence continues at coordinate 368,455 of JARHVA010005277.1, forward strand.
GAGCAATTGTGAGAGATGAATATGATTTGTATTTGTTATATCTAGCTTGAAATAGCAAAGGTGAGAGAGCTGAAAGAGATGTTGTATTGAACTATCATTTGTTGAGATAGAAACATTGAGAGATAGGTGTGTGGTATACACAAAGGGGTTGGTGCTCATGAATTGTTGTTGGGTTGGTGCTTAGCAAAGGGGTTGGTGCTCTTGTGGGTTGGTGCTCATGAATTGTTGTTGGTTTGGTGCTCAGCAAAGGGGTTGGTGCTCCTATGGGTTGGTTCTCATGAATTTTTATTGGGTTGGTGCTCAGAAAAGGGGTTGGTGCTCCTATGGGTTGGTGCTCATGAATAGTTACTGGGTTGGTGCTCCTTTGGGTTGGTGCTCAGCAAAGGGGTTGGTGCTCCTACAAGTTGGTGCTTGTGAATATTTTTTGGGTTGGTGCTCATTCATATACTTGAGATTGTTCTCCATGGTTTTTCCCACATTGGGTTTCCATGTTATATCTGGTGTCTCTCTCTATCTTGTGTGATGTTTATTGTTTGAGTTTTATTGCATATATTGAATGTTTGATTAAGATTAATTTGGTTAAGGGAAAGTTTTATAAGATATATTATATATAAATTCAACCCCCCTCTTAGTATATCCCATGCTTAATAATTGGTATCAGAGCAGGTTTCTTCAGAAAAGTTTTACAGCTTGAAGGTAGATCACGAAAGCATGATGGCTGGGTCACAGGAAGGATTTTCTACAAATAAGGCACCTTTGTTTGATGGGATGAATTATGCTTTTTGGAGCATGAGAATGAAGGTTTTTTTTATGGCCCTTAGATGCGACATATGGAAAGAAGTAGTGGAGGAATATGAAGAGCCATAGACATCTAAAATTACTCCAATAGAAAAGAAGGCAAGTGAATGTAATGCTAAAGCTTTAAATGCTATTTTATGTGGTTTATGTGAATCTATATTTTTTAAAGTTATGCAATGTAAATCTGCTCATGAAACTTGGGTAAAACTTGAGAATATTTACAAAGGTGATGGAAAGGTTCAGCAAGTTAAGCTTCAGACTTTTAGAAGGTAGTTTGAAAGTTTGAAGATGGAAGAAGAAGAAGATATATCAAGTTATCTTCTGTGAGTTGATCAAATCATAAATCAGATTCAAGGTCTTGGAGAAATGTTGGAAGAGTCAACGGTGGTGAAAAAGGTTTTGATATCTCTACCAATGAGATATGATGCAAAGGTTTTGGAAATTGAGGAGATGAAGAATTTAGGCAAGCTAAAGATGGATGAGCTTCATGGTATTCTCACAACATATGAGATGCAGACAGAACAAGATAAACCCTCAAAGAGAGAAGTAGCTTTTAAGACATCAAAGAAAGAGAAAGTTAAGATTCAAGAATCAAGTGATAGTTCCAGTGAAGATGAAGATGAAAATGGAGCACTTTTCATTTGCAAGCTGAAAAGGAGAACAGGTAAATATCAAGGAAAATTACCTTTTAAATGTTTTAATTGTGAAAATATTAGACATTTTTCATCTAGATTCCCAAATAAGGGTAATGATGATGAAGAAGAAAAGCCTACATACAAGAAGAATTTCAAAGGCAAATCTAAGAAGAGATTTGAGAAGAAGAGCCTGTATTCTAAGGATCCTAGCTCAGTCAAAGATAGTGGAGTCAACGATTCAGAAGAAGAAGAGATTCTATTCATGGCCATACATGAAGATGACCAAGAAGAAGAAGAGGAGGAAGCTAAAGTGAATATGGAAGGAGAACTCATTTGTGCCCTTGATTATTTAGAAGATGTTCAAAAGAAGAATCGAAGATTAAAGTGCCAGATCAAGAAAAATGAACATGAGTCAAAGTAAATGATTGAAGATCTACAAGCACACTTTGAAGAAGCCAAGAAGAATGAAGAAGATCTCACAGGATAGTTGGAAATAGCAAGAAAAGAATGTCAAAGGTATGTTATTGAAATTTCCTCTTTAAAAGAAGATATTGAGAAAGCAGTCAATGATAAAGTAGTTAGTGATTCAAAATTTGAGGATAGCACTAACATGCTAAATAAGATATTGGAAAGTCAAAAATTAAATTTAGATAAGATAGGGATTGTTTTTTAAAAGAAAAAGAGCTATGCTAAAGCTCTTACAAAAGAGAAAACAAGGGGAGAAGTGAAGAATACAGAGGACATTCCAAACAAAGAAGGCTGGAAGGAACAAAGCAACAAAAGGAAATTAGGTCAGAGATATACAGACAGGTTTTATTTTTATGGCTATTATTTTTATTGTAATGGATATGGTCACAAGAAATTAGAATGAAGAAAAAGAGTTAACAATTTTAGAAGTAAGGAGAAGGAAAGTCAAGTAGATTCAAGCAGAAGCCACAACTCTTTTACTCCTCTATCAAGCTTTGATGAAGAGACCATAGTACGCTACAAGTGAAACAACCTCAGACACATAGCTCAGTGTTGTAGAAGCGTGTTTGAGTCAGTCAAGAAGGATCAGAGTTTCAAAGCTCCATTCATAAATAAGAAGGTTCAGACATGTTCATGGTAGAAGAAACAACTTGAAGATTCTATGATGGTTTAGACAGCCCTGCATGTAAGAGGTAAAGATCAGCCATGGTTAGTTGATAGCAGATGTTCGAGGCATATGATAGGAGATAAAAGTAAGTTCATTACTATAAAGAGAATCAATGGTGGTACAATGAGATTCAGAGATAAAACCATTGTCAGGATAGCTGGAAAAGGTACTTTGAGTTTGGCTTATGGTAGAACTAAGACTAAGAATGTTTTGTATGTAAAAGGTCTTAAGCATAATCTATTGAGTGTTAGTCAAATATGTGATCAAGGATACACATTAAAGTTTCATGCTAAAGGTTGTGAGATTAGAAGAAAAGATTCAAATGAGTTGATTGTAGATGCTCAAAGGTTAGAGATCAATGTGTATGTATTGTCAGATATCTTCTCAAAGGCACGATCAAAGGACACATTCAAATATTTGTGAGAGGAGTTGGGAGTAATTTCTATTACTTCCTGCCATTGATGTTCAGCATCAGTTGAGGGGGAGCTAAGTGTTAGCTCCAAGTAGGCCCTTTGCCATTGATGTCAAAGGGGGAGAATAATAGGTAAAGGTATAGGTGCAAAAAGAGGTATAGGGAATAGGTACAAGTTGCTACAGTAAGGCGGAGTTACTATATGTTTTCAAATGATAGTACGTGTAGGTGACATGATGTGGAAGTTTCAAGATTGAGGTTGCCATCAATGACAAAGGGGGAGATTGTTGGAAATATTGTCATTTGTGTCAAGGGTCTAGCATTATTGGTTATAAAGGCCCCATTGCATTTAATGTTGTTTGTAATAGATATATCTTGGCTACTGTGAGTTAATATTTATTTAATATTAACGAATATATTTTTAGTTGCATATGAGACAAAATAAGGGCCCATGGAGAAGTCAAAGAGCCATGGGATAAAGACAAAAGAAGGATGGGATGCATTTTCCCATGAACAGACATCTTGGGGAATTCCAAGAGTCACCAAGTGAAGACAAAAGAGGAAGGGCACAATTTCTCATGAAGGGACACTTTGAGGAATAAAAAAAAGTCACCAAGATAAGGACAAAAGTAGGAAGGACATTTTTGGTCATGAAGGGTCACCACATGACTTTTTAAAGACAAGAATATGAAGGGTCATACAAGTTTGGCACCATTTCCCATGAGGATTGAAGGGTCACAAAGGGGGAAGGAAAGCTATAAATAAAGGCTTGAGAATCCATTTGTAATATGAGAGATAGATGTTGATTTGATATTGTAATATCTAACTTAGAAGAGCAATTATGAGAGATGAATATGATTTGTATTTGTTATATCTAGCTTAGAAGAGCAAAGGTGAGAGAGAGGAAAGAGATGTTATATTGAACTATCATTTATTGAGATAACAACATTGAGAGATAGGTGTGTGGTATACACAAAGGGGTTGGTGCTCATGAATTGTTGCTAGGCTGGTGCTCGGTAAAGGGTTTGGTGCTCCTATGGGCTAGTGCTCTTAAATTGTTGCTAGGTTGGTGCTCGACAAAGGGGTTAGTGCTCCTATGGGTTGGTTCTCATGAATTGTTGTTGGGTTAGTGTTCGGCAAAGGGGTTGGTGCTCTTGTGGGTTGGTTCTCATGAATAGTTGCTAGGTTGGTTCTCGGCAAAGGGGTTAGTGCTCCAGTGGGTTGGTGCTCATGAATAGTTGCTAGGTTAGTGCTCAGCAAAGGGGTTGGTGCTCTTGCCATTTGGTGCTTGAAAATATTTTTTGGGTTGGTGCTCATTCATATACTTGAGATTGTTCTCCGTGGTTTTTCCCACATTGGGTTTCCACGTTATATCTGGTGTCTCTCTCTATCTTGTGTGATGTTTATTGTTTGAGTTTTATTGCATATCTTGAATGTTTGATTAAGAAGAATTTGGTCAAGGGAAAGTTTTATAAAATATATGATATACTGATTCACCCCCCCTCTTAGTATATCTTGTGCTTAATAGTCTTATTGTGTCTCAGTTAGAAAAGTTATCTCAAATCCTAAAAGAGTCTATTTTTTAATGGAATTTGGTGAGTAATTTTGACTAGTAGGCTGGTTAACCCTTGTGAGTCATTATAAATATTAACATTTTGGCCTCACAAGACAAATTTTAACACCTATCATTCAAAGATTTGATTACCATTGCCTTATCTTGGTTTTATATGCCTCATATTGTCTTTGTTTAAGGAAAAATGGCTAATACAAGCCTTGAAAAGCTAGAACATCATGAAAAAATGAGTGGAATAATTTGATCATAAATTTAATAATTACACTTGATTATTTTTCTAAAGGTAAGGAAATGCATGGACATGAAGTCCTTCATGCACATATAACACCCTTAAAATTTGGTGCCTCGATGAGATCACTATCTCAAGTTACAAGAATTTAAAGTTGAACCTACAAAATGAGACATGTGTAGGGACGTTAAACTTAAGTCATGGGAACTAACTATTTAAATTCATATGACCCAAGGTTTAATGTGGAGTTGACAAGTGTCCAAATCTTGAGATCTCAAATTAGATCTAATGGTGACCAGGTAATCTATAATTTTAGTGGGTCCCAAAAATATAATGGTGAGTGTTTAGTCATACATATAAGATCAATGGTGAGAATCAAGTCAAAAATTCATCACGAATGCATTGATGACAAGTGTCAAGATCTTGGGTACCTGAGTAGAAATCTAATGGTGAGCATCGACTGATAGATGCTAGTGGGTCTAGGAAGATCAATAGTGTGTGTTCATTCATACATAGAGATATAAAAATAAGTGATGAGTTAACAGGTTAATGAATCTTAAATCCAAATTAGAAGTTACTAATTATTACAACTACATTAGACTGATGGAAGATCAATGACTTGTATCCATTCATATAAAAATAGATATATGGTGTGCATGATGTCAAAGAGTCAAATGAATGATAGCATGATCTTGGCAATGAATGTGGAGCTAAAAATTGTCATAATATGTAAATTTGACCACATATCAATGGTCAATATTAAAATTTAAAATCCAATAGAAAAAAAGTGACTTGGGTCAATCAGGAAGCAAACTCTAGAAGTTTAGTCATCACCATTAAAGCTTGACCAAATGCAATCTATTATAAAGACTTACACATAGATTTTTAGGTAGGGGCATATGTGTGATATTGAATAAATGTCTTAGTAGTTGACATGCTCATTTCCTTAACATATAGGTACTTAGAGCTACTTGAAAAAAGACTCATAGCTCTATCAGGTCCATGCATATGAAAAATTTGTATTTATAGTAGAAGCAAGTAGAGGATTGGAATTGAGGTGTATATCTAGGAGTTAAAATAGATTTTCCCATGCCACCTATATTTTTTTCAAGTGAATAAATCATGCACTTCATCCTTCAAAGTGCTAAATCATGCAAGGGAAGGCGAAAGTGGTGTTAACTAGTCATTAAGTGCTAAATCATCCCTAATTGACTAGTTGACTATGATTATGCATATTTCATAAATTTCATACAAAGGAGGGCCTTTAAATCATCTTAAAATTAGTTCAAATAGATTTAACATCCAAATTTAGAAGAAAATTCATGCATGAAGATTGAAAAAGTGCAATATGTGCCCACCATACTTATTTCAATGCCAAAAGGAGTGTCATGCAAGTATTTGAAAGATGAAGACAAGTCTTAAGGAATTTTGATGAATATTTTAATTTAAATTGACTTGAGTTTAGTTTGAGTGGACATCCTCTCCTCCCTTATATTCCAATCTTGGATTTCTACTTTTGATTTTCCTATATATGTAGGCTTTTAAGCCAATTTTTTGTGATGGATCCTTCTCTTAGCATGACTAGAATCTACCAAGATTGATTATTGTAACCTTTCCATATAAACAAAATGACTTTTTTAGATTCTATTATACTAGTATAATGTCCTTATGTTGGTTTATTTGCGTATGTGGTAGAACTTTTTCCCTTATCAAGTCCTGATTCTCACCTAGCTACTAGTAAACTAACCTATGCAAGTTATGTGTAGTGTTTGATGTCATTTGGTTGTGATAAAAGTGGATATAATTGAATAGTTAGTGTCTTGAAATATGCCTATTCCATCATTTCTCTTAGGTTTTGACAAATTGATAAAACCTCTACATGAAATACTGATGCATAAGAGTCTTGGAGTTGTAGGATTTAGTATTTTGCTTATCTTATCAGTGTTTTAGGAGCTTAGAAAGAGTGGATGAACCAAAAATATAGGTTATTAACAACAATAAATTAGGATCTCCCTTTCAGTTTCCTTCTCCCCCTTTTCATCCTAATAATCAATAGTTTAGTAAGCAGTGCAATGTGATACATCAGAGGAGCTAGCCTCACCAAAATCTAGAGGTCTTGTTTGATTTTAGGTATTTCACACCTTAAATAATTCCAATGTTAGTCCAGGTGTGAAGGATTTTTAGATCAAAATCTATCAGCCTTCAAGTAGGGTGATTAACAATTCTGACATGCCTAGTGGGACCACTTATTCACACAAAGTGACTCATTTTCTAATTTTCATCCTTTTCATGCCTCCAAGAGTTGTTACAAGATCCTCTGTAAAAGGGAAAGAAGTAATTTTCATTGAGTTACCCTTCAAATCAAAAAATAAGAAGAAAACCTCTCAATTAAATCCAAATCTTACACCTATTTCCCTTTTTGTTCACAAAATCCTCCTATTCAATCCAATATTATTCAACCGAACATTGTTATAAATCTCGTACCTCGGATGGTTTTTCCCAAAATATAAGCCTTTGTGCCATTCAATGGTTGTAGTCCTCTGAATCTTACTCAATGGGATGATATTCTAGGTTATGCTCTAAAGGATCTTTCTTATTCTATAGGGAAAATCTAGTTACTCTTATAGAACATATTATAGATATTGCTAACCTTTGTTCAGTGCATCATGTAACTCAAGGAAATGTATCAATGAGGTTGTTAGAAACTAATTTCAAAGGTAAAACACTTCAATGGTATAGGGGGATGGCTCCTACATCAATCAACAATTGGGATGAATCTAGAGAGGTCATGCGTAAACACTTTGAGGATAAAAGTGATCATCTTTCACTAGTGGGGAAGATTAAAACAATCAAGAGATTCAATCATGAATTCTTGATGGATTTCAACTATAGGTTATAGAAGACTTGGGATAAAATTATTTTAGTGATCAAGCCTACACCCAAATATGATTTTCTATACTATCTAAAGGCTCTCAATTCATATGTGGCTATGATGATTCAATCCATGAGAGGGAACACTCTACCTAAAGATTTTGAAGTAGAAATAAAGGTTGAAAATTTCCTTATACAAGCAATAAAGTTATCTTCAAGGTCACTAATGCCTCTCTTTCCAGATCCATCCTCCTACTCTAACTATTTCTCTATTTCTGGATTCAAATTTTTTTATCAAATAGAAGGTGATCAAACCAATATATTAGGAAAGATAGACTCTTCTCAAAACTCATAACAAGTTTATTGCAATATAAGGATAAAAAACTCCACCATACAAGGCATATAAAAATACTAATCATAATTATCATTATAATGAGCCACCCCATTATTCCAATCAACAAGGACAAGGGTAAAATTTTTAGTCAAGACAATACAATCCAAATGATCCAAGAAATTCCAAATCTATAGTGACAGCTCAAACCAATTATGCTCAAGAATGATAATGGAACAATCAATGGGATCAAGTAAATAATATGGTAATGGATCTAACTAGGTAGAGTTCACATCAGTCTTATATGCAATAGATTTTAGTTCCTCCTTCATATAAAATCTATCCACCCTCTTAGAATAAGGAAGCCTATTTAACACATGGAGACATTCCTTCACTCACTCACACAGAAGTGCCAAATCAGCAAAGAGAAGGTAGTGTTAAAGCACCTACTAAAACTACATTTGTGAACTTCTAATAAGGTTATAATTATTTTAAATATATGGCTATAAATTAAAGTCAAAATTTGTCTAATATTGATAATTTAGGTACAACCCATACTAGATCTAAAAAAATGGCAATTGGTGAAATTTTAGGTCTTGAAAAGGCAACTCTTTTTCCTTCTCAATCATCACAAATGACCACCACTCATGAGCTACCTCAAAAGACATCAAATTAGCTAGTTCAAGATCCAAAGGGGAATATTGTGAAAGGGACTTATATTCATAAGTTGACACAACATTTAGGATCTCCTTCTACTCTTAAATTACATCCAAGGACATCCACTTCTCTACTAAATATTACAGATCAAATGAAGAAAACTTTAGTATCAATTTATATGTGGGATACACTGCTAATCCTAGGAAAAAAGGAGTATTTACAAAAGGAACTTTCAAAGCTCAATATCTCTAATAGACCACCCAAAAAGGAAAGAATAAGTGTTATTCTAACCAAATATAATCTATTTTTTGATCCTCAAGCTCTTAGGTGAATAAACCTCCTCCATTATATCTTTTGGTTGTCATAGGATATTGTCTTGTCCACAATTGTATGGTTGATAGTGGAGATAGTACTTCTATCATGCCTAAATCCATATCTAACAAACCAAGACTCAAGTATGAACCTAATAAAAAAGGAGTGTTATCATTGGATGGTTCTCCTACTAAGACTATGGGCATCCTCAAATATCTTAAGATTTTACTTCTTGTTTGTCCAAATTTCACCATTTCACAGGATATAGTTGTAGTTGATTCACCTCCATACTTTTCACTATGTCTATCCAAGGATTTCACCATTAAGATAATGTTGCCCAGATATTAGCATGAAAGAACAATAAAATTACACCATCAATACTTTCAAAACTATAATATTATATTATGTTATTATGGATCATTAATTAAAATGAAGGTGAAAATCTTTATAAGTTTTTCACATGAGGTGGTTACAGAACCAACATTCCCATGAACCAACAAACTCACTAACAAAATATAATAAGCTAAAATTAAATTCTAAAAAAATAAAATACTAACTAAGTATTAACTATACTAAATTTGGATCACAAAATTTCTAACAAACTCCTCCTTGATCCAAAAGGGTATACAAAGACTAGAGCAAAGAGCTATGATTCATCCAAGTAGACTTTGTTGTAACTACAACTGGTACACTATGCATCCTAGACTGATCATCCTCGCACCATAGTAGAACATGATCACACACTATCTAACTACATTGATCCTCACATAGAATCCATCAAACAAGTGACTACCCTTTTTACATTGTATGGTACATCTCAAATTGATGCCCAATAATCACCAACATCACCCATAGGCCTTTGCTTAGCACTAACAATGCTAACAACATAATGTTGACTCATACTGCACATCACTGATGACTGATCAAAAAACTAATATGCAATATTTTCTCCCCCTATTAGGTGAGAGGTGAGAAGCTATGTAATAAATAAATCAAGTATAATTAATTGAAACACTCCACATCAAAGATCATAGAAACAATACATCTATGAAATCAAAGTACACAAGCTAAAAAATGTTACTACATTAAATCCCAATCTTGAGCATAGTAGCTTACACAAAATGGGTGAGTCACTATCTCAAAATATATAGTCATCAACTATAGATCATGAAACTTTGTGGTCATCCCATCTGTCAGAAGAAGATAAATAATAACTAAAAAAAGACCCAAAAGAATGACCAAAATGGTTGGAAGAACCATAAAAATTTGCTTTTGCCTTCTGTTGATGTCGAGAGGACCTCCATCGAGAGGGACATTCTATAGAGAGATGTCCTATGCCACCACAATTTTAGCATATGTTCTCACATCTAATAGAATGAGAGGAATAATAACCACATGAAGAAGAACTCAGATGCTTGTGCTTGTGTCCATGTGAATTTTTGTGGTGATGCTCATTCTTTGGAAAACCATAATGATAGTTATGCTTAAGAGAACCTGAATGATCTCTATAAAATAATGCTTAGGTTTTAAAGACTAGAATGATGCTTTTGCCTAGAAGTGTGACTTTTAGAGTGTCTTTATTTCTCTTTGGTATCATACAATGGATTTCTTAGTTTGATATAGTATGCATCCTCAGTAGGTTTTTCTTACTTCTTTTCAAATTTTTGCTCATGTTGAGTGAACAACTCACAAATTGAATCAAATGTAGATTTGTTAAGCTTATCACTAACCTGTAACATCTATAGAAATTTATTATATCTAGGATTGAGACCATTCAAAAAAATATAAATGAGCATTTCATCATCAATTTTTCCTCTAGTAGTGCCATATTCTTGTTTCAAATTCTTAACATGTGACACATATTCTAAAACATCTTCATCATCATTGAGTTTAGAGTTGAGCAACTGCATAAGGAGATCAATTTTTTTGTAAGTAGGTTGTTTATCATACAATTATTTTAGATATTTAAATGCTTTCCATGATTCATATTTGATAGCTTATATATGAATGATGACTTGTGCACTGAAAGTGGATTTTAATAATGCAAGAGCTTGCCTATCACGTTTGTGAAATTCTACAAGTTTTATGCCTTTAATAGGCAATGTTGGTTGTTTTTATACAAAATCACATAATTAATTAAATATTAATGTGTTTTACATGTTCATTGACCATTATTTATATTTCTTAGGATTTAGGCATCCAGTGTCAGAAATGAGACTCACAATTTTAGCCATGATGCAAAAAAGTAAGGAATGCTATCGAGGTTTTGCCTTTACCTTTAGAATAGCTTCCATTTTACAAATTATCCTAGGAATTGTGAAAGCCTGTATGTTCTCTGAGAATAAAATAATAATGAAATAGTAAAAAACTTGCATTTTGAAGGTGTCAGTTTCAATCAAAAATGCACTTGATTTCATTACAATGCATAGTATATTCAAAATATGTGAAAAACATATCTACACACGTCAAAATAAAAAAATGTTTGAACCAATTATCTTTAAAATCCTTTTCCATAAAAAATGAGTGGTCATATGAAGATTTTTTCCATCTTATGTAGAAGATATGATAATTTGAAATTTCACTCCTCTGTTAGGTTAGGCAGACCCCCCCCCCCCCCCCCCCAAATGCTAATTCAAAAAAATTTACTAGTTTATGGGGATTAAAATTTCATAGAAAGACATGATAGAACCCTCCTTGAATATACTCATTGGAAATATATCTAATTCTAGTTTCCAAAAAAGTAACTTTTGACAAAAAAAATATGACAATATGTTCAAAACATGGTAGAGATGGTCACAACTAGTTCTGATTTTCCTATTTTTCAAAAATAATTCAAATGGCTTCTTTGCAAAAAAGGATTTTTGGCACTTTTGAGGGTTGAACCCTTGACCTCTTGTTTCAAGTGTCTTAAAAAATATGCTCTAACCAACTTTCCTTGAACAATTTTTAATACAAATCAACAAGCTTTATTAGATGACCTTGATATTTCTGGATGTGAAAAATAATAAAAAATTGTTTATGAGAATCTTTTAAATATTTTTCACCATGTAAAAAAAATATATATTTTCACTTGTTTGAGATTAAATTTATTTTCTTTTGATGGATCTCAGTGTTAGAATGATACTAATTCTAATGTGGCATTTTTATTATTTTATACCTATTAGGATGCCATGTTTTTCCTTTTTTTTTTTCAACACCAAAGTGTAGAACTGGTGGCCTTTCAAATATCAATAACTTCTATAAATGGCTCTAGATTTCTTGAGAAACTATTGAAACTATTATTTGAATTGAGAAAAAACCATCTAGTGCTATTTTACCCTATAAAAGAATGAAAAATGGAATTTTTGACAACTAATACTCATTTATGGCACCATATGGGCTATATAACAACAATACAAAGCATTTATTTTAATGTGGAGCATGCATCTAGATTCATGATAGAGGTTTCAACACATAAATTGAATCTGAGGCATTGAAATGGTTACATAGACTTGCTAGAACCATTCAGAATAAAATTTCTAAATTTTGTTCAATATTTTCCTTCCAATATCCATATTATCCTAATAATGGGACTTAAAAGTCAAAATTTTGTATGTTTTTGGCCATACAAAATTCTCCAAAAAAAAAATAGAATTTTGCATTAAAAAATACCTTTTTTAAATGTTTTTCTCTCTCCTCATCCAACCATGGCTTCCAATGTCTCTTCCTTCAATGTGGCTCATATACCACTATTACCCAGATATTAGCATGAAAGAATAATAACATCACATCATGAATACTTTCAAAACTATGATATCATATTGTATTATTTTGGATCATTAATTACAATAAAGGTGAAAATCTTTATAATCTTTTCATGTGATGTGGTTATGGAACCAACATTCATGTGAACCAACAAGCTCACTAAAAAAATATAATAAGCTAAAATTAAATTCTAAAAAAGTAACATAATAAATGTTAACTATACTAACTTTGGATCACAAAATTCCTAACAGATAGGAGGTTACCTTTCCTCAGATTGGTCATAAATGGTTTTTAGAACTAGATATGGAACCAAAGTCACTATAAGATTAGAGCCTATTTTTGAATTGCACCTTGAACCATATATGCCAATTATGTCTAATAAAAATTGCATTATTTTAGAAGAAGATGAGGATATTATTGATCAAGAACCTTTTAATCCACATGAAGGCATACTAGATCTATTCTTGTATGAGTGGGCTGATAATAACCATGGGTATGACCCATACAAAGGTATTAAAGAAGTTGGTTTTGCTCTCTATTGCATGCATTTATAAGGTGACTCATTACCTAATCTCACCAACTCAAATCAAGGTCAAGAAGGGTTATTGAATATGTTCTTTGATGGATCTAGATCAAAGAATGGAAGTGGGGCTGGTGTAATGTTGTTTTCACCAAAAAATCAAAGGTATTATTCTTTTATTAGATTTTAGTTCAATTTTACTTTAAATACTATAGAGTATGAAGCTCTTATTCATGACCCTCAATGGGCTAGAAAAAGAGGTATTAATATTTTGCAGGTGAAAGGTGATAGTGAGTTGGTAGTGCAACACATAAGAGGTTTAAGTGAAACAAATAAACCTCTCTTAAATTCCTACAAAAATAGATTTTGAGACCTCATGGAATATTTCTTACCATTTGACATCCACTTCATTCCTTAAGGAGTCAATAAACATCCATATAGACTTGCAACAATATGAACACAATGTGATATAGTGGATCAGATCAAGGACAATAAATATTAGACCCAAATCAAGGTTATATGTAGGCCTTTATTTCCAAATAGTGAGGTAAATTTGCAAGTCTTTGATAGTGATAAATAGGTTAGCCTATTTCCTACAGAATGAGGTAGAATTTTGCTCAAAGAATCAAAATAAATTACAATGTCAATATGAAGATCAAATTATGCAATTGATATCAAACAATATGCCTAAAGGTTTAGTAACTTTGGAAAGCATTTTTAATGAAGATGATCAATGTATAAAGGGCAAGGTAATCATCTCTTCCAAAGAAGAACATTATGAGCAAGTTCACATAGCTGAAGGTAAGCAACTCAAGTGGGGTAAAGTGAACACTAATACTGAGAGAGAGGGTTTCATTTCATTATGTAAGGAGTTCATGGATGTTTTTGCTTGGGAATATAATGATTTTAAGGTGTTGATCCTAGGCTAGCAAAACATACTATTGAGCTTCAATAGGATATAAAGCTAGTAAGATAAAATCAAAGACCATCAATCCCAAGGTTAAAATCCTCATGAAAAAGGAGCTTATGAAGCTGATTGAGTCAAGTATAATATTTCCTATCAAATACTCAACATGGGTAACAAACCTTATACCAATGAGAAATAATAATGGAGAGATAAGACTATGTGTGTATTTTAGAGATTTGAACAAAGTGTTATTGAAAGACCACTATCCTTCTCCTTCCATAGATCAATTCTTGTAGAAAGTATCAGGTTCACAAAGATTCTCCTTACTAGGTGGGTACGTAGGTTACAACCAGATATTGGTGAAAGTTCAATATAAGTATAAAATAGATTTCACAACCAAGTGGGGTACTTATGCCTACCAAAAGATTTTTTTTAGGCTCTCTAATGTTGGATCCACTTTCCAAAGGGAAATAGATGTTGCCTTTCATGGTATTTTGAGTGAAAGGGTCTTAGTTTATCTTGATGACATTACTATATTTTCAAAGGATCCTAATGATCATCTAACACACTTGAGAGTTGTTTTTGATAGATGAAGATAATTTAGAGTTTCATTAAATCCAAATAAGTGTATATTTTTAGTGCATGAGGGAAGACTTCTTAGGTATATAGTGTCCAAAGATGGTCTCTATATAGATCTAGAGAGAATAGAATCAAACCTTGATCTATAACTACCAAAACATAAGAAAGGATTGGAAAGCTTGTTAGGCAAGATCAATTTCATCAGAAGATTTATTCTTGGATTTATAGAAATAGTAAGGCCACTCACTCAAATACTAAAGAAACATAAATAATTAACTTGGATTAAAGAGGGTAAGATAAGTTTTGAATCCATGAAACAAGCAAAAATACAAGATCCTACTTTTTTTAATCCAGATTTCAATAAGGATTTCTTTATGTATGCTTTTTCTACATTTAATATAATTTCAACCATGTTTATGCAACATAATAGTGAAGGTTTGGAACAAAACATTGATTTTTGAGTCAAGATTTGGAAGATTATGAGGAGAGGTATTATTTTTTATAAAATAATTTACTTGATATTATAAGAGGTTTGAAAAAAATTTAAACATTTGGTTTCAAATAACAAGATTATACTAATGGTATCTCAACTTGTTGAACAAATTTGACTTTTCGGTCAAATTGGGGCACCCCTAGGTAAAAACTTGACATTTAGGTGTTTTAGGAGGTCTAATATCATGTAATGAGGTGTTGTATATGTCACTTTATGCCATTAAATGTTATATTAGCTTTGTTCAATTAGTTTTTATGTCCATATATCATTTTAAGCCATTTTAAGGGTCAAATAAGAGGAATTTAATGCTTTGTACATGTTTATTGGGAAATTTGAAGGTAAAAATAGATGAAATAATACCTAATTTATCTATTTAAATATTAATTAACTAAAAATACTAAAATATGGTAGGTTATGCAGAAGAAAGGGCAATTTTCTTGAGCAAAAGAGAGAAAATATCACTTGTATGGTTTCTTTGGGAAGTGTGCCAAATGGTATAAGGACATGGAACATATATAAATATTGTTAAATATAATTTATATTATTGTTTGGATCTATAATATTCATTTATAGGCTAAAATTTTTTACATCATTTTCCTCCTTCTTGACAAGCTGGAGTGACCTTCAAGTTTGTACTTGGTACAAACATATTAGGATGTTTCAAATAGAATTATTTTGGGAGGGTTTTTTACACTCATAGGAATTATGTTTCATATAAATATTTTTATTAATGATAAACTATGCTTTATGAATCATTTGTTTGAAGACGACCTTCCAAATTTGCATGTTAATCTATGAACCCTATAGGTTTTCCTTCATTTTAGGAAAATATGTAACGCCTACCTACTGATATAATTTAAATATTATGTTTTGTATGTATCCTCATGCATATAATGTTTTTTTTAATGTTAAAATGTGTTTTAATGAGAAAATTATCCCAAGTTTTTAGACTGGTCCATTCTATGTTGATGGGCAGGTTCCCATTTTTTTCTGAATTTCCAAGATTTGTTAATGGCTCCAAGGGATTGTGATGGTTCATTTAAAATTATTCAAAAGTTATTTTTAATCTCCTACCTTAATATTTATTCTTTGAACACCATGCTTGGACTAAGTTTTCAGTCTTACTATGTTCACAATCAATTCTCTACTCAAGTTCATTTACTACCATGGTAAAACACGTGTGTAAAAAATATTTTAAATATCCATGAAGGTGTTTTTAAATTACCATGATGTATAAAATATTATAAAACTAATAAAATTAAATAAAAACATCCACCTGGCATAGGAAGGGATTGTGTTTGTGTTCCAGTCATACACATAGCTCAAAATGACCACCTATAGGTGTTGGCATAGAGTTGAGAGTTGTTGTGAGACATTGAAATAGGTTTTGAAACCATATTTTAAAGTTATAACTTATTTTTCTCATCATTTAAATATTTTTTTAGGGATAATTTTGAAATAAATGTTGGAAACTATCTTCAAAATCTTCAATGATTGATACAAGGATGTTTTCCTTGATTTTGCAAGATAGAGGTCATGAGGTTTTTTGTGATCATCATAAAACATGGTGATAAAGAGTCTTAAGACATGTATTTATGTGTATATTTTATCCATTAGAATATAAAATTAGTTCAAAAATTTATAAGTGAGGATGATAAGGGGATAAGTGTTGTTTGAGGTCTTATAGTGGCCTCTAAAAGCAATAATGTCTACAAGCATGAGTCTAGAAGGATATTTTCATTCATAGTATAGATGGTGGCCTTACCCCTATTGTTTAACATTATAAATGGTTTAGAGGATATTAAATTATCATAAGGATTATCAAGTGGAGATGATAGGTTATTTTTTTCCCTTATTCATACCTAAAATCTATACAAACAATCCTAATAGTCACTTAAAGTAGGGTAAAGAGTCTCAGTCAAAAAGATAGTGAGCTACTTTGATGAGTTGTTTGGTATTTTATCCCTTAAAAATATATAAAATTATAAATCATATGTTTAGTGACCTAAATGTCTCAATAAAAGTGTTTAACATCATGGACAAGCTAAGTTGAAGCCCATATGCACCTATAATAGGGTTTGGAGGCAAAGTTCTCAGTTCTCTAAGAAATCTTAGTCAAGTAAGTTCAAAAGTTAATGCAGAATGATTGAAGGATAAATATGATTATTTAATCACAAAAAAACTTCATACATGTATATTATGAGCTTCATAAGCTCTAGGTAAAGAACATGTGACCTACAACAAACCCTAAAAGGATAGGGTGTCTCAATCAGAATAGTGGAGAGCTTAGTTTTTGAGTGTAAGGTGCAGGTAAAGGTATATAAAGAATTTGGAAAATGAAAAAGCCCTATATAAACCTTAATTAAAGCTATGATGACCACAATAGGCTTTATAATTTGTGAAATAATCTTATATATCTCTCTTAGGACCCTAAATACTCCCACACAACCAACCTTGAGTGACTAATACAGACAGTGGTCTAAGGAGTAAGGTATGGAGGGTTACAAATGCATATAAAATTTATATGTTTTATAATAAAATTAAAAATAAATTTGGAAAGGAATATGATATTTTTTACATTTCTTTGAAGACAAGTCATGCATAATAACCTACAGGTAGGCTCTAAAAGATAGGTTAGCACAGTTAGGGTTTATAAAACTAGTCTTTGAAGGTTAAAGAGTATGAGTAAATGGAAGGTAAAAGTGTTGAATGAACATGGGAGAAAATATATAATGATTATTACAAGGTGAATATGCCTTTTACAATTAATATGGTAGAAAATAAGAGTCTCAAATGATGCATATATAGTCAAAATAACAAACCCTACACATAGTCTCCTTGACAAGTCTGTCTCAAACTTTCATAGTTTTGAGAGGAAAAATGATGTCACCAGGGGTTGAAAATTTGATCTTATCACATTTATAAATTTAAGGATCCTATTAAAGTGTTGTTTTTTCTATTAAAATAGTGGAAATACACCTTATTTTGTCTCAGATAGGGGCTACTTCTCTAGATACATAAACCTATAGTGTTGGACAAAAAGGGTGAAATGGTGATTCACAGAGCTGAATAACCTCTCAAAAATATTTGAAAATTTCAATAAAACCATGGAAAATATGATAATATATTGAATATAAATAATGATTCCACTGTAGGGGTCTAAACCTACAAAGTTTTAGATAGGCTAGTTGTGGATGGTGAGGCCTAAAGCCAAATGGGAGTCAAAATTATCTTGTAGCTATTGGAAAGATTTATAAGCTATTATAAAATGTGTGTGAGATGGATAAAGGTGTTTTTAAACCCTAAAAATTCAATAAAAACCATGGAAGGCCATTTTGAGCTTTAATGGTAACTTGACATGCTTGGGCCTAGTTTATAAATGCAAGGGCAAATTACATCTTAGTATGAAATTTGCCTTCCACCTTGTTTAATAATGTATATGTGATGGTATCAGGTATGTTAAATATTTTTTAGAGAAGATAATACATAAATAGAACCTATTTTGAGTTCAAAATCAACTCATGCATGAAAGAAATTAAAAAAAGAGCTTGATAGGTCAAGTTCAAGCACTCATATCTTTCATGATGCATTGCATGGGTACCAAAGGAGTTAATGGAGGTTATAAGAGGTATTTAAGGCCATATTTATTTAATTATTTTGTCTATTGGATGTCCAACTTTTATGAAAAATTCTTAATAAGGAATAATACTCAAAAAGCCTAACAAACCCTCAACCAAGACTAGTTTACAAAAATGGAGTTGGATAGCTATCAATATGGCATATTTATACCATTAATCCTATTGTGATATATAAATGACACCCTCAAGATACTTCACATGCCAACTAGTTGTATGGAACTATACAGACATGGTACAAAATAGGGATTTTATCACTATTTTATGTGTTTTGTAGGTTTTATAAAGAGAATAAATATAAAAAATAATTTGGGAGATATATTAAGACTTTTAATAACTTAATAATTCCATTATATGTTTTTAAAAAAATTCTAAGTGTGCAAACCAACTACTTCATTTGAGCCAGTCAAAACTGGCATATTGCACAAGCTAGGAAAAAGTGTGAAAACCTCAAGTGGATGTCCTTTTAAGATGTGCATGATGTTTACAAGGTCATTGAGGGACTTTAAAATTTTTATTATCTCCATACCATCTATTTTAATGAAAAAATGAAGCCAAGCTTGATGAAAAGTGTGTAGGGTACATGAAAGGAGTTCTTTTTAGACTGTAGATGATGATGGTTCCTCTCTAGTTATTTTCAAAAGACCAGGAATGAAACCAATTCATGGAGAGGAATTTATGATGTACCTACCATATAATTTAATCATCATACCTATTCATCATCAGTTATGGTATTTTCAAATAGAGGCAATCATGAAGGTAAGTTTTCTATGGAAAATGAGGAGTTTTATGTCATTTTTCATAAAGTTTATGTCTTAAATTGACACTTGGTATTATATAAACTACATGGTTAATCCCATATCATTATCACATGCACAATTAACTACCTCCCTATACTTTATGAGTGTCCTTGTGACCCTTGGACTTCTCTTCTTCTCTCTCTCACAAGTTCTATAAGAACTAGTTATTTTGGCCATTGTATGGGATGTTCCACCTGAGTATGGTGAAGCCCTGCTCAAATGTTTACCTTTTAATCAATAATAATACTAATTATTACCTATTATATGACTATTATAATTTTTTTAATGTAGATGATGAATCTTGTTTAGTGAAGACTATGTATTCCTAACATGTGGTCTCATTCTTTTACCTTATTGGTAGTTAGAAGTTTCTTCTTGTAGGGCATGTGAAGTTTTTTAATGAGGTGTTCATAGTAAGAAATTTATTATATTAATTATATACCTCATATGAATCTTTTCTATTCCTCATAACTTTGAACATTCATCCATAACTTCACAATGTAGTATTGATATGAGAAGATGAAGATTGGAGTAGTGTATGTTTAGTTTGTCCTTTGATTTCAAGTGTAATATGCATATGTTTGGATGTCATTAATAAATTTGGTGTATCAACCCCATTATATTAGTTTTATTTCAGTTATCCTTCTCCCTTCACCCCTCCCCCCCCCAAATTTAGTATTAATTGCAATCCAAAGTGGTACATCAATGGAACTAGCCCTATCTAGAGTTTCACCTCATTCTGTAGGCTACCCACAAGCCTAGAGGTGATTACATTATGCCACTTGGATGAGGAAATATTTTCATCTCTTTAAAGGGTGAAAATAAAAGTGACAATAGTTTTTGGCATGCCTAGTGGGACTCTTGTTCTAAGAGGTTGAGATATTTTTGGTGTTGTCTCTCAATAATCAACCTTTGGAGGAATCTATCAAAGCATCAATGGAAAATTTGAAGTTATATCAACTAGTCAAGTAACCTAGGTATTCATTTTTAAGATGGTTTATGATCATTTATTATGTTCTTGCTTCCTAATGCAGTTTTATGACTGACCTTCATTTTGAGTTTTGTTCTCTACAAGTTGGTGAAACCTTTCAAGCCTGTGTCATTCCCCATCAATATGAACAAGTTCTTAATGAGCCTTGGTATGACTATAATTAGCCTTGTCATGAAGTACATAAAATCTACAATCAGCCTTGATATGAACCACATTTTATCCCTCAATATCCCTATGAACCATGGTATTCCTATAGTCCTTCATTTTCTTCTCCATATGGACATCATGTTATTGAACAATCCTATGAGAATGGCTATCAAGGAACCTATCAAGAGACATATCCCTATTAGTATGAATATGAACCCTATAATTCATATCATGTTTCTTATAAACTTCAAAAGTACTCCTATGATTCTTGTCATATGAAACCAAATATTCCCATGTATTATACACAAAGATATCATTGGAAAAGTGAAGCTCTTACTCATGTAGATGCTACTCCTAATCAACCCAAAAATTCACTTCCATATGATCTCACTAGTGATTTCCTCATTTCATCCCAAACTCCATCTCCAACTCCTTTAACTTCCACTACATATCGTACTCCATCCCCTTCACCTCAAATCCATGAGCCTATCCATCAACCTTTCACTTCACCCCTTCTCAAGGAGGAACCTATTTTGAGAGAGGCAAGTGAAAATGAATAAATTCAATTCATGGATTATTAAGAGGATATCATGAGTGATTATATGAATAAATAACCATATGGACTCCCCTTGGTGAACAAAAATAAAATCTAATAGCTAATGTCTCTATGTTTGAAGGGATGTGTGTCTATGGAGAAACCTCTAAACATCATCCCGAATCTTATTTTTAGTTCCATGTGCCAAATCAACCAACTATTTCATCTTTTCCTCACCCATTACCCATTGGCTTGATGGAATTGTGGTATGGGAACCTAAGGAGGACCAACTGGTTGATAAAGAAACATAACTCTTGCTTGAAGAAAACCTACCTTCTTGGCAACCTTAGTGGGATAGATCACATGATTTAAAGACACCTAGTCTTGGCATCACCATGAATGAAAAAGAGATGGAAGATCTTATATCCCTTTAATAATACTCTACATTTGATCAAAAGGTTTTATATGATCATCTCAAACATGAAGTGGAATGTACTATCAAGAATGAAATTCAAGTTAGCTCTTTAAAAGTGGCAGTCCTAGATGAGGCTCATGAAACCAAGATAGAAGAAGTATTTATTGAAGATGGCATCCATGAAGAAGATGATTTATGTAATAGGTTCAATTCAATTTGTATGGATTGTTATGAGTTGGTTAAATCTTCTTCTTCTCTAAAATATTGTATAGATAATGATAAACTCAATCTTATTAATGAGTCTATTGGGTATGATCTTGAGTGTGAAATCAAACATAGAGATTTAGCTCTTTAAAATGGTCAATAAATAGATATCATGAAGCCAATTTATGATTTATTGGATCTTGAATAACACCAACTTGATGACATCATACATCAAGAGGAAAATATGGAGGAGGTAGTGGTTCTAGATGATAAAAAGGACAAGGATGATTAGTATCTATAAATGGAGTTACTTCAATAACTTGAGGATCTCTTCCAAGTTTAGGGTCAAGTATATGATAAGGTTAAAGAAGTTTCCATGGAATAAAATGATCAAGATTGGATAGAGTTTACAAAGCTCCTCGATGAGCTAGAAGAGCTTGCAGCTAATAATGAGCCTAATTTTGTGGAGAGCACAATGGAAGACAAGAAGATGTGCCTTGATAAATCATCATTTGAAGATGAAATGGAGGATCCACATGATAAGGTTTAATATTTTTATATTTAAGAGGAATAATTACAAATTTTAGAGCTATTTTAAGATGATCTACTTGAGAGCATGGTAATTGAAGTGCCAAGGAATATGTCTGATCCTATTAGTGTTCAAGATAAAGAGTAAAATGCTTTACACCATGCTACATCTCATGAAGAAGGTGATTATTAAAAATTTCCATTTGATCCAAGAGGGAGGTATGATTAGTTTTTAATTTTACATAATAATTTTCTTATGTTTCTCTTAAGTTCTTTGAGCACATGTGTGTTTGCTTGTTTGTTTGGTGTGTCCTTTGCTTCATGTGGTTGAGGTAGTCATTAGTGTTTTATCTTGATCAAAGGTTTGTGTTCAATGGTAAAATTTTTATTATTTTTCTCAATCATTATATGAATCCATAATCCTAGTGGAATGATAAGGCTACTGGTCTAGTTAGTATAACATGCATACTACCCCTATGAGTCACCAATTTGTTAACCAAATTTGACTTTTAGGTCAAATTGGGGCACCCTAGTTAAAAAATTGAGCTTTAGGTGTATTATGGTGGATAATATCATGTGATTAGGTTTTATATAGTTAATTTTCTTCCATTCAATTTTATATTTGCTTTTGTCAATTAGTTTCTATGTCCATTTATCATTTTGAGTCATTTAAGGGTCAAAAAGGGGGAATTTAATGATTTGTATGGGTTTTTTGGGAAATTTTTAGTTTAAAATATATGAAATAATACCCAATGTGTCCATGTAAGTCTTAATTAACTAAAAAATATAAATATGGTTGGTTATGCAGAAGAAAGGGTAGTTTTCTTGAGAAAAAGAGAGGAAATGGTACTTGTATAGATTCATTGGGAAGTGTGACACATGGGATAAGGAAAATTAACATCTCTCAATATTCCTAAATATAATGTATATTAGTTTTTTATTTTATTTTTAAGTGTCATTTATAGGCCAAAACCATTCTTCTCCTTTTTCCTCCTTAGCAAGCTGAAGTGACCTTCAGGTTTGTACTTTATACGAACATCTCAGGATGTTTCAAGAATAATTATTTTTAGAGGTTTTTATAAAATAATATTAATTAAGTTTAATATAAATATTTTTAATATAAATATTTTTAATAATGATCAAATTTTATTTATGAATCATCCATTTGAAGTTGAACTTCCAAATATGCCTACTAATATGTGAACCCTGTAGGTTTTCCTTCATTTTGGGCAAATTCATACAACCTAACTAATGATATTGTTTCCATATTATTTTTTATATGTATCCTCATTATTATGATGTTTTGTTTCATGTTAAAATGTGTTTTTATTATTAAATTATCCCAAGTTTTAGACTAGTCCATTCTGTTGTAAAGGGTAAGTTTCCATTGTTTTCTAAATTTCCAAGCTTTATTAGTGGCTCTATGAGATTATGATGGTTTATTTCAAATTATTCCAATGTTATTTTTAATCTAATACATTAATATTTAGTCTTGTAACACCATGCTTATACCAAGTTTTTAGTCTTTCTATGTTCACAGTCAATTCTCTACTCAATTTCATTTACTGCCATGGTAAAGCACGTGTGTATAACCACTTCAACATGTCCATGAAGGTGTTTTGAAATTAACATGATGTATAACATATTATAAAACCAATAAAATCAAATAAATACCTCCACTTATCATAGTAAGGGACTATGTTTGTATTTTAGTCATACACAACTCAAAATGACCACCTATAGTTGTTGGAAGAGAGTTGAGAAGTGTTCTGAGACATTGAAACATGTGTTAAAACCATCCTTGTAAGTTCTCACTTATGTTTTTCACCATAGAAGGATTGTTTTATGGATAAGTCATAAATAAATGTTGGAAAACATCTTTAAAAGGTTCAATGACTGACACAGGGATGTTTTCCTTGAATTTGTAAGATAGACGTCATGATGCTTTTTGTGATCATCATAAAGCATGGTGATAAAGAGTACTAAGAAATCTAGTTATGTGTATCTTGTATCCCTTAGAATATAAAATGAGTTAAAATTTTTATAAGGGCATATTATAAGGGGATAAGGGTTGTTTGAGGTCTTTAAGTGGTCTCTAAAAGAACTAAAATCTTGCAATAATCTCTATAGGCTTGAGTATAGAAGAAACTTTCCATTCATAATATAGATAGTGGACTTGACCCTATTGTTAAAAATTACAAATGGTTGAAAGGATATTAAGTGATAATAAGGATCATAAATTGGAGATAATATGTGATTTTTTTCCCTTATTCATACCTATAGTTCGTATAAACAATCCTAATAGTCATTTATAGTAGGGTAAGGAGTCTTAGTCAGAAAGACAATCAGCTAGTTTGATGGTGTTTTACCCCTTACAAATAGATTCAAGTATAAACCATATCTTTAGTGACCTAAATGGATTAATTAAATTGTTTAACATCATGTACAAGCTAATTTGAAGCCCATATGCATCTATAACAAGGTTTGGAGTTAGAGTTCTCAGTCCTCTAAGAAAACTCAATCCAGTAAGTTCTGAAGTCCATGTAAAATGATTAAAGGATAAATATGATGATTTAATCACGTAATAACTTCCTCCATGTATAATATTATCTTCATAAGCTACAGGTAAGAAACATGTGACCTATGATAGACTATAAAAGAATAAGGTGTCTCAATCAGAATAGTGGATAGCTTAGTTTGTGAGTGTAAGGTGTAAGTAAAGGTATATAAAGAATTTGGACAATGAAAAAACCCTATAGACACCTTAATTAAAGATATTACTACCTAAAGAGGCTTTGGAATGTGTGAAATAATCTTATATATATATATATATATATATATGTATATATATATATATATATATATATATGTATGTATATATATATACATATATATATACATATATATATACATATATATATATATATATATATACATATATATATATATATATACATATATATATATATATATCTACATATATATATATATATATACAAATATATATATATATATATATATATATATATATATATATATATATATATATATATATATATTAGGACCCTAAAGACTCCCACACAAACAACCTTGAGTGACTATTATAGGTAGTGGGTTGAGAAGTAAGGTATGGAGGGTTACAAATGCATATAAAGTTTTTAGGTGTTCCACTAAACTTAAAATTAAATTTGGAGAGGTAGAGGATATTTTTCACTTGACTTTGAATACAATTCATGCATAATAACCTAAAAATAGGCTCTAAAAGATAGGTTAGGATAGTTGGGGTTTGTAAAACCAGTCTTGGAAGGTTAAAGAGTATGAGGAGTAAACGAAAGGTAAAAGTGTTTAATGGACATGGGATAAAATATATACTGATTATGACAAGGTGAATATTACTTTTACAATGAATATGGTAGAAAATAAGAGTCTTAAATGATGTATATATAGTCAAAATAGAAAACACTACACACAATCTCCTTGACAAGTCTGTCTCAGACTATCATGGTTTTGAGAGGTAAAATGATGTCACCAAGGGTGAAAAAAATTCATAGATCACATTTAGAACTTTAAGGATCCTATTAAAGTGTTTTATTTTATAGGAAAATAGGGGAAGTACCCCTATTTTATCTCATATAGTAGGTAGTTCCCTATATGCATAAACCTATAGTTTTTGACAAAAAGGATGAAATAGTGATTCAAAGAGATGAACATATAAAAAATATGTGATAATTTTAATAAAACCATGAAAAATGTGAAAATATCTTAAATATAAGGAATAATTCCACCTTAGCTATCTAAACCTACAAAGTTTCAAACAAGCTAGTTGTGCATGGTGAGGCCTAAAGCCAAATGGGAGTCCAATTTCTCTTGAAAATATTGGAAATATTTATAATATATTGGAACATGTGTGAAGGATGGATATAGATGTGTTTAAACCCTAAAAATGAAATTAAAAACATGAAATTCCATTTTGAGCTTCAAGGTCAACTCAGGTCTGCTTGACATGCTTAGGCTTAGTTTACAAATGCAAGGTCAAATTCCATCCTAGTATGTAATATGTCTTCCACATTGTTTAATAATGTATATGTGATAATATTAGGTATGTTAAATCTTTTTTAGTTTAGATAATACATTATGATAACCACTTTTGAGCTCAAAATTATCTCATGCATGTAGGAAACAAAAAAAAGCTTGATAGGTCAAGTTTCAACACTCATATTTTTCATGATTCATTACATGGGTTCAAAAGGAGTTAGGGGAGGTTAATATAGGTATTTAAGGCCATATTTTTTGAATTTTTTGTTAGATTTTATTTCCAACTTTTATGAGCAATGCTTACGAAGGAAAACTGCTTGGAAACCCTTTTAAACCCTTAACTAGGACTAGTTTATGAAAATGGATTTGGATAGATATATAAATTGTAAATTTGGACCATGAATCCTAATGGAATATATAAATTACTCCCTCATTATACTTCAAATTCCAACTAGTTGTATAGAACTATATGGACATGGTACAAAATAGGGTTTTTTTCACTATTTTATGTGTTTTCCAAATTATATAAGGATTCAAGAGATGAAATTTTTTTTGGGGAAATATTAAGAATTTTAATAAATTCCCATGTACATGTGATTATTTTAAAAAAATTTAAGTGTGCAAACTACCTAATTCATTTCAACCTATCAAAACTGGCATATTGCACAAGCTAGGGAGAAGTGTGAAAACCTCAAGTGGATATCCTTTTAAGGTGTGATAGATGTTTATAAGGCCATATAAGTCCTTGAAACTTTTTATTAACTCCCTCACATTAATTTTAATGAGAAAAGGAAGCCAAGTTTGATGACAAGTGTGCAGGGTGCATAAAAAGAGTTCTTTTTAGACTATAGATGATGATGGTTTCTTTCTATTTATTTTCAGAAGACCAGGCATAAAACCAATGCATGGAGATGAATTTATGATTTCCATACCCTAAATTACTATTATCAAATCTTGTACTCATCATTTATTGTATGTTAAAAAAAAGGCAATCATGAAGGCAATTTTTTGATGCATAATGAGGAGTTTTATGCCATTTTTCATGAAGTTTATGCCTTGAATTGACATTAGGGCTCCCATACATTGCATGATTCATCCCATATAATTCTTAAATTCACAATTAAATTATTATCTAAGCTTGATAAATGTCCTTATGACCCTTGGACTTCTCTCTTTCTCAAAAGTTCTATAAGAACTATCCATTTTGGCCATTGTATGGGATGTTCCACCTTAATATGGTGAAGCCCTACTCAAATATATACCTTTTTATAAATAATAAAAATTATTTTTTTGTCTTATATGATTTTTATAAGTGTTTTATACTTATATGATGAATCTATTTTAGTGAAGATTATGGATTCCTAACATGTGGTCTCATCCTTTCACCTTATTGGTGGTTGGAATGCTTCTTCTTGTAGGGAATGTGAAGTTTTTAAAGAGATTTTCATGGTAAGTGAGTTATTATATACATTATTTTCCTCATATTCCTATTTTTTATTCCTCCTATCTTTTTCACATTCATCCATAACCTCACAATGTAGTATTGATGTGAGAAGATGAAGATTGGAGAAGTGTATGTTTAGTTTGTCCTTTAATTTCAAGTGTAATATGCATATTTTTGGATGTCATCGGTTAATTTTGTGTATAACCTCATTAGAATTAGTTTTATTTTATTTATCCTTCTCCCTTTTCACCCCCCAAGTTTATTAGTAGTTTCAATCCAAAATGGTACATCAAGGGAGCTAGCCCTATCTTGAGATTCAACTCATTCTTTAAGCTACCCACAATTCTAGAGGTGATTCCATTGTGACACTTAGATGAATAGATATTTCCATCTCCTCAAATGGTTCAAATCAAAGTGAAAATAATTTTTTGCATGCCTACTAGGACTTTTGTTCCAAGAGGTTGAGAGATTTTTGGTGTTATCTCTAAATAATCACCATTTGTAGGCATCTATAAAAGCATCAATGGTGACTCTAAAGTTGTATCAACTGGTCAAGCTACCCAAGTATCAATTTTAAAGATTTTTTATGATCATTTATTTTATTTTTTCTTCCTAATTTATTTTTATGGTTGACTTTGGTTTTGACTTTTGTCCTATATAAGTTGGTGAAACCTTCCAATCTTGTGCCATTCCCCATCAATATGAGAAAGTTCTTAATGAGTTTTTGTGTAACTATAATCAGCCTTGTCATGAAGTGTTTCAACCATAAAATTATCCTTGATATGAACCACATTATACCCCTCAACATCCCTATGAGCCATGATGGTCCTATATTCCTTCATTTTCCTCTCCATATGGACATTATGTTTTTGAACAATGCTATGAGAATGGCTATCAAGGAACCTATCAAGAGACACTTCCCTATCAGTCCCAATATGAACCATATAATCCATATCATGTTTCCTATCAACCTAAAAATTACTCTTATTATTCTTTTATTATAAAAAAAATGTTCCCATGGATTATACACAAGGATATAATTGGCAAAGTGAAGCTCTTACTTATGTAAATGTTACTCCTTCTAATCAGCCCAAGAATTTACTTCCATATGAGCTCACTAGTGCTTTCCTCTTTTCATCCCACACTCCATATATAAATCCTTTAACTTAAACTACATCTCATAATACATCCCCTTCACCTCTAATCCATGAGCCTATCCATCAACCTTTCACCTCACCCCTTATCAAGGAGGAACCTATTTTGAGAGAGGCAAGTAAAGAAGAACAAATATAATTCATGGATGATCAAGAGGCTCTCCTGAGTGATTATGAAGAAGAAATAACTATAGGGATTCCACTTGGTGAACAAAAGGAAAATATAATAGCTAATGTCTCTATGTTTAAAGGGATGTGTGTCTATGGAGAAATCTTTACACTTCACCCTCAATCTGATTCTGAGTTCTATGTGTTAGCTACACTACCTATTTCATCTTATCCTCACCCCATTACCCTTTATATTGATGTACCTATGGTATGGGAACCTAAGTAGGACCAATTAGTTGATAAATAAAGAGAACTCTTGCTTGAATAAAACCTACCTCCTTGGCAGCCTCATTGGGCTAGATCACATGATTTCAAGATGCCTAGTCTTGGCATCACCATGAAGGAGAAAGAGATAGAATATCTTACATCCCTTGAATAAGACTCTAAATATAATTAAAAGGTTGTATATGATCATCTCAAACATTAATTATAATGTACTATCAAGAATTAAATTCAAGTCATCCCTCTAGAAGTGGTAGTCTTAGATGAGACTCATGAGACCAAGATAGAGGAAATAGTTCTTAAAGATGGAATCCATGAAGAAGATGATTTATTGTATAGGTTAAATTCCATTTGTATGTATTTTTATGATTTGGTTAAATATATTATTCTCCAAAATATTTCATATCTAATAATAAACTCAATCTTGTTGATGATTCTAATTGGTATGATCTTGAGTGTACAATCAAACATAGAGATGGAACTCTTTATGATGGTCAAGAACTAGTTGTCATGAATATAGTTGATGATTTATTTGAGATTGAAGAAAACTAGATTGATGACATCATAAATAAAGAAGAAAATATGGAAGAGATAGTGGTTATAGATGATAAAAACAACATGGATGATTGGTAGCTACAAATGGAGTTACTTCAAGAACTTGAAGAGATTTTCCAAGTTAGGGGTCAAACATATGACAAGGTGAAATAATAAGTTAAAATGGAAGACAATGATCAAGATTAGATAGAGTTTACAAAGATCCTTAATGAACTATAAGAGCTTACATCTGAGAAGAAGCCTAATCTTATGGAGAGCACCATGGAAGACAAGAAGGTATGCCTAGCTCATTCATCATTTGAAGTTGCAATGGAGGATCCACATGAAAAGGTTGAATATGTTTGGATTTAAGAATAATAGTTTTACATTTCAAACCTATTTTAAGATGGTTTACTTGAGATCATGGTAATTGAAGTGCCAAGGAATAGGTCTGATCCTATAAGTGTTCAATATAAATACCAAGATGCTTTGCACCATGTTCCATCTCATGAATAAGGTGATTATTCAAACTTTCCCTTTGATCTAAGAGGGAGGTATTCCTATTTTTTATTTTTACATAAAAGTTTTCTTATGTTTCTTTTAAGTGCTTTGATCACATGTGTGTTTGCTTTCTTGTTTGGTCTGTCCTTTACTTTGTCTGGTTGAGGTATTTATTAGTGTTTTGTATTGATAAAAAATTTGTGGTCAATGGTAAAACTTTTTTATTTGTCTCGTTCCTTAGATGACTCCATAAGCCCAATATACTGATAAGGCTACTGGTGTAGTTAGTATAGCATGCATACTACCCCTATGAGTCACTAATTTGTTGACCAAATTTGGCTTGTAGGTCAAATTGGGGAACCCCTCATTAAAAACTTGAACTTTAGGTGTTTTATGGGGTATAATATCATGTAATGAGGTGTTTTATAGGCCATTTTATTCCATTAAATGTATATTAGCTTTGGTCAATTAGTTTTTATGTCCATTTATCATTTTGAGTCATTTTAATGGTCAAAAAGGGGTCATTTAATGATTTTTATGGATTTATTAAAAATTTTAAGGTCAAAATATAATAAATAATAATCCATATGTCAACTTCAGTCTTAATTAATTGACAAAACTAAAATATGGTAGGTTATGTAGAAGAAAGTGTAGTTTTCTTAAGCAAAAGAGGGAAAATGGTACTTGTACAACTTCTTTGGGAAGTGTGACACATGGGAGAAGGTCATATAACATATATACATCTTTGTAAATCTAATTTATATTCTTGGTTTGATCTGTAAGTGTCATTTATAGGCCTAAATTAATCTACTCCATTTTCCTCCTTAGCAAGCTGAAGTGACCTTCAAGTTTGTACTTGGTACAAATAACTCAAGATGTTTCAAGAATAATGATGTTGGGAGGTTTTTTTAAACTCATATGAATTAATTTACATATAAATATTTTTAATAATGATCAAATATGCTTTATTAATCATCTGTTTGAGGTTGACCTTCCAAATCTTCCTGCTAATCTATGAACCTTATAGGTTTTCATTCATTTTTGGGAAAATCCATACAACCTACCTACTAATATTGTTTCCATATTATGTTTTATATGTATTATCATTAATTTAATATTTTTTTCATGTTTAAATGTGTTTTAATGAGCAAATTATCCTAATTTTTTAGATTGGTCCATTCTATGTTGATGGGCAGGTTTCCATTATTTTCTTAATTTTTAGGATTTTTTAGTGGCTCCATGGGATAGTGATGGTTTATTTACAATGTTCCGAATATTATTTTTAGTCTCATACCTTTATATTTCATCTTATAATACCATGCTTTGACTAATTTTTTAGTCTTGCTATGTTCACAGTCAACTCTCTGCTCAAGTTCATTTACTATCATGGTAAAGCATGTGTGTATAACCTATTTGACATGTCCATTAAGGTTTTTTTTAATTAATATGATGTATAAAATATTATAAAATCAAATAAAAACCACAAATTGGTATAGGAAATGACTTTTTTTGTATTTTAGTCATACACATATCTCAAAATGACCACCTATAGGTGTTGGTAGAGAGGTAAGAGGTGTTGTGAGACATTGAAATAGGTGTTGAAACCCTCCTTGTAATTTGTAACTTACATTGTTCAACATGTTAGGATGGTTTGAGGGACAATATGGAAATAAAGGTTGTAAATAATCTTCAAAATGTTGAATAACTGATACAAGGATGTTTTCCCTAAATTTGTAAGATAGAGGTCATGAGGATTTTTGTGATCATCATAAAGCATGGTGATAAAGAGTATTAAGACATATAGTTAGGTGTATATTATATACCTTATCACATAAAAGGATTTCAAAAATTCATAATGTCATATTATAAGGGGATAAGGGTTGTTTTAGGTCTCGAAGTGGCCTCTAAAAGCACTAAAATTCTACAATAATGTCAATAGGCCTGAGTCTAGAAGGAGCTTTTCATTCACAGTATATACAATGGCCTTACCCCTATTATTAAAAATTATAAATGGTTGAAAGGATCTTAAATGAGCATAAGGATAATAAAGTGGAGATTATATGTGAGTTTTTTCCCTTATTCATACCTACAGTCTATACAAACAATCTTAATAGTCACTTAAAACAGGGTAAGGAGTCTCAGTCATAAAGATAATGAGCTAGTTTTATGATTTTGATGGTGTTTTATCCCTTAAAAATGGATGCAAGTATAAATAATATTTTTAGTGACATAAAGGGCTCAATTATATTTTTTTAAATCATGTAAAATCTAAGTTGAAGCCTATATACACCTGTAATAGGGTTTGGAGGCAGAGTTCTTAGTCCTCTAAGAAAACTCAGTCAAGTTCCAAAGTCCATGTAGAATGCTTGAAACATAAATATGATGATTTAAAAACCTAAAAAATTCCTCAATGTCTATTATTAGATTCATAATCTCTAGGTAAGGAACATTTTACCTACAACAAACCCTAAAAGGATAGGGTGTCTCAATTAAAAAAATTGAGAGCCCAGTTTATGAGTATAAGGTGTAGGTAAAGGTATAAAAAAAACATTGGACAATGAAAAAACCCTATATAAAACTTAATAAAATATATTATTTACTCAATATTATTTTAAATTTGTTAAATAAGCTTATATAGATATATTAGGACTCTAAAGACTCCCACACAACCAACCTTGAGTGACTGTTACAAATGCATATAAAGTTTCTAGGTGTTCCAAGAAACTTACAATGAAATTTGGATAGGTATAATATATTTTGAAAATTTATTTTAATACAAGTCATGCATAATAACCTACATGTAAGCTCTAAAATACAGTTTAGCATAGTCAGGATTTGTAAATTCAATTTTGTGATGTTAAAGAGTATGAGGAGTAAATAGAAGGTAAAAGTGTTGAATGGACATGGGATAAAATATATAATAATTATTAAAAGGTGAATATTAATTTTAAAATGAATATTTCATAAAATAATATTATAAAATGATGAATATACAGTCAAAATAGCAAACCCTACACATAGTCTTCTTGTCAAGTCTATCTCAGACATTCATGGTTTTAAAAGGTCAAATGATGTCAATAGGGGTTGAAAATTTGTACATAGAACATTTGTGACTTTAAAGATCCTATTAAAGTATTTTATTTGATATGAAAATATGGGAATTACCCTTATTTTATCTCATATAGTAGGCACTTCCCTATATGCATAAACCTACAGTTTTGGACAAAAAGGGTGAAATGGTGATTCAAGAAGGTGAAAGACCTCTCATAAATATGTGAGAAGTTGAATTAGACCATATAAAATATTATATTATCTTGATTATACGTATTAATTCCAAATTATGGGTCTAAACCTCTAAATTTGCAAACATGTTAGTTGTGCATGGTGAGGCCTAAAGCCAAATGGGAGTTCAACTTCTCTTGAAATTATTTGAAAGATTTATAAGTTATTGTAAAATGTGTGTGGGATGTATATAGGTGTTTTTAAACCCTAAAAATTCAAATAAAACCATGAAATTCCATTTTGATCTTCAAGGGTAACTCAGGCCTACTTGACATGCTTAGGCTTAGTTTACAAATGCAAGGTCAAATTCCATCCTATTATGAATTATGCCTTTCATATTGTTTAATAATGTATATGGGTTGGTATTAGGTATGTTAAATATTTTTTAATGTATATAATACTTTAGGATATCCAATTTTGAGCTTGAAATAAACACATGCATGGAGGAAATAAAAAAAGAGCTCAATAGGTCAAGTTCAAGCACTCATATCTTTCATGATGCATTGCATGGGTGCCAAAGGAGTTAGGGGAGATTATTAAAGGTCTTAAAGGATATATTTGTTATATTTTTTGTCATATTTGACATCCAAATTTTATGAACAATGCTTAAGAATGAAAACTACTCAAAAAAACCTTACAAACCCTCAGCCAAGACGAATTTACCAAAATGGAATTGGATAGATATCCAGATGGCACATTTAGACCATGAATCCTATTATAATCTAGACAAGATGTTGGAAATATTGTCATTGATGTCAAAGGTCTAGCATTATTGGTGATAAATGCCCCATTGCATTTAATGTTGTTTATCTTGGCTAATGTGAGTTAATATTTATTAAATATTAACAAATATATTTTTGGTTGCATATGAGACAAAAGAAGGATGGGATACATTTTCCCATGAAGAATCATCTTGGGGAATTCCAAGAGTCACCAAGTGAAGACAAAAGAGTAAGGATGCAATTTCTCATGAAGGGACACTTTGAGGAATATGAAAAAGTCACCAAAGATAAGGATAAAAGTGGGAAGGACGTTTTTGGTCATGAAGGGTCACCACATGACTTTTCAAAGGCTTGAATATGAAGGGTCATACAAGTTTGGTGCCATTTTCCATGAGGATTGAAGGGTGACAAAGGTGGAAGGCCAAAGGTCATATGGAAAGCTATAAATAAAGGCTTGAGAAGCCATTTGTAAATATGGAAAATAGGGGTTGATTTTATATTGTAATATCTAGCTTAGAAGAGCAATTGTGAGAGATGAATATGATTTGTATTTGTTATATCTAGCTTATAAGAATAAAGGTGAGAGAGAGAAAGGAGATGTTGTATTGATCTATTATTTGTTGAGATAGCGACATTGAGAGATAGGTGTGTGGTATACACAAAGGGGTTGGTGCTAATGAATTTTTGCTAGGTTGGTGCTCAAAAAAGGAGTTGGTGCTCCTGTGGGTTGGTGCTCATGAGTAGTAGTTGGGTTGGTGCTCGACAAAGGGGTGTGGTGCTCTTTTGGGTTGGTGCTCACGAATAGTAGCTAGGTTGGTGCTCAACAAAGGGGTATGGTGCTCCTATAAGCTTGGCTTGCGAATATTGTTTGGGTTTGTGCTCATTCATATACTTGAGATTGTTCTCTATGTTTTTTCCCACATTGGGTTTCCATGTTATATCTAGTGTCTCTCTCTATCTTGTGTGGTGTTTATTGTTTGAGTTTTATTACATATCTTAAATGTTTGATTAAGTGGAATTTGGTTAAAGGAAATTTTTATAAGATATATGATATACTGATTCACCCCCCCTTTCAGTATATCCTGTGCTTAACAATTGGTATCAGAGCAAGTTCCTTTTTGAAATGTTTTATAGCTTGAAGGTAGATCGAGAAAGCATGATGGCTGGGTCATAGGAAGGATTTTATACAAATAAGGCACCTTTGTTTGATGGAAAAAATTATGATTTTTGGAGCATGAGAATGATGTTTTATTTGATGGCCCTTGGATTTAACATATGGAAAGTAGTGGTGGAGGAATATGAAGAGCCACATACATCTACAATTACATCAGTAGAAAATAAGGAAAGTGAATGTAATGCTAAAGCTTTAAATGCTATTTTATGTGGTCTATGTGAATTTGAATTTGTTAAAGTTATGCAATGTAAATATGCTCATGAAACTTGGGTAAAATTTGAGAATATTTACAAAGGTGATGGAAAGGTTCAGCAAGATAAGTTGCATACTTTTAGAAGGTAGTTTGAAAGTTTGAAGATGGAAGAAGAAGAAGATATATCAAGTTATCTTTTACGAGTTGATCAAATTGTAAATCAAATTCAAGGTCTTGGAGAAATGTTGGAAGAGTCAACAGTGGTGAAAAAGGTTTTGAGATCTCTACCAATGAGATATGATGCAAAGGTTTCAGCAATCAAGGAGATGAAGAATTTATCCAAGCTAAAGATGGATGAGCTTCATGGTATTCTCATGGTATATGAGATGTGGATAGAACAAGATAAACCCTCAAAGAGAGAAGTGGATTTCAAGACATTAATGAAGGAGAAAGCTAAGATTCAAGAATCAAGTGATAGTTCCAGTGATGATGAAGATGACAATGGAGCACTTTTCATTTGCAAGCCGAAAAGAGGAACAAGTAAATATCAAGGAAAATTACCTTTTAAATGTTTTAATTATGGAAAGATTGGAAATTTTTTATCTAAATGTCCAAATAAGGGTAATGAAGAACAAGAATAATAAAATGCTACATACAAGAAGAATTTCAAAGGCAAATCTAAGAAGGGATTCGAGAAGAAGACCCTATATTCTAAGGATCCTAGCTCAATTGAAGATAGTAAATTCAGTGATTCAAATGAATAAGAGATTCTATTCATGGCCATACATGAAGGTGATCAAGAAGAAGAAGAGGAAGAAGCTGAAGTGAATATGGAAGGAGAGCTCATTTGTGCCTTATAAGAGTTAGAACCTGTTCAGACGAAGAATCAAAGATTAAAGTGCCAGATCGAGAAAAATGAACAAGAGTCAAAGGAAATGATTGAAGATCTACAAGCACACTTTGAAGAAGCCAAGAAGAATGAATAAGATCTCATAGCATAGTTGGAAATAGTAAGAAAATAATGTCAAAGGTATGTTATTGAAATTGCCTCTTTAAAAGAAGATATTAAGAAAGCAATCAATGATAAAGTAGTCAGTGATTCAAAATTTGAAGATAACACTAACATGCTGAATAAGATACTGGAAAGTCAGAAATCGTATTCAGATAAGATAGGGATCATTTTTTAAAAGAAAAAGAGATATACTAAATCTCTTACATAAGAGGAAACAAAAAGGGGAAAAGTGAATAATACAGAGGACATTCTAAATAGAGAAGGCTGGAGAGAACAAAGCTACAAAAGACAATCAGGTCAGAGATATACAGACAAGTCTTATTTTTATGGCTATTGTTTTTAATGTAATGGATATGGTCACAAGAAATTAGAATGTAGAAAAAGATCTAAAAATATTAGAAATGAGGAGAAGGAAATTCAAGTAGAGTCAAGCAGAAGCCACAACTCTTTTGCTCCTCTATCAAGCTTTAATGAAGAGACCATAGTATGCTATAAGTGCAACAACTTCAGACACATAGCTTGGTATTGTAGAAGTGTGTTCAAGTTAGTCAAAAAGGATCAAAGTTTTAAAACACCATTCATCAAGAAGAAGGTTTAGACATGTTCATGGTAGAAGAAATAACATGAAGATTCTATGATGGTTCAGATAGCCCTGCATGTAAGAGGTAAATATCAGCCATGGTTAATTGATAACAAATGTTTGAGGCATATGACAAGAGATAAAAGTAAGTTCATTACTCTAAAGAAGATCAATGGTGGTACAGTGAGATTCAAAGATAAAACCACTGCCAGGATAGCTGAAAAAGGTACTTTGAGTTTGGATTATGGTAAAACTGAGACTAAGAATGTTTTATATGTAAAAGGTCTTAAGCATAATCTGTTGAGTGTTAGTCAAATATGTGATCAAGGATACACATTAAAGTTTCATAAATAAGGTTGTGAGATTAGAAGAAAAGATTCAAATGAGTTGATTTTAGATGCTCAAAGGATAGGGAACATTGTATATATATTGTCAGATATCTTCTCAAAGGCACGATCCAAAGATACATTCAAAGATCGGCGAGAGGAGTTGGGAGTAATTTCTATTACTTCTTGCCATTGATGTTTAGCATCAGTTGAGGGGGATCTAAGTGTTAGCTCTAGGTAGGCCCTTTTCCATTGATTTCAAAGGGGGAGAATAACAAGTACAAGTATAGGTGCAAAAAGTAGGTACAGGGAATAGGTATAGGTTGTTACAATAAGGGGGAGTTACTGTATGTTTTTAGATGACAGTATGTGCAAGTGATAGGATGTGATATTTTTAGGATTGAGGTTGCCATGAATGACAAAGGGGGAGATTATTGGAAATATTATCATTGATGTCAAAGGTCTAGCATTATTGGTGATAAAGGCCCCATTGCATTTAATGTTGTTTATCTTGGCTAATGTGAGTTAATATTTATTTAATATTAATGAATATATTTTTAGTTGCATATGAGACAAAATAAGGGCCCATGAAGAAGTCAAAGAGCCATGGGGTAAAGACAAAAGAAGGATGGGATGCATTTTCCCATGAAGAGTCATCTTGGGGAATTTCAAGAGTCACCAAGTGAAGACAAAAGAGTAAGGGCACAATTTCTCATGAAGGGACCCTTTGAGGAATACGAAAAGTCACCAAAGATAAGGACAAAAGTGGGAAGGACGTTTTTGGTCATGAAGGGTCACCACATGACTTTTCAAAGGCTTGAATATGAAGGGTCATATAAATTTGGCACCATTTTCCATGAGGATTGAAGGGTCACAAAGGGGGAAGGCCAAAGGTCATTTGGAAAGCTATAAATAAAGGCTTGAGAAGCCATTTGTAAATATGGAAGATATATGTTGATTTGATTTTGTAATATCTAGCTTAGAAGAGCAATTGTGAGAGATGAATATGATTTTTATTTATTATATCTAGCTTAGAAGAGAAAATGTGAGAGAGAGGAAGGAGATGTTGTATTGATCTATCATTTGTTGAGATAACAACATTGAGAGATAGGTGTGTGGTATACATAAAGGGGTTGGTGCTCCTGTAGGTTGGTGCTCATGAATTTTTGTTGGGTTGGTGCTTGGCAAAGGGGTTGGTGCTCCTATGGGTTGGTGCTCATGAATAATAGCTGGGTTGGTGCTCGATAAAGGGGTGTTGTGCTCCTGTGGGTTGGTGCTCACGAATAGTAGCTGGGTTGGTGCTTGTCAAAGGGGTATGGTGCTCATGCAAGCTTGGATTGCAAATATTGTTTGGGTTTGTTCTCATTCATATACTTGAGATTATTCTCTATGGTTTTTCCCACATTGGGTTTCCATGTTATAACTGGTGTGTCTATCTTGTGTGGTGTTTATTGTTTGAGTTTTATTACATATCTTGAATGTTTGATTAAGTGGAATTTGGTTAAAGGAAAGTTTTATAAGATATATGATATACTGATTCACCCCCCTCAGTATATCCTATGCTTAACACAAGACTCCCTTAAGCTACTTCGCATGCTAACTATTTGTATGGAATTATATGGACATGGTACAAAATAGGGTTTTTCTCATTACTTTATATGTTTTTTATGTTTTATAAGGAGTCAAGAGATGAACCAAAGTTTGGGAGAAATAGTAATACTTTCAATAACTTTATATGTCCATATAATTCATTTAAAATTTTTATAATTGCGTAAACCACCTACTTCATTTTAGCCAGTCAAAATTGGCATATTGCACAAGCTAGTGAGAAGTGTGAAAACATCAAGTGGATGTCCTTTTAATGTGTGACTAATGTTTAAAAGTCCACCTATGTCCTTAAAACTTGTTATTAACTCCCTCTCATGGATTTTCATGAGAAAATAAATTTATGTTTGATGATAAATGTGTTGGACACATGAAAGGAGTTCTTTTTAGACTACAGATGATGATGGTTCCTTTTTAATTATTTATAGAAGACAAAGCATGAAACCAATTCATGTAGAGACATTTATTATTTCCCTAACATTAATTCTAATCATCAAACATATTCCTCATTTTTTATGGGATGTTCAAATAGAGGTAATCATGAAGGTAGTTTTTTTGTACAAAATGAGGAGATTTATGCCATTTTTCATGAAGTTTATGCCTTGAGTTGACACTTGGGATTCTATACCTTTCATTTTTCATCCAATATCCTTCTCAAATACACATTTAACTACTTCTCTCTGTTTGACAAGTGTCCTTGTGACCCTTGGACTTCTCTTCTTCTATCTCTCTCACAAGTTCTATAAGAACTAGCTATTTTGGCCATTATATGGGGTGATCCATCTTAGAATGGTGAAAACATACTCAAATTTATACCTTTTAATAAATAATAAAACTTATTTTTACCTCTTCCATTAATTTTCTAGGTGTGATCTGCTTGGATGATGAATCTTGTTTAGTGAAGACTATGGATTCCTAACATGTGGTCTCATTCTTTCACATTATTGGCAATTGGAAAGCTACTTCTTGTATGTAATGTGAAGTTTTTAAGGATATGTTAATGTTAATTTATTTATTATATTCACTATTTCCCTCATATGCCTCTTGTCTAGTCTTCCTAATTTTGGACATTCATCCATAACCTCACAATGTAATATTGATGTGAGAAGATGAAGATTGGAGAAGTGTATGTTTAGTTTATCCTTTGATTTCAAGTGTAATATGCAAATGGTTGGATTTAATAAATAAATTTTGTGTACCACCTCCCTTAAATTAGTTTTATTTTAGTTATTTTTCTCCCTTTTCACCCCCTAATTTTAGTAGTAGTTGTAATCCAAAGTGGTACATCAAAGGATCTAGCCCTATCTAGAGATTCACCTCATTCTCTAGGATTTCCAAAATCCTAGATGTGATTCCATTGTGCCACTTTTATAAGGAGATATTTGAATCTCCTCAAAGGGTGTATATCCAAGTGACAACACATCATAGTGTGAAGGATTTCATCCTCAATAGAGACCTAAGTGAAAATAGAGCTAGGCAGGTCACTAAGTGCATGGAATATGTTATTAAAGTAAAGGTAAAAAATATGGTATCAGGTAAAGGATTGTGTGAACATATTTTTTAATATGTTAAAGAATAAAAATAGATGGTTTTGACACTTCAAGACACTCAACAAGAAGCTAAAAGTACTTCTCCATCTAGTTGGACACAAGACATTGCTAGAGTTTATCAAACAAGAGAATGTCTAATGGGATTAAGTGAATAAAGGATAAGAAATTTTAGGATGAAATAATTACCATAAATTTTATTTTATGGAGTGATTTCAAAAAATGACATTGGAGGTATGCTTTTAAGGTGTGTTAAAACTAATCAATTTGATAATATTTTTTAAGCAATTTCATGATAGTCCTTTTGGAGTCCATTTTACATCCAATACCATACCTAAAAAAATAATTATATATGGTTAATTTTAACCTAATTTATTTATGGATTCACATACATGGGTTATAAAGTTTGTAATATTTGCAAGAAAATAAAGACTAGCTGATATGCCATTGAGGACTATTTAGGCTGAGCAAAATTTCATGCAGTGGGGTTTGTACATCATTGGAATGATACATCCTCCATACAGTACTAGTCATAAGTCTATATTCATAGCTATATATTATTTCACCAATTGGGTGGAAGAAGTGCCTTTGAAAGATTCAAATGAGAACTCTATACTTGAGTTCTATGAAAGTCTAGTCACCTATTTTGGAGTACCTTCCACTTTAATATCAAACAATGCTTTGGCATTAAATATTATTAATGTATGTGAAAATTATCTATAAAAATTTATTTATTTGACATCTTAATAAAATTACTATCCATAGGGTAATGGACTAGTTTGTTCCACTAATAAGAACCTGATTTGGATCATTAAAAGAACACTAGAAGATAATCAGAGATCTTGGAATACAAAGTTGAAGACTACCTTATGGGCTGATAGGATCACCCCAAAGAATTATATTGGTCATTAACCTTATCTCTTAGTTTATGTAAGATAATCAAGGGTACTTATCTCATTGAATATTTCATCTTTGGAGCTTGCACACTAGCTAGAGCTTCTAGAAAGTGATGCAATGGAGGTTAGGATGAGTAAACTAAGAGAATTAGAGGAGATAATAAATAATTCCATGTATACCATGTGGTAAAACTAGAAAAAATTCAAGAATTATTTTGACAAAAGAGATTCATCAAATACATTCTATTAAGGAGACATATTACTCAAATGGGATGAAGAGTGTATAAATCTAGGTAAGCACTACAAATTTGATAGCCTTTGGAGTGGACATTATATTATCAATAATTTTAAGGAAAAAAATGAATTCTAATTATCCAAATTGAGTGGAGAGGAACTTCCCATTCCTATTAATGGGAAGTTACTTAAGAACTTATATTAGGAGAGTCACTCCTTTGTACATAGTCATATTTTATTTCCTCTAAGTGCACATGTGCACATTCTTTTAGTATTTGTTATTCTCTTTTAGTCTGTTGTGGTTTTTTCCTCTAAGTGAACAAATGCACATGTTGTTTTTGTGTCAATTTATCTATTGTGTCTACAATTTTTCCCAATTTCTAATATATTTCAGGCCTATTTTTACTAGAGTTTTTGTGTTTCCTTGACCAACAAGCTAGTCAACCCCTACAAGTTTCTAGAAATGTTAACATTTTACCCTCATAATCCAAATGTTAAACCCTATCATTCAAATATTTGATTACCATTACCTTAGATTAATTTTATATTCCCCATAATGTCCTTATTTAAATAAAAAATGACTAATACAAGCCTTCAGAAGATAGACCATCATATGCACATCAGGTAGACATGAATAGATCAACTTAGTTGTGAATTTAATAAATACACCTTTGGAATCAACTAAAGACAAAATATTACATGATCATGATGTAATTTTTCCCAAGTTCACCCACTATAAATTTGGTGCCTTGATGAACCTTACATCTCAAGTTACAAGTGTTTATAGTTGAATGTGTAGAATGAGATGTGTAATAGGATGTCAACCTTAAGTCACTAGAACTAACTATTTGAATTAAAATGACCTAAGGTTTAACATATAGCTAAAAATTATCCAAATTTTGGGATCTTAGATCAGATATAATGGTGAGTGGGTAAGCTATAGCATCAGTGGGTCCCAAAGATCTAATAATGAGCATTTAATCATACATCAAATATCAATGGTGAGCATCAAGTCAAAAATTTAGCATGAATGCATTGATGACAAGTGTCAAGATCTTAGGTACCTAATAAAAAATATAATAATAATCATTGATTGATAGATGCCAATGGGTTTAGGAAGATAAATGGTGCATGTGCATTCATATAAAAAGATCCAATGTTGAGTGATGAGTTAATAAGTTAGTTAATATCAAAGCAAAATGATAATCTACTAAGTGTCTCAACCATTTTAGACTGATAGAAGATCTATGAATCACATTCATTCATACAAAAATAGATCTATAGTTTGCATGAGGTCAAGGAGTCAAAGGATTGATAGTATGATACTATCAACAAATGTGGAGCTGATAATTGTCATAATATATAAAGTTGACCATAGATCAATGGTCAATATTAGAATTTAAAATCTAAAAGAAAATAAAAGTGACTTGGGTCACACAGGAAGCAAGCTCTATAATTTTACATATCACCATTAAAGTTTGACCAAATACC
This sequence comes from Torreya grandis, assembly GCA_037957365.1. Lineage (NCBI taxonomy): Eukaryota > Viridiplantae > Streptophyta > Pinopsida > Cupressales > Taxaceae > Torreya > Torreya grandis. The sequence continues at coordinate 412,026 of JARHVA010005277.1, forward strand.
ATCTATAAAAAAGACCTATATTTAGATTTTAAGTTAGGGGTAGATGTGTGATCTTGGAGAGACATCTTAACATTCAACATGGTCATTTACTTGACATACATGTACTTTTAGCTACTTAAAATAGATAGTCATAGCTCTATCAGGTCCATGCATATGAAGACTCTATCTTTATAGTAGAATCAAGTAGAGGATTGGCATTGAAGTGTATATCTAGGAGTTTAATTGGTCTTTCCCATGCCACCTATGTACTCTTGAAGTGAATAAATCATACACTTGATCCTTCAAAGTGCTAAATCATGAAAGGGAATGCTAAATTAGAGTTAATTGGTCATCAAGTGCCAAATCATCCCCAATTGACTATTTGACTATGATCATGCATATTTCATAAATTTCATATATAAGAGGTCCTTTAAATCATCTTAAAATTAGTTAAAATGGAGTTAACATACAAATTTAGCGTGCCATTTATGCATGAATAATGACAAAATCCAAGATGGGCCCTCCATCCTTAATCCATTGCCAAAAGGAGTGTCATGCAAGTATTTATAAGATGAAGACAAGTATTAAGGACATCTTAAAAATATTATAATTGAAATTAACTTGAGTTGAGTTGGAGTGGACCTTCTCTCCTCCCTTGTATGCCAATCTTGGCTTTTTACTTCTACTTTTTCTATATATGTAGGCTTTCAAGCTATTGTTTATGATGAATCCTTCTCTTGGCATGATTAGACTTTGCCAAGATTGATTTTTTTAACCTTTTTAGATAAATAAAATTATTACTTTGTATTATATTATATTGGTAGACTATGTTTATGTTGGTTTATTTACATATGTGGTAGAACTTTCTCCCTTGTCAAGTCCTGATTCTCACCTAGCTACTAGTAAACTAACTTATGCAGGTCATGTGTAGTCTTAGATGTTATTTGGATAGGATAATAGTGGATATAATTCACTATTTAGTGCTTTGAATCTAGTCTATTCCATCATTTTCCTTAAGCTTTGACAAATTGATAAAACCTCTACATGAAATAATGATGCATAGGAATCTTGGAGTTGTATGATTCAGTGTTTTGATTATATTATTAGTGTTTTAGGAGATTAAAAATAGTGTATTAACCATTAATATAGGTTTATCACCAATATTAAATTAGGATCTCCCTTTTAGTTTCCTTCTTCCCCTTTTCATCTAAACATCCAGTAGTTTAGTAAGCTATACAAAGTGATACATTAGAGGAGCTAGCCTCACCAAAATCTAGAGGTCTAGTCTGAGTTTAGGTGTCCCACACCTTAGATAATTCCAATGTTAGTCTAGGTGTGAATGAGTTTCACAGTAAAACTACCAACCTTCAATCAAGGTGTTATCTAGGTTGATAACACCTATCTATATAGACACGATGGAAAATGGCTTTTCTTGATATTTTTATGTGTTGTTCAAGTATAGGGGGATTCTAAGACATGAAATTAATTTTAGGAGAAATAATAGGACCTAAGATAACCTACCATGTACATTTATTTCATTATCTAAGCTCACAAGTGCCTCTTGTAACACCTTTAGCTCAACTAATCCAAACTGGCATAGTGAACAAACAAGTAAGAAGGTGAAAACTCTAAGTGAGAGGAATTACATGGTCTAAATAATGAATATAATGGCATGAGTACTCTTTAAAAGTTTCACATACTCTATTTTATAAACTATTTGTAAAACCAAATACCTCTTTGGTGTCAAGTGTGAAGGGTGAGTGAAAAGAAGAATGATTAAGACTGCAAGCAATGAGAACACTTGGACAGAAGAAATTTGATGACTAGGGCCACATCCAATGAATGTTTGAGACTTTTTTATAACCCATCCCTCTTAGATAAATCATATCATTTTTTCATACTCTATTGTGGAGAATTCCAAGGAAGCCAAATGATGAAGGTAGTTTCTATTCAAGCAAATGAAGAGTCCTACACCACCTTTTAGGAGTTTCATGATTTGAGGGACATTTTTACAAGTAAGACTTGCATGGTATACTACACATCCATTTATCCTATATATTTAAATCATTTTATCATCTTTACAAGTGGTTTAGTGAATTTTGGACTTATTTCTCTTCTCTCCTCTCTCAGATTCTATAAGTAATAGCCATTTTGGCTCTTGTAGACTAATTCCACTCTATGTATGTTTGAGCCCTACTAGATTTATTTTGTACTTTTCATTTTAAAAATAAATTAAATCTATTTTTGAGTTAATTAAATTATTTTATAAGTGTGCAAAGTGATGTATTGTGATGTTAAGTGATAATCATATATCCTTGCTTCTCCTTATCCTTTCATGTTTAAGAGTTCCTATTATAATAGGTCATATAGGGTGTAGCTAGTGTTTTAGGGTAATTTAAAGTGTATAATTGTATTTATAGTTTGAAATTTTACCTCTAGTTCACTTACCTTGTGTTTCCTCATGCATATCACATCTATATTGAAACATTTATGTTAGAACCTCTTAGGACTTTGAAGCTAGTTTATAGGTCTTGTTTCTTAGTGAAATAAGTATGATGGTATTGTGGAAATAATTATAGTGTATTACCCCCTTAGATTATTTTCATTTCATGTAAACTTATATCTCTTTTGTCACAAGCAAAAAATTAAGTAGGTGATAAGCATTTCAAGGTGAATTTAGGGAGCTAGCCCTTAAACCTGAGGTCTACTTATACTATAGGTAAACCAACATACATATAAATATTCCCATATTTCCCATATTTATAGGAGACTTGAACACCCTATTATAGGGTGAAAGGTTTTGTGACAATAGTTTGGGCATGCCCAGTAGGACCAAAGGTCCAAGAGAGTGGAAAGATTATTGGTGTGTCATTCCTATAATCAACTTTTGGAAGCAAGCAAGATATCATCAATGGTGACTCCAAATGAAATATTATTGTTTTAATAATTCAAATTATCTCTTATTAAATATTTTTATCAGTTATTGTGTTTCCTTTGACCAATGAGGTTGATATGAATATCTATGGTTAATATCCCTACTATGAACCTCCTTATCAACCTTTTTATGAACCACATTATACTCCTCAGCAGTCCTATCACAATTTCTACTAATCCTATGAGCCATGGTATCCCTAAGGTACTTTATTTCCCTCACCATATGGACATCATGTTTTTCGATAGCCCTATGAGGAAGGTTATCAAGAAGCCTATCAATAAGTGCCTTCCTATCAATCCCAAAATGATCCTTACTAACCATACCATGATTCTTATCAACCTCAATAAGATTCCTTTGAGTCTTGTGATGAGGAATCGGATAATTCCATTGATTTTACACAAAGATAGTACAAGACAAGGTATGAATTCTTAGAAACTCAAATCTAATAACATAGAGTTAGACTCAATCTCCATCATTACCCTCCTCCTCTTCCATTAGCCCCATCTCATGTCAAACCCTTCTTGGCACTCATACCAGAGCTACTAGATAGTGAAGATAATATGGGAACATGGGATAATGAGATTTATGTGCTTCATAATCATCTCATGGAATGGTTAAGAATTTTTTTTCAAAGATGGATGAGTGCGTGGGAGGTGGTTGAACATGAAACTCAACAGGGTATCCAAGAGAAAATAGACTTGGAAAATAAGTGTTTTAAATTATTAATAGATAAGTTGAGGATTTGGGAGCATAAATATATTAAGAATAAACATGATGCTACTGAAGATATTTAAGGAGGCTATTGACAAGGTGTAACTTCTATTGATGTATGTGTATTTCCTTTTAACCAACCCAAATTGTCACTTCACCATGAGCTTACTAGTTCAGTACTCACTAATAAATCCATTTGTAAGCCCTCCACCACACCTCATTCCTCATATATAAATCATGATCTTATTTATCAACCTCCCACCTCACTCCTTCTTGAAAAATATCCCATTTTGAGGGAATCAAATAAAGAGGAAAGAGCTCAAGTCATCGCTGACCAAGAAGATGTCATGAGTAACTATAAAGAATAAATCACCATAGGGACTCCCCTTGTTGAAAACATATGAAATATAATCTTATTTAATGAATGTAAAGACATTTAAAATCCTATTACAGCTATCCATACATAATTTTATGGAACCCTAAAGGAAGAGGTGCTTAAGAAAGACTTTGTCTACTATCCATGATGAAAAAGCTCTTGAGCATGATAGTCATGAATAAGAAGACTTATGGCATAAATTTATGCCATAAACCAAGAGTTTGAGAATATAAATGATTTAAATTCTTCCCATAAGGAGTATATACCTGAGCATGCAGTTTTTGATGATCATCTCAAGTATGAAGTTGAGTGTGTTATCAATAATAAAGGTAAACTTCAAGTCATTATTAAATAAGTTATAGTCTTAGAAGATTCTCATGAGACCAAGGTATAATATTTATTAATTTAAGAGTAATATGTGTCTAAATTTGATGTTGAACCACCTTAGATGCATTGGAGCATAAAGAGGAACAACTTGATGAAGTCATACATCAAGAAGAGAAGGTTGAAGAGGTAGTGGTTCTAGATGACAAGGAAAATAAGGATTATTGGAAGAATTAAATAAAGATTTTCTAAGAGATTGAATATATCTAACAAGTTGATGACCTAGTACATGATAAGGTGGAGAAATAGTTTTGTATGGAATAAAATGACCAAGATTGGGTGGACTACATATACCTCCTTAATGAGCTTGAAGAACTTGCAGTTGAGAGGAAACCTAATCTTATTGAGAGTAACATGGAGACTAAAAAGGTATGCCTTGTTGAGACATGATTTAAGGTTATCTTTGAGGATTCCTATGAGAAATTTGAGACTATTTATATCTAATAAGAGTTAATTTCCATGGTTGATCTGGTTATAGATTCTTTGATTTCATTGAACATCATGCGAATGAGGTTGGAAAACACCATGAATAATATGGAGGCATAAATGCCAAGGATAAAAATTAAACATGCCTCTTTCATTATTTCATTTCATAGAGTAAGATAAGTTTCAAACTTCCCCTTTAACCTAGGAGGAAGCATTTCTTTTAGGTTCATTTGGGTTTGAGTTAGTTAATTTGGTTTGTATGTGTGTGTTCCATAAGTGTTGATGAAGCACAAGTGTGTGGTGTGTTTTTTTGTGTATTTTTATTGTTTATTTTGTTTTGGTATATTTAAAAGGAATCTTAAATTTCATATTTGTGCTTAAGTGACTCCGTATCCTAATGGAAGTGAAAAATATATTGGTCTTGGGCATAACAAGCATACCACCCTTGGAAGTCATTAAGAATGTTAACTATTTTGACCACAAGTCAAAATAGGTCAACCCCACTATATTAAAAAACCTGTATAAAGGTATATTAGGGTCATATAGGTTGTTTAATGGTCTTATTTTATGTCATTTAATGTGTCATCACCTTGATCATAGTTAATTTCTTTCCTAAGTCATTCTATGCCACTTAAAGTGCATATTAGAGTTACTCGTGAAGGTTGTATGGTTTAACTTCATGTAAAAGTGTTCCTAACTATTATTAAACATTAAATATGTTATATTAATTTTTAGGAATTCTAATCCTATCTAAAATGTGTAGGTTCCAAACTGAATTCAAGAAAATAGTGAGAAAAGATGTTTTGGTAGTTTTATGACCTATAAAGGAGAGTGGAAAATGGGAAAAGATTGTGGAATGGATATTCAAATTCCATAATTTCATTTATATTATTTATCAGCTTTGGAATTGTAAAAAATTTCTAAAAACCATTATGTTCCTCTATCGCTCCATTATATATACAAAATTGGTGAGTAGGTTTCTTCTTGATATCGCTGGTAAGAGAGGTTTCAGGTCAAATTATCTTTTATGTTGATATTAAACTTATTAAACTCTCATTTAATGTAATTATTTCCAATATTGGTCACTTATGATTTATGAATAATGCCTAAGAAGTTAACTGTCTATTTTTGCATGTTGTTTCCCACCTGCTACAGGTTTTAATCTTGTATGAGTAAGTCTATACAATCCAATTGGTGAAATTACCTCTAAAGGACATGAAAATATTTACCTCATGGTTTCCATCTTCTTTTTCATGTTTTGAGTTTATTTTATAAGTCAAACATATCAAATTTATAGGTAAGGGCACCTTGTCATGTTGTTGATAAATGTTCACCATTTATAAAGTGTCATGTCTTTATGGTGGTTCTAGAGAATTGTAATATGTTTCATATCATGTTTTCATGCCTTTGAATCCACCTCTCCTTTCAAACTCAATCTCAAAGGAGACCATCAATAGAGTTGTAGTCAACCTCCAACACAGTCAAAATTTCCTACATGACAATCATACGTGGTCAACTAAGTGAGGTATTTTAAAGCATTGAAGATGATCATGGAGAGATTATGATGTCTTTAAAGATTTTAGGTACACTCTTGAACAATAAAAATCAAGATAATCTACTCCAATGTCATATGTTTTCATGTGGCAACTTGTTCTTCTCCATACACTATCTTATGCCATTGATGAGCACACACAGGTGCCATATAAGAGATAACCACATTGGAATGAGAAATTTTGATCTTGTTTGAAAGTTTTACAAGGATGGAATAATCCATTTGAGACCTTAAAAATATCCAAGACTAGTGGTGAAGTGAATATGATGCTAAAGGCCTATGATTTTATGCATCTTTCCACTGTAGAATGTTAATGTTCTCTATAGTGATGGAGTCTAAATAAACATATCATGATATGACAACTAGTAGAGGTATAAGCTACATATAAATGAATAAATTGAATAAAAATGTCACTAATGGATTAAAAACATTAATATTACTTTATTATTGAATTTTCCATCCATATCACAACATATAGGCTTCTTCTTGGTCATAAATTAGTACCTACACGTTGATTATAGAGTAACTATACAGATTAGCCCTAACAGGTTATGTGTGAGGCATAACTTAAAGCATTGTTTGGGAAAATTAAACCATATTAAAATCATAAAGGAATTAAATTATGATATTTTGGCATGACCCAAGCCCTGACCATGTAGTAGACACCTATAGGCACCTCTCTTCTGAGTGAGAATACAGTGCATAATGGATGGGTCAACTAGGTCTATCAAATAAAAGGTGTTTATTCAAAATATTGGTAAAGTTTGGGATTATTATATACCTATAAGAGGATACCTAAGGAATTTATATACATTATAAATCATGATCATCACATTATAAATAGGTCCAAAGTTGGTTTTCATGAAACTTATAGTCAACATAAAAGATACTACGTAGTTAGTAATTTGGGAACCTATTCTGAATATTTTAAATGGTTAGAGGATATATGAACATTTTAAAACTCTAAAAACTAGTAATTAATACCTTAATATCCTACATAATTATCCCATATCATTATATTTCCTATAAAAATAGGGGAGATATCCTTTATTTTATCTTAGATAGAGGGTACCCCAAGAAATAGGAAAATTGTAGTTTGGGTGAGTATATGATGAAATGATGTACTAGGGGTCTTAATCATTATTTATTATGGTTTAAAAAATTGTATTATACATGTAAAAACTTTAAAAATACCTGAAAATCATGACCAACCACTTAGAGGTGGTGGTGAGGGGCTAAACACAATCAAGCCTTTAGGCCTTGAGTAAGCCTAAAACCCTAAAGAGTTGTGGTCATCACTTTTAACATCATATGAACATTTTAGGGAACTGAAAAACCTTTAAATGGATATATTAAGTGGGAAAAAATATTTGTTTTATAGATAAACCCCACAGAATGGTCAATTTTATCTCAAAATAACTCAAGCCTACATAAAATGAAGAGAGGAGCTTGAGAGATCAAATTTTAAGACTCATACCTATAAGAACATATATCATGGGAACCTAAAGAGTTTATATAATTTGGTGAGGTTCCTTATCAAGGATTTAGTGGCATTTTTTAGAGGAATGTTAGGATTGTATGAACAATCCTAAAGGGCCAAAAGATCTCTAAACCCTCTAAAACCCTTAGTAGTGACTTGATGGGGAGGATGAAGAAGGAAAAGCATATAAGGGGGATAATTTGACTAGGAAATGAATTTGAGATTGGAGATGACTCATGAAGTATCATTCCCATCATTTTGAGTTTTACCTTACCTATACGGATAGGGTGTTAAATGTATTTTCTTAATAGTTTTGTGTGTTTTGAATGTATAGGGGGATTTAAAGAGATAAAATTAATTTTGGAATAAATATTGGGACCTCATATAACCTCCCATGTATATTTTTTTCATTATCTAAGCTCACAGGTGCCTCTTCTAACACCTTCAACTTAGCCAACCCAAACTAGCATAGTGAACAAGCAAGTGAGAGGCATTTTAAGGTCTACCTGATGAATCTAAGGGAATCAATACTATTGAAAATTTTCACACACTACATTTTATATTCTAGTTGGAAAACTAAATGATCTTTTGTGTTAAGTGTGAAGGGTGAGTGAAAAGAAGAGTGATTAAGATTATAGGCAATTAGAACACTTGGCCAAAACAATCTATTGATGATGAAAATTTTATGATTAATGAATCAACCCTTTCACCTATTATGAAGGTTAATATGGAATTATACTAGTTTAATATTAAGGTTCTAAATGTTTAATTATGATTCTAAAGACACGAAGGGTTTTTTAAATGTTCTGAGAAATAATAAGTTATCGATTATAACATATTCCATTATAATTTTAGAAATCCACTTCATCAAATAATGAATCAGTTTAGATTTGAATATGTAATATATCCTATTTGATAAAGAAAGTACATCGACAAGATAATCTCTTGAATGAAAGAAATATAATTCAATAATATTTTATATTTCAAAGTAATATCTTGCTTTTTTTTTGTAATATATTTCAAGTAATCTCAAAAAAATAAACCAAAAATATAAGTAAATCATATTTGAGATAAATCAAGATAAATAGACATTCAATCAAGTAAGCAATTAATGAACCTTAACACATAAGAGACACCACAAATAGCACTAGAAAGCTAAAAAAAAAACGTAAAGCAAATAAAAAAAGTGAAAGATAACAAACTACAAAAATAAATAAGGTAAACAACTAAGTAAACTAAACAAGAATAAAACTAACACTAAAACTAATCTAAAAATAAATATAACAAACTATCTAAAATATAACTAAATCTAATAAACAATCTAAACTAAGACCAAACTTACAAATAACTAATACAAAATTAAACTAATATAACAAATTAACTAAAACTAAATCGAAACTATAAGAAAGAACTAATTAAAGAAAACAATCCAATCCTTAAGAATATAAACAAGGTGAATAATCTAAGGAAATAACTTAAAAAAACATAAATAAACAATAGACTACATAAACTTAAGGAAAACTAAGGAAACAAAAAGGAAAATTAGATGCTCTTAGCTTGTAGTAATGAATAGGTTTTATTATTTATCACTATAATACAAATTATCAATATTGTAATGATTATTATAGTCATTTACTTAATTTGTAGATGCATGATCATCATTCCCATAAGCACTATCACTAATGAAAAAACAAAAGTATCTAAAACCATACTTTTATGCTCATTTTTATAATCATAAGGCATCACATCCAAATGTGGAATTGATTTATTGGGCCTATTTTTATCTTTAATATGTTATTCATTATTATTATCATGTACATTTTCTAGGTTCATAAAGGAATTATGTATCATTTCCATAATAATAGTCACAGGAATAGTCTTGAATTTTCTTTATTTTTTTAAGATGTTTCATCTCTTAAAATAGTAAAAACACCACATCCATGATCAAATGTAACATAGTCATGATTAATCTAAAATAGATTACACTAAATTAAAATTAGGGTCAATGTAAAGTACAACTTAGGAAAATGTGAGTCGCAAAGAAAGAGTTGTCTTAGTAAAATAAATAGATTTTATTTGAAAAACCAAAATATTTCTTCACAAAAATCTTGATAATTTTTTTTTACAATCAAAATAGATCAATTAAATGTTGTAAACAATGAAGTTTTCATCACTATTTAGGTTGAATACTTAGATTTTGCACACAGGACTACAAATAATAATCATCAAAAGATGTTAAGCTTGACAAAATTTAGATAATCTATTATAAAAGATAGTAAAAATTGGATATACCTATGATTCCTAAGAAATTACTCAACTATTAGAGAAAGTACCATTGAGTCTATCTACAAAAATCATGCTATCTCAGAGAAGTTGCATAACAGAGAGAAAGATAAATGATTGACTTCATAATGTATATGTACTCAATTCTTGTGTTGTTCCTCCTCTTCAAATGAATCCTTGATCTACTTTTAAGCTTCAAACATAGTTGAAAAATAAGTTATAACTAACCTTAGATACTTATTATTTTACTTTAATTAATTGACTAAAAAGTCTTAATAGATCAAGTGTTTGATTATAGACAGGGTACTTCCTAATGGGTGGGGACCCTAACCAGTTAATAATAAAATTGAATAACATATATGAATCAATAAATAGACAAATCAAAGTTTAATAAAATTCCTATTTATATTAAAACCATAATGCATATTCAAAAATTTACTTAGGCACATATATATGTATGTATGTATCAAAAAACTAAAGTTTGCTATACTTTCCAAAAATATTATCACCAAAATATAAAAATATAAAATTTAAAGTATCAAAACTAAAAGGATAGAATTTTTCCATCTAAAAGTTCAATTGAAAATAAAATTTCATCCTATTGACATCAAATAATCATCAGAATAAAAAAGAACTTATATCACTATCTTCTCTTGCTCATTGACACATTCATTATACTCCATCTCAACTACTGGAAGGAGAACCAGATTCATTCATGAATCATTTGAGGGATAATCTATCTCTAGATTAATCCATTTGAAAACTTTGACATCAAATAGATAATATATGTCATTCTGATTATCTAACCACTTATTTGAAGTGATTGGAAAGATTTCAATAATATGTTTCTTATTACTTGAAGGCTACTCCTTCAGACTTAATTTCTTACATCATAAAATGGGATTCTTTTAGAAGATGAAGGATCATTATAAATATAAGGCAAGATTAACATAATTCATGGCATGTGCAACTTCAAAATTAAACTAAGTGGCTTCATGAATAGGGTGTGACTCATCAATAGGTTGGATTCTTTCTAGGATGGGTGATTGGATTGGTAAATGATGTGGATTACTTTTCAAATGGTGAGAATAACTATTGTGAGAAGGAGTCCTAGTACCAAATCTATGACCATGAAATCTCTTATTACCTCTATTTTTTATAGGATTGAAAGGAAGATTATTCAAAACATTCCAAAACTCAAGATCATTATCATCAAAGTAGATAGACATCATAGAAATTATATTAAATCTAAGGCTAAATCTCATAGCCCTAAACCCTCCCCTTAGAAAATTTCTATTTGGGTTTTGGTGATTCACATTATTAGAATTCTGAGCCCCAACCTCTATTATCATTACTTCTACTTGATCCAAGATGATCCCATATAGGCATCCTAAACATCAAAATATATATATATATTAAATGATTATGATGACTAAAAATAAACATGTATTCATTTAACATGAAACCAAACTGTATATCAAACACATAATCTAATATCAACATAATCTCTGAACTAAAATGTTCCAAGTATATCAAACAATATTGTAATATCTTATTTTGATTTCATCAAAATATCCCTTAAAATCAACTAAACTTAAAAATAAAATTATAACATGATAATTTTATTTGCACAATACTTTTCTATATTTCTTTAAATTATTTATCCTCATTGTATATAAAAATGGAAAAGCATGGATTCTCAACACTAAAAACTTAAACAAACATATTCTACCAGAATTATTTATCACTGTTTCCTTCTTGAACATTATCTTAAATAGAAAATAATTTATTCATGTATTATTTTAAGGAAATATCCACATATAACTTTCAATAAAGAATACATTTAACATAGCTATACTCTTTTAAAAAAAATATGTCTCAAGCTAAAAGTGATTTATCACAACTTCTCCAATTTACCAATTATTTCAACATTTAACCTCAACATAAATGCTTAGAATTTATGAGTAATTATTTCTAAGAAATTTTTCCATGATAGACCATAAACCAAATATTCTATCCACATAATGTGTTTGTACATAAATAAAACTCATCTTAAATCAAACTTAACACAATTTTGCAATAAGGATCCAAATTGATGCATTTCTAATATATCACTATATTATATTTCAAAATAAAAATTTATATGTTCAAAATTTACCTTCCAAATCAAATCTTCAAAACTGAGAAACAACTAGTTATAGTTTTCAACAAAACTATTTCTATCCCTTTACTATTATTTTATTTCAAATATTGAAAAAAACTTAGAACACTTATCACAGTTTCTCAAATCACCATTATTTCAAAATTTAACTTCAAAACAAAACACACAATTTCAAAACTGAGGTGCAAATCAAAAAATAGACTCATTACTTTTGGATTTCAGCCTACTATATTTCATATGTAGATTTATATCAAATAAAGAATTGAAACTAAAATTGGTGCATGAAAATTATAGTTTCAATATACCAAAATATAGTCACATTTTTATGTTCAAACCACTATCTGATATAACTTATCTATTTCATGGCCAATGAATAACCATTCAAAACATTCTGTGCAAAAACCCATATAATAATCTTAGCTATAAGGCTCCAATACATAAACTAATGCATTCAAACCATATCAATATAATATTAAAATAATAGAGGTTTGAAACAAAATCTTACAAATTCAAATATATTTTCTATGAAAACAAGAAATAACTAATTTCTTTTTTATGCTCATTTATTTATGATGCTTTCATAAAAAACTCATAATATTTCAAAAATACTCCAACCTTTGAAAAAACCCTAAAAAGTGATACGTAAACCTAGATAAACTTCCATAATTTTTGAGTTCATCACACAATATTTCCAAAACTTAACATGAAATATTTTCCTTGAAACCATAAAAAAATTAAACTATAGAAAGTTATGCTCACCTAGACCATACCATAAATTTTCAATAGATTCATGAAATAAAAACACACAAAGCTCATCCTTTTAACCTAAAATTTCAATGAAATCTTTGAAACTGTAAATGATAAACTCTACGCACCATATCAACTTATAGTATTTAAATAAAACTAAACTAAATGGATATTCGAAAAGAAAACTTCATATATTCTCAAATATCATGCTCAAATTGATAAAGCCATTTATTCTTATCTCATCATGAGAATATATCGACAACTAAATATATTTACTTCAATATCTCATATAAAAAATTAGTATTATTGAACCAAGAAACTGAAAACATCATAAAACTTTTCAAAATTTACATGCACAAAAATTAACTCAGTACTTATTAACATGCATACTAAAATCACATTCTTTTTCATGCAACTAAAAACTATTAAAAATATTAACTGAATATTTCCCAAAAATCATTAAACTTGTTCATGGCATACCTAGATATGCTTCCTTGTAATTCTTTCATTCGCAAATCTCATCTGCAACTCAAATAAATAAATTGATAAGAGTGATGATTTCATAAAGAAGCTTCCAAAAATAACCAAAATAATGAGAAAAAATCTATTTGTAATTACAATCCCCCATCACAACTACTTTGTTTGCATGTCTACCACTTATTAGCTCATCAAAATTGATGCTCTACTTAGCAATTTTGCCAACCAAGTTAACAATGTCATCAAACATAGCAATCAATAAATCATATACTAAGCCTCTTACCAATTTTTTTATATTTGAGGCATGTACGATTTCATTTAATTATCAAACCATCAATATCTTAGCATGATCTTGAAGCATCGATCATGGTTCACATTAAATTACCTTCCCAGCTTGCAAGCCATGAACTACCAACATGACATTACAAGTCTCAGAGATAGACCACATTACCATCAAAATAAACATTTATTGATACATAGACTTAGGCTTAAAACATTACAAATCATCATGGCCTAATAGACTCCTTAGTACCATTTCAAAACTTTAAGATAAATGATCCTAGGTTAGGATCCTTTGAAAATATAAAGTCATATTACTTTAAGTACTTAGGCTAGACAGTGTTTGAATTAGGAACCTTAGTTAAATAGGAATTATAATTAATCACTTATAAATTTTGGATCCATTTAAATCATAAATAAATAATTTGTCCAAATCTCAAACCAACTTCAATCATGTAAACATTTCAATATGTTAACTATACTGCCACTAAATACTATATGAAACTGATAGATACATTAATCAAATGATGAACTCATATGATGATTATAATGCACTTTTATAAGTTCATAAAAAATCAAATGATGTATTTTATTATAAATATATTTCTTTCTCAAAAATGACAATTATGACTAATCTTACTATATACTCACATTTCAAAAATGAACTAGAAGGGTTATCATTATAACCAATTTATAAACCATTAATATCTAAATCAAACCAGGTTTCACATTGTCAATGAAAATGATAATACAGAATTAGTCACCACAAACTATTCATATTATCAAATGAAAACTAATCTAAAATTTATATAATGTTCAGCTAAAGATCAATATAGAAATGACAATCATATAATGCTTTCAACCATCAAAATTTCCCTACTTCAAATTAAAAAAAATATTGTATTATAATCTAATCATGAATCAACTAAAAACAAAATGATTTCTCACAAACATTCAAAGTGATAAATACATATGTACATTTTATTCATTTATCCACTTATGCTTTTAAAACCACTTAAAATATAAACATGAATTCATAAACCAATTATCATCAATTTATAATTGAAAATGTACATTCAAATATACTACTAATTGACTAGGTCTCCGACATAGTTTTACATTCTATGACTAATTCATCTTTATGGTAGAAAAGTATTAGTTTTAGAAAAATTGTGCTGGTGTGAAAAATAGACATAACACTAGTAACCTTTCTCGTTAGTTTTGTTAATGAAATTAAGTAGAAATCAAATTGCCTATTGATAAAAAAATAATCTTGAGAGTGTGATCTAGGTAAATCATGTCTCAATTAGTTATGTGTGAACTCCTTTAATAATGAATTTTAATAAGGGATGAAATGTTTGGGTAGCATGGCACAAAGAAAGGGAATGATATAATAGGAATGTTTAGGCTGGATGCATAATCTAATACAAATGTCTTAAGTACAAAATCTAAAAATTAAGTAATACTTCAATAATTAAATACATCTTAGCATATATTATTCATGTATAAACAAAATTGAATTCATAAAGAGTAATATCTAAAAATAATTGATACTTACAATGGAATTATGACATCTTCACATTCTTCCTTCATAATGTGAAACTCTTTCATTTGCAACACTCATGAATTTTTTCAAAAGTAAAAGTAAGCACAAAAAAAGGAAAAAACCAACCAAAACAAAAACAATAAACCAAAACAACAAAGAAAAGAAGAATAAAACCAAAAAAAAAGTATAAAAATAAAAGAAATAAACAAATATGAAAGTAGCTAATCACGAAACAATTTAAAATGATAGTCGTTAACTGAATAATGTAACCAATTTCCTTCAAGATATTTTAAATGAAAAGTATTTTTTCCAAGTAAAGTGAAAATTCTATAAGGACAAATCCATAATGAATCAAATTTATGATGTTTACCAAGATTTTTGTGTGGTTTGTTCCAATATAAAACTAAATCACCAACTTTACACTTTTCATTAAAAACATTCTTATCATTTTTTTTTTCAAATTTTGTTTAGATCTTTCTAATTTATACAATGCTATTACTTTAAACTCATCAAGAGATATTAAATCATGTAATCTTTGTTCAAATAAATTAGTATCTTCAACAACATATTGTAAAGAGTTTCTAGCTAAATAAATCTAAAGTTCTATTTGGTAAGGTGGCTTCAAATCTGTATGCTAACATGAAAGGTAAGTAACCAATTGCTACCTTATTAATAGTTATATCAAACCATAAAGCTTTGAAAAATTTAAGATACTATTTTATTTTATTTTCACAAACTAATTTCTTCATGATTGTAATCATATTTTTATTCATTGACTCAGCTTGACCATTCTCTTGAAGATAATATTTAGATGAATGACTAGATATAATAGAATACTTTCCCAAAAATTCTATAAATCCATTCAAAACAAATTGAGGTTCATTATCTTAAATTATTTCATAAGGAACTATAAATCTATAGAAACTCTAATTTTCTAAAAATGAGATCACTTCACCTGTTACGAAACTTTTAAGTGCTTTGGCCTCATACCACTTACTGAAATAATATATGTTTATTAATATATACCTATGACTAGTAGATGAAGGTGGTTCTATGTTTAAAATAAAATAAATTCCCTATTTCATAAATGTTTTTTTAGGAATAAAAATATTTAAAGACAACTTATCTCTACCAACAATATATTGACATGGCATACAAGAACGAACTAACTTGTAAGCATCCTAAAATAGAATAGGCTAATAATAACCTACTCTTAAAATTTTATAAGCAATATTTTTTGGAGCATAATATCCACCACAATTTTTTTCATGATAGCCTCCAAGAATTTAATTGAGTTTGGTCATGCATAAGACATCTTAATAAAAATCCATCTCTATTTCGATTAAAAGAAAAAAAAATCTAAAAAACATAAATTTAAAGCTTTTAACCACAAGGAACGTCTTTGTTTTTTTATCAATATTATTATGATAGACTCGATTTTAAAAATAAAATACTAAATCATGATACCAGTCATATTCAACTAATAAACAATCCCATTCATTCATTTCAATATTGAATTTGATTTTTTTTGAAAAATCATAAATTTCCATGGTCTTTAAATGAGGCTTTGCATTTAGATTATCAACTAAAAATAACAAAACATTAATATCTAATGAAGCATTTTTAGCTAAATGTTTTTCTGAATCATTATATTTAATTAATTTTTAAGTTTTGAATTTAATATCAAACTTTTGAATAGGTAAAATCCACTTAATAAGCCCTTCTTTAAATGGTTGGTTGTTTTAAAATATAATATAAAATAGACACATTAGATCAAAAAAAATTATTTCCCATCAACAAATAACAAAAAGTAATGAAATATGAAACTAATAAGAAAAATAAATGTCTTAATAAGAGGGTATCTAGTTTTAGCATCTTTTAAAACTTGACGCATGCAACTGATTGGTTTTTCATCACTATTTTCAAAAACTTGAGTGATTAAAACTCTAATTAATTTTTAGTAACATTAACATAAAAAATGAATGCTTTCTTTAAATCAAGTTTGGAAAGAACTTGATCACTTGTAATGGCATCTTTAACATTATTAAATGCTAAATCAACACCTTCATTCCAAGAATAAATTTTATCTTTCTTAAGTAATAATTGCAAAGGGTTAGATTTATCAACAAAATATGATAAGAATTTCCTAACAAAGTTTATTTTATCAATGAAAGACCTTAAACTGGATTGATCTTTAGGAGGAGGTAATTCTTTAATGACTTTAATGTGTTCATGATATATAGAAATACCATTCCTTGAAATAATATGTCCTAATAACTTACCTTTGGTAACACCAAAAACTAATTTCTTTGGATTCAAATAAATACCATACTTTTTACATCTTGTGAAAACTTCATAAAGATGATCTAAATATATATTTTTTAAATGAATGGTGAGATCATCTAAATAAACCTAAATAATAATGCCAATCAAATCATCAAAAGTAACATGCATAGCTTTTTAAAAAGTATCTTTTCAATTCATTAATCCAAAAAAAATTCTATTATAATAAAAATTCTCTCTACAAGTAGTAAAAGTATTTTTATGTCTATCTTCAATATTTACAAAAATCTAATTATAACCAAAAAACCTATCTAATAAAGATATCATTTCTAATCCTGCAACTTGTTATAAAATATGATCTATACTTGTTATATAGAAATTATCCTTGACACTAGCTTTATTTAAATCTCTAAAATCAACACACAGTATAATATCACCATTTATATTCCTAACTCACACTAAATTAACTACAAATTTAGAATAGTTTATATAAAATTTGGGCACCAACATCAATCATTTTATCTAGCTATTTATTAATGTTATCTTCTAAAAAGGGTTAATTCTTCATATTTTCTGCCTAATAGGTTTAATATTGAGTTTTATAGGTATATCATGTTTAATAATATTAGTATCATAATCTTTAATATCTTTATATGAACAGGTGAGAACGTCAATAAATTCTTTAAATAACTTAATGAATTTAACCTTCTCACTTACAGTAACCTGAATTCCTAAATAGACATATTTTGGATCCTCTTTTATACCTAATTTGATATGAATGGTTTTAACTATGATTCTCTTAGAAGGTTCTATCATTATAGAAATTTTGGGCTGATCATTAGGTGTAAACATAGATTCCAAACTTACTAAACTAGTAGGTAATTTGTTAGTACTTAATTGCAAATAATCTCCACAATTTATCACATAATCATTATAATCAAAATAATTACCCTTAATGAAATAATCTATATGTTCATCATAACTAAAAACAGACCAATTATTTAAATCAAGAATTTTAGGTCAATTTTTTTTTTCATAAGATAAATTTGTGGTAGGTTCACTTTCACTTAGAGTTGGATTAGATGCAAAAACAATAAGATAATTTTCTCTAATATTATATTCTCTAATAATATGAGTGATGTTGAAGGCCTCAAAATGTTTAAGTAAAGACTAAACCTTTTGTGTATAATGATGTAGATAAGTTTGATTAGTTTTATAACTTCTTCAAACTTTTCTAAAAACTAATTTAGAATCTCTAAAGACTTCTAAAATTTTAATTTTAAGTTCTATTGTTTTTTCTAAACCTAAACATAAAACTTTAAATTCTTCAATATTATTAGTATTTTCAAAAGATAATTTGAAAGCATAACAAAAAATATTACCAATAAGATAAATCAGACAAATTTTAGAACCATTAGCTTATTAAGAAAAAACTCCATCAAAATAAAGTGACCACAATATATTTTTCTCAACAAATTCCTCATGCTGATTTTCTACTTCATCTAAATTCAACAATTCATAAGTTCCAATTCCTGTCTCAACATAAGAAATGGTGGAAGAATTAGATGACTCTATAAATATACTAGAAAAATATTCTATTTTAATGAAATCAATTTCATTACTAATGGGAACCCATGTGATACCTTCTCCCACAAAAGCACCATTTGATTTTGACTAATCTCTTCCTAACAACATAGCATAATTACTAGGAATGTCTCAAACTTAGACATTAATCATGCATCTAATTTTTTCATCTTGAGTAATCTTAATGATTATGTCTCGAAACTTACCAGAACTTTTTTTTTTTTTAGAATCAAATCTAGTAAGTTTCTTATTGTTAGTTTCATAAGATATGCCTAATTGATCTACAATAAATTTAAGCATTATATTTTTGAAGCATCTATATCTAAAATACAATTATGGATTACTTTATTAGAAATTTTAATTATAACACAAAAAAGAGGTATATAATCACCATGATGATCATAAATTTAAGAAAAATAGTTGATTGTTAATTATAACCTTCTTCTTATAAGCTTACATCAGTTTTAGGATTCTTAACAGCTTCATTTATTTTATCAAGTTGTCCTGAAAGGACAGCGTCTTATAGTAATGAAAATCTAGCTTTGATTTTAGATAAATAATAAATTATATTATAAGTTTTAGTATCAGTTTGTCTAAAAAAATTTAAGATTGTAATGTTGATATTGACTATTATTATAACTAGTTGATAAAGGAATATTTTGAGTAGTATTATCAGTTGAACTACTTAAAGCATTATTTTGAACTATTTTTCCTTTATGATTAGAAGAAATATTATTTGTTGTTTTATTATTTTGAGAATAACTATAATCTTTATTGCTAGTATTCACAACATAAGCATTTTCATTTTTTTAGATGGATCATCAAGAACACACATGTTTATGTTATTTATTAGATCTTCAGATATAAGATATTTTCATTGAAGAAATTTTTTAAACTTGTGAATAACAACACATGAATCTAGATCATGATCTAATTTGCATACATTACAATAATAAACAATTTTAAACTTTTTATTTTTAGTATTGTTTCTATTAGATGAAGAAGGTTTATCATTTAACTATCTTTTAATAATGACCAACTCATTTCCTAGACCTTGAATAGCTTTAAATTTTTTACATTAGCTAAATTTAGACCTACATAATATTTATCTTTAAATCTAATACATTTAATTTTATTCTCATATTCAATATAGAATGTTAAAGTATCATCATATTCTATAATATACCTATCTTCTAATGCCATTTTTTGTTTTAGTGGTAAATCATTACAAAAAGAAAGTCTAAATAACTTATTAGAAGGTTTAAGATCACAAGGGATATTTTGATGTAACTTAGTGAATCTAATATTAAAATGATAAATGGTCTCACCTAGATCAACAAAATAATTCACAAGGTCATTGACTAAATCAAAGTCTTCTTTAGCTTTTCTAAAAGATAACTCTAGCTATTATTCAATGTTTTCCATGTGTTGATCACTTTGATAGGTAAACTAATAAATACTTGATAATATTTCCCTTCAAGTGTTTGAGAAAAAACTATTAAACAAATATTTTCACTTGTTATACCAAGAGTGGATAAAACTAATCTAAATTCTTCTAAATCATCTTCCTAAGATTCTCTAGGAATATCAAAAAAATTTGGTATATTTAACCCTTTAAGGGAAAGTAACTTATCAGGATGATTCCCAACACTAATTGGATTTGTAGAAATCTATGGAGCTACATCTATCTATTATTATTATTTAGCTTCAACTTCATCTTCACCTTCAATGAGATCATTCTAATCTTTATTGTCTTGTAGTTTATGAATCAAATATTCTGCCCTCACTTCTACTTGATCTCCAATTGGAAGCTTCAACAATATCCTCTACTTAAATTGATTGATTTTATTAAACTTAATTTAACTCATTTAATCATAGATTTATATCAATAAATTTAGAGGGTAAAACTATATCATCAAAAGAAAAAGAATCAAAATAGAAATGAGTTCTAAGCTTAGGATTAACAATTTAAACTCTAGCTCTATCCTCTTGAATTCTTATATTTGTGTTCAAAATATCTTATTGAGTTTCATGAGTAGTATTATAATACCAATCTGTCTCAAATTTTATTATTTCTTCTTCTTTGTTTATGACTTGAATAACATGCTAAAGATTGTAAGGATGATTATACCATGCATAATGCATTTAGATTAAAAGAAGCATCAACTTGATCACCAAAAATAGAAATTTTAGGATGGATAATAGGAGGTTGTCCTCAAAGTGCCATGATCAAGAAGAAAATAATACTTTAATTAAATAAGATTTATAAAATGATGTCCCCAACATAGTCATCAAACTAGTTGATGATGAAACTTGTACCATCAATAAATGAACCCTTTGTCCTATTACAAATGTTAAGTTGAAATTGTACCAAGTCTCATAGTAAGGTTATAAATATTCAATTATGATCTTAAAGATGCAAGGGAATTTTTGAATGTTCTAAGAAATAATAAATAAGTTATCAACTATAACATATTCCATTATAATTTTAGAAATATACTTTATCAAATAATGAATTAGTTTAGATATGAATGTGTAGTCTATCTTATCTAATAGAGAAGGTCTATGGACAATAAAATCTCTTGAAGGAAATAAATATGATTCAATAATATTGCATATTTCAAATTAATATCTTACTTTTTTGTTGTAATATCTTTCAAATAATCTCAAGATAATAAACTAGAAATATAAGTAAATGAAATTTGAGATAAATTAAGATAAACAGATCTTCAATCAAGTAAGCAATCAATGAATATTAACATATAAGAGACACCACAAAAACCATAATGAAACTAAAGAAATAAACATAAAGCAAAAGAAACAATTGAAAGACAACAAACTACAAAAAGAAACAATGTAAACAACTAAGTAAACTAAACAAGACTAAAACTAATCTAAAAATAAATCTAGCAAACTATCTAAAATATAACTAAGTCTAACAAACAATCTAAACTAAGATTAAACTTAAAAATAATGAATATGAAGTTAAACTAATCTAACAAATTAACTAAAACTGAATCTAAACTATAAGAAAGAACTAATCAAAGAAAATAATCCAATTCTTAAGAAAATAAACAAGGTGAATAATCTAAGGAAATAATTTAATGAAAATAGAAATAAATAATAAACTACACAAACTAAAGACAAACAAAGGAAAAAAAAGGAAAATTAGATTAATTAAAGATTAGTCTAAAATAGATTAGAATATATTAAAATAAGAGTCAATATAAATTACAACATAGGAAAATGAGAGCCTCAAAGAGAGAGTCATCATAGCAAAATAGATAGATTTTATTTGAAAAACTAACATCTTTCTTCACAAAAATATTTAGAGAAATTTTTTACAATCAAAATAGATCAATAAAAAATCACAAATAATGAAGTTTTGATCATTATTCAATTTGAATATTTAGATTTTCAAATAGGACTGCAAATAAAAATCATCAAAAGATGTTAAGCTTTAAAAACTTTAGATAATATTTATAAATGATAATAAAAATTGGATATATGTATGTTTCCTAAGAAATTATTCAACCATAAGAGAAAGTATCATTGGGTCTATTTGCAAAAGTCATGCTATCTTAGAGAAGTTGCATAGAAGAGATAATGATAAATGATTAACTTCTCATTGTATATGTCCTCAATACCTACATTGTTCCTTCTCTTTAAATGAATCCTTGATCTACTTTTATGATTCAAACTTAGTTGAAAAATAATTTATAAATAACTTTAAGTAGTTATTAATTTACTTTAAGTAATTAAATTTGTAAAAGTTAATTAATATAATCAACTATTAGTTAAAATTTATTTAAGACTAAAAATTCTTAATATCTCAAGATTTGAATATAAACCAAGTAATTTATAATGGGTGGGGACCCTAACCAATTAATAATAAAATAGAATAACATATATCAATCAATAAATAGACAAATTAAAGTTTAATATAGTTTAAATTTATATTAAAATCATAATGCATATTTTAAAATTAACTTAGGCATATATATAAATTAAAAAACTAAAGTATTATATACTTTCCAAAAATATTATCACCAAAATATCAAAATCTAAAAGTTAAAGTATCAAAATTGAAAGTATGGAATTCTTCCATCTAAAATTTCAATTAGAAATAAAAGTTCATCCTACTAACATCTAATTGTCATCAGAATCAAAAAGAACTTCAATCATCAGATTCCCTTGCTCATTGACACATTCATTATAGTCCATCTCAACTACTGGAAGGCAAACCAGATTCATTCATCAATCCATTGAGGGATCATCTATCTCTAGATTAATCTGTTTGAGAAATCTAACATCAATTAGAGAATTTATGTCATTCTGATTGTCTTATCACTTATATGAAGTGATTGGATGGATTATAATCATTTGTTTCTTATTAATTGAAGGTTTCTCATTTAGACTTAATTTTTTGCATCCTAAAATAGGATCTATTTAAGAAGATGAAGGCTCATTAAAATAGAAGGCAAGGCAGGATTAACATAATTTTTGGTATATACAACTTCAACATCAAACTGAGTGTCTTCATGAATAGAGTTTGACTCATCAATAGGTTATATTATTTCTTGGATGGGTGATTGGATTTGAAAATGATGTGGATTAATTTCTAAATGGTGAGAATAAATGTTGTTAGAAGAAGTCCTAGTACCAAATCTATGGCCATGAAATCCCCTATTATGCCTATTATTTGTAGGGTTGAAAGGCAAATTATTCAAAACATTCCAAAACCCATGATCATTATCATCAAATTGGATAGACATCTTATCACCTCTATTAAATATTGGTCCAAATATCCTATCCCTAAACCCTCCCCTTGGAAAATTTCTATTATGGTTCAGTTGATTCACATTGTCAAAATTATAACCCCAACCTCTATTATCATTACTTCTAATTGATCTGAAGTGACCTCATCTACACATCCTAAACATAAAAATATATTCATATAAAATTGATTATGATAATTTAAAATCAACATGTATTGATTCAATATGAAACCAAACTATCTATCAAACACATAGTCTAATATCATCACAATCTCTAAACTAAAATGTTCCAAGTGTATCAAACAATATTTTAATATCTTATTTTTATTTCACTAAAATATCCCTTAAAATCAATAGAAATTTAAAATAAAGTTATACTACCATAATTTGATTTTCATTATACTTTTCCATATTCCTTTGAATCCTCTATTCTCAATGTATATCAAAATGGAAAAGCATGGATTCTCAACACTGAAAACATTGACAAATATATTATACCAAAATTCTTTATCAATTTTTCCTTCTTGAACATTATCTTAAACTAAAAATAATTTCTTCGTGTATTATTTTAAGGAAATCTCCAAAGAAAACCTTCAACAAAGAAGACATTTAACATATCTACACTCTTTTCAAAATCACTAAATATTAAGCTAAAATTAATTTATTACATCTCCAATTTACCAGATATTTCAACATTTGACTTCAACATAAATGCCTAGAATTTACAACTATTTATTTCCAACTAAGATTTCAATGATAGACTAGAAACTAATTAGTCTATCCACATATTGTGTTTGTATATAAACAAAAATAATCTTAAATCAAACAGTATCACAATTTTGCAATAAGGTTCTAAACTGATGCATTTCAAACATATCACTATATAATATTTTAAAACAAAAACTTCTATGTTCAAAATATACCTTATAAATAAAATCTTAAAAAATGAGAAACACTTGGTTATAGTTTTATAGAAAACTATTTCTATTAATTTACTGTTCATTTATTCCTAATATTGAACAAAACTTAGAACACTTATCACAGTTTCTCAAATCACCATTATTTTGATATTTAACTTCAAAATAAAACCATAGATTTCAAAACTAAGGTGTAAATCCAAAAATAGCCTCATTACATTTGGAGTTTACGTACTATATTTTATATGTAGATTTATATCAAATAAAGATTTGAAACTAAAACTAGTACATGAAAATTATAGTTTCAATATACCAAAATATAGTTGCATTTATATGTTCAAACCACTTTCAAATATAACTTCTCTATTTCATGATTGACCAATAACCATTCAAAACATTTTGTGCAAAAATCCATCTCATAATCTTTACATTAAGTCTCCACTACATAGACTAATGTGTTCAAACTGTATCAATATAATATTTAGATAACAGAGGTTTGAAATGAAATCTTGTAAACTCAAATATATCTTATATGAAACCAATAAATAACTTATTTCTTTTCATGTTCATTTATCTGTGATGCTTGAATAAAAAACCTAGAACATTTCCAAAATATTTCAAACTTTGAAAAACCCTAAAAAGTGATACATAAACCTAGACAAACTTCCATAATTTATTAGTTCATCATGTTATATTACAAAACTTAACATGCAATATTTTCCTAGAAACCATAAATAAATGAAACTATAGAAATCTATGCTCACCTAGACCATACCATAATGTTTTGATAAAATCACAAAACCAAAAAACACAAAGCTCATCCTTTCAATCTAACATTTCAATGAAATCTGTAAAATTATAAATGATATAATCAAAGTACCATATCAACTTATATTATTTACATAAACCAAAACTAAATGGATATTCGACAAGAAAACTTCATATATTCTCATCTATCATTCTCAAACTGATAAATCACTTATTCTTATCTCATCCTAAGATTATATTGAAAACTAAATACATTTTGTTCAATATCTCATGCAAAGTAGTAGTATTATTCAATCACAAAATTGAAAGCATCATACAACTCTCCAGACTTTATATGCACATAACTTAACTCAAAATTTATTAACATGCACACTAAGATCACATTATTTTTCATAAAACTAATTTTGTTTCAAAATATGAATTGAATATTTTCCAAAACTCATTAAACTTATTCATGGCATACCTAGATATTATTCCTTGTAATCTTTTCATTCACAAATCTCGTCTAAAACTCAAAAAACTAAATTGACAGAGTGATGCTTCCATAAACAAGCTTCCAAAAAATAAAAAAATAATGATAATAAAGCTATTTGTAATTATAATCCCCCATTGTAACTACTTTTTTTGTGTGCATAACACGCATTGGCTCATCAAAATTTATGTTCTACTTAGTAATTCTACCAACCATGCTAACAATGTCATCAAACTTAAAAATCACTAAATCATCTACTAAACTTCTTACCAATTTTGATATT
The DNA here is from genome assembly GCA_037957365.1 of Torreya grandis. Classification (NCBI taxonomy): domain Eukaryota; kingdom Viridiplantae; phylum Streptophyta; class Pinopsida; order Cupressales; family Taxaceae; genus Torreya; species Torreya grandis. The sequence goes on from JARHVA010005277.1 coordinate 438,447, forward strand.
TGATGCATCTATGCCTTCATTGAATTTTTAAACTACCAAGGATCTTAACATGATCTCTAAGCTTGATCGTGATTCAAATTAAATTACCTTGCCAACTTATAAGCCACTAAATACCAACTCACTATTAAAAAATGTTGAAGCTAGACCACATTGTCATCAAAATCACCATTTCTTAAGATATAGACTTATGCTTGAAATATCCAAAATCATCATGGCCTAATATAATCCTTAATATCATTTCAAAACTTTAGTATAAATGACCCTAGGTTAGGATCTTTTGAAAATATAAAGTCATATTACTTTAAGAACTTAGTCTAGACAATGTTTGAATGAGAAACCTTAGTCAAATATGACTTAGAATTAAGCACTTAAAATTTTGGGATCCTTTTATATTCTAAATAAATAATTTGTCCAAATCTCAAACCAACTTCAATCATGTAAATATTTCAAAATGTCAACTATACTTCCATTGAATACTATATTAAACTGATAGATCTATTAAGTAAATTGGTGAACTCATATGATGATTATAATCCACTTTCAGAAATTCATAATAAATTCAATGATGTATTTGATCATAAATACATTGATTTTTCAAACTATGATAATTATGACCAATCCATCTATATACTCATAGTTTAAAAATAAACTGATAGGGTTATCATTGTAATCAATTTAGATACCATTCTTATCTAAATCAAACCAGGTTTCACATTACTAATGAAAATGATAATACCAAATTAGTCACCACAAACTATTCATATTATCAAATGAAAATTGATATAAAATTTAGTTCAGTTGAAGATCAATGTAGATATGACAATCATATAATGCTTTCAACCATCAAAGTGTCCCTACTTCAAATTGAAAAAATGTTGTATTATAATTTGATCATGAATAAACTGAAAACAGAATGATTGCTCACAAACATTTGGAGTAATAAATACAAATGAATATTTTATTAATTTATCCACTTATGATTTTAAACCACTTAAACTATAAACATGAATTCATAAACCAATTAACATCAATTTATAATTGAAAATATGCTCCCAAATATACTACTAATTTACTAGGTCCATAAACAGTTTTAAATTCTATGACTGAGTCATCTCTATGGTAGGAAAGTATTAGTTTTAAAAAAATTGAGGGAGTGTGAAAATATGCATAACATAATATTAATTACTATAGACACATCCAATTCATGTTATATCTTGTTTATAACCCCTCCCTCTTAGATAAAACATCTCATTTGTCACTAGTCTACTATGGAGCATTCTAAGGAAGCCAAATGATGAAGATTGTTTCTATGCAAGAAAATGAAGATTCCTATTCCACATTTCAAGACTTTCATGCTTTGAGGGACATTTTTAAAATTATACCTTGCATGGTCTATTTCATATCCCTTTATCCTATAGATGTAACTCATTTTCTCAGTGACAATTGGTTTAGTGACTCTTGGACTTCTTTCACTTCTCTCCTCTCTCTTATTCTATAAGTAGTAGGAATTTTGGCTCTTTTAGACTAATTGCACTCCATGTATGGTGAATCCCTTCTATATTTATGTTATAATTTACCTTTGAAAAATAAAGGCAATCTGGTTTTGATTTTATGAATATTTTTCTAAGTGTGCAAATTGATGTATGGTGATGTTAGGTGATAATATTTTATCCTTGCTTCTCCTTATCCTTTCATGTTTATGAAAGACTTAATATTTTAATAGGTCATATAGATTCTATCTAGTGTGTTAAGCTCATTTCAAATTTATAATTATCTTTAGAGTGTGAAATCTACTTTCTAGTTCAATAAACTTGTGTTGTCTCATGTATATCACCTCTATATTGAAACACTAATGTTATAACTTCTTAAGACTTTGAAGCTAGTTTGTAGGTATTGTTTCTTAGTGAAATAAGTATGATGGTCTTGTGGAAATCCTTCAAGTGTATCATCCCCTTAGAATATTTTCATTTCATTTAAACTCCTATCCCTTTTCCCACAAGAAAATAATTAAGTAGGTGATAAGCATTTCAAAAAAAATTTAGGGAGTTATCCCTTAAACCTACAGGTCTAATTCTACTATAGGTAAACCCACATACCTATAATTATTCCCATGCTTCCCAAATTTGGAGGCTTGAACACCCTCTTCTATGGTGCAAGATTTGGTGACAATAGTTTGAATTGGTATTTAAAATGTAAATTTTTGCCCTCGTAAAAGGATAACAAAGTAATTATATGTCTATTTTATTACAAGAATAGAAAATTAAAAGATAAGAGTCTATTTTAGAGACATCTTAGATAAATTATATAGAATTTTTAGTATATTATTGGGAGAGATATCCCCTTATTGGGAGAATATACCCTTATTGGGAGGAAAGTAATGTAATAAAATGTATTTTGCATCATTTTAATCCATTGGTTTGGACTTTGAGTGAACCTAAAGATGTAGTCCAAGTTTTATGAACCCCATTATCAATATGTAGTGTATTTTTTTGTATCCTTTTAATTACTTGATTTTATTTCAATTTTAAATATTAAATTTTAATCAAATAGTCCAACTTTTTTGTATTTACAGGAAATTATAAAAACATAATTTTGTATTTGAAACTAGTGAATAAGTGAGTGTGTCAAAATAAATACCCATTTTTTTATCAAGTTAAGTATCAAAGTAGTTTTGGAAAGGGTTATTAACACATTTTTCATTTTGTGTTAGTATTATTCCATTTTTTCATTTTGTAGTTTGAAACTATAAGTTTCTTGGTTGTAAAATTACAACCATGGGAAAAGCTATGAAGAGAGAAAGGATTTATAATATTGAAATCATAAACTAGTAGATTTAGGAATAAAAATATGAATTAAAACAAATATTATAGCCTTTGAAGGATGAAATACCATAGATTTGATATTAGTTGATGTTTAAGGGAGAAAGTCTCATGGGAACCATTCAGGAGTTGTAACTTGAGTTTCAGTCCAAGGAAGAGATTTTGTCAAAGTTATAGAATGGTAAAGAAGTGGAGAAAAAATAATAATATAACATGAAAAGGACACCATCCTCTAACACAAATACATAAACCATGATGGAGGTATGCATAGTAAGAAATTCATCATGTTCTCTTTCTTACCATCAAGATGTAGATGCTTCTTTTAGTGAATTTGAGAAGAACATTGAGGTATTGTATATTGTTAGTCAAAATAAGTTTGGATGGAAATGGCCTTAGCATAAATGGCCAAGTAATGAGTGACCTCAAGAAATTCATTGTCTTCTCTTTCTTACCATCAAGATGTAGATGTTTCTTTTGGTTAATTTGAGAATCATATTTTGGTATTGGCTCTAAGTTATTAATCAAGGTATGTTTTGATGGAAATGGCCTTAGTATAAATGGCCAAGTAATGAATAACCCCATACAGGTTAAGGAAATACCTCATTATGAAACTTTGGTATATGTTAGTGGCAAAGGATAAGTTTGAGAATGCTCTAATATAACTAAAGTAATAAAATATTATAAAAGAAAATATCCCAAATCACTATCTCAACAAAGACAACCCATACAAGAAGATGACACACCATCACTCCATGATGGTGAGAGTGAGTAAAAGCTAGAATCAATAAAGGAACAACCTTTTAATCAAGGGAAAAAAAATCCATAAATAATGCAAAGAATCTCTAAAGAGATATGAACATTTTAAAGGATGAGGTAACAAATCTTACCCTCATAAAACTTGAAAAAATTACATCCCTAAAAGGTATGGAAAGCATAAGTATTCTAATGTTTACATAAATTATGAGAAGAATGGCCCTATAACACAAAATAATTTATATGCATATCTATATCCTTTTTATGTAATGAATAACTATTGTGGGGCAATGTGTTGTAAGATAAAGTCCATACTAAAGAAATACATGTCTTTTAAGAGTAAGGAGACTTGTTATAAATATGAATTTCCAAGCCAAAATGTGTAGAATTGAAACAAGGGTTTATTTTATGAGAAAATAGGCAAAATTTATTTCTCTCATTATAATATAAGTGGTCATTAGGATGAAAAGTGTTGGAATTTTCAATTGTAAATTCATCCAAATACCTACAATAATGAAGTTGTATAAGCACTTGTGAGAAAGGAAGTTTTTCAAAAACTTAAAAAGTAAGAGGTAACAAATGAAAGAGTTGGTCAAGAAAAAATAGTTGAAGAGGAAGTGTATGAATAAGCCTAGATATTAAAATAAGATTACATCAAGAGGTATCAAACCAAAGAGGATCATCTATGAGACTGGAGTGATAAGAGATTATTTGGTTTCATGGATAACATATTTTTTAAGCTAAGTTTAGTTTAGTATGATTATTTAACACCTCCAAATCAATTTTTTTGGTTTTTATTCTTGAATAATCATAAATTAAACTAACCCCATGTTTATGACCTGGTGTGGATTTAGATCACTCATTTAGGGTGAATATTGAGTAACCTTACAAGTTAAGAATCACATTATAAACATGCCATTATAAGAGGTTGCATCATTTTCTATTTTGTATTCTCATGTTCATGCTAAAATTTATCATATCATGTTTTTCATACCACTTCTTGTAGAATCTAGAAATATGAGTGAAGAAAACACTCCATTTAGAGAGAAATCCAAACTAAGTTTTTCCAAGATACATATTAGTTGAGAGACATGTTGATCAACTAAAGTATTCTTCCAAGTGGGAGATGAAGTGACACAAAATCAATATGAGAAGTGATTCTATGGTGAGAAACACTCAATAAGATCAATTTATTTTTTATATATGAATGTTGGCATTTATTTTATTTCATTAAAATATGTTTTTTTAATGTATGTGTAATTTATTATATGCACATAGTGTAAAGACCTAAATTTGGGCAATGTCTGTAAATGGAATTATGTTTACAATCCATGTATGTTGCACTCAATTTTAAGGCCCCAAGAAGGGAATATTGTATAATTTGTGACCTATTATGAAACCACTTATTATGAAATTTAATTTTCTTCCATTGATTAAGAATGTTAACATCAAAGAGAATGCAATAATCATCTATTAATGGGAAAGCTTCACTCTTGCCTACAAGCAATGTAGAGGCTAAGATAATCCACCAAGAATAAAACTAATGAGTCCACACTATGACTCATTATATCCATGATATATCATCCTTAAAAACTATAAATATACCAATTGAGTTGATAATTACATGTAGTCTTAGGGTTTATAACTAGCCCAAGGCAGAAAATGAATGTTGTTATCTCTATAAGCTTATGTGAGTCTAAGTTATCATTATTTACATGATTTTATAACTATTTGCATGTTTATTCTTACATATTTTGATATTTACAGGTATGAAATCATCTAAATAAGAGTTTTTATATGAGTTCATGAAGATAAGGAAGTGTTGTGACCATGAACTGATCATTCAAGTGCATCTCCAGACTTTGCTAGGTATTCTACGGACCTTGATAGACAAGTACAGATTATGACAGTCAAGATACAGACTTTTATAGTCATGATAAAAACTCTCAAATCTCACTCTAAACTTATCCACAACATGTTCCAAGGGATTCTATAAGATATTTTAATTATTCATGATGATTTAAGACTTCTCTAGATACTTTCTATTTTTACATATGCCTATATATAGATTTCTATTTATGTATAGCTTTCCATTTATATAATTTAGTTGATATAGGTTGACAATATAGATAAGATGATATGAATATATTGTATATAATATTTGGTAATCAGATATGATTGGAATAATCAATTGTAAATCTCACAAGGATCTTCCCAATTGCATGTGGATCTTGTTACAATGCTCTTCTCTATTTGGCCATATAAACCAATCTCTCTTAATATTATCTTATTATAATTAGTTAATTTATTAATGATTATTTAGGATAATTAGTTTCTTTTGTGTCTAATAAAATTCAAATCCATGATCGATCTATAGGGAATATTAAAAAACATTGTAAGAATTGTTCTGAATACAAGAATATTTTGTAGCAAAATACTCTTTCATTTCTATAAGTTAAGAAATATTTATAAGGACTAAATTATTTTAACCCTAAATCCAAGGGTGAGTAAGGGCCCATTACTAAAAGAGACAATACATGTACATTTGGTATTTATAATTTATTTCTTAATTTTTTTATTTCGGATTAATATAAATGCCTTGTGTGATTAGATTGATAACCTAAAGGTCAAAATAAATTTTTAATGTGTGTGCTTAAAGATTTTACCAAGAATTTATAATTCATTCAATTACAAAAATCTTAATTTAAAAACTTAGTTTAGAGTGTGGGTTTGATATTTACTTTTAGTGTGTTTACTTTTCAATAGCATTGTGTGATTTGATTTCAAAGCATTTTATTCAGTTTGGTGTGTTTACATTTTGAGAAAGTTTGTTTATTTCAAAAATTTAGCTAAGACATTAGGAAGTATAAATTTAAGATAGATCAGCACCAAAAAACTCCCAACCAATGCTATTAGTTGAACCTAATAAATATCTTGTTGTAGATAGCCTTAGACACTAGCCCTGGTAAGAAATGAAACCAACATAGATTGGTTAAATGAAGGGGTAAAAATAACACCAATCAGAAACCAAGAAACCAAGCATGAAATAATGTCATTTGGTTGATATCAAAGGGATTCATGAAATATATTTGTAACCTAGGTTTGTAGGTTTCATTTTGGGTAGCTATTCTCTAATAGAGATAAATATAATCAACTCCATACATGAGCCTCCAAGAGAGATAGACAAATGTAGATATATTCCATGGTCAACTTGAAACTATATGAGCCTCTTATGATAATGAATCCAAGTGAGAGTTTCCAATTTCCTTATGTTCATGATTTTGCCCTTGAATTACTTGATGAGTTATTGAAAGATGTTATTCTTGATAGAAGAGAAAACATTATAAATGGGTACCTTTGTGTGAGTAAAAAAGGAATGCATCCAAGTAAATCCTGATGCATAAAAACTAAAAATTAATGAGTTTTACATCCACTTATTTTTTGAATGAATCAAAATTTTGGTGGTCTAAAATATTTTTAGTAGGGAGGAGTGATCCAAGAGGTTCCCCACATTTGATAGAGTTACATGGTTCCAAATTATACTAAAACTGCTTACACATCGAATATCTCTTCAAGATATTTCAAACACAATTTAAACTATCATTTTGACACCATATGAAAATTTTGGGGCCTATTAAAGGTAACATATTATAGGTAAAAAATACACACAGTGTTGACTTAGCAGTTGATTGTACCTATATATATATATATATATATATATATATATATATATATATATATATATATATATATATATGACAGTTAGACCAAACACATCCTTCTAATTAGACCAATCATATGATGCCATGTGGTGGAGGGAGAAATTAAATGGATTTTTTTTTGGCCTCTAGTATTTTACATTGTACCTACTAGTGTGGTCTTGATAGATCAAAACATGTGCCACCAAGACTAATTTCCAAGATACATTCCATGAACCGAGTTTAAAGTGTGGATGGTCTTTTAACTGGCTATCAAATTGAGAAGATAATATTTTAAACCTATTTTGGTATCCAAACCAATGAATATGGGATTAATTCCATAATGTAATAAAAACTCATAGCATTTAAATCCACTATGCTGCATCTTTTAGCACTAAAAGCCAATGATGGTCTCTTAAGACCACTTTATAAGGTGTAATTCATTCTATTTAAATCCTATGTTTGTTTTTCATCCCATCAATGTGGGATAAAAATGCTAATAAATTAACTTAAATTTATTCAAGATCCTTTAGAAAAGGCTAAAGTGTGCCCTAAAGTGTGGGGCTTGACCTTACAATATACTACATCCTATTTCTAAGCCTTTTCGAATTATGTTACACCTTGTTATGGGTAAAGACCATAAAATATATGGTATTAATGATTTATTTACATTATTATAAGGATAAAAAAGGCACTACAAGGGGATTTGTACCTTTACTCCATATAAAAAGGATAACAACCTAACCAATTAACCAGGAATGCCAAAAATAATATATAAAGTATGAATTGGTATTTAAAATGTAACTTTTTGCCCTGGTAAAAGGAGAAAAAAGCAATTATATGTCTATTTTATTGCAAGAATATAAAATTGTAGGCCAAGATTCTGTTTTAGAGACCTCCTAGATATATTATATAGAATGTTTAGTCCCTTATCGAGAGAGCTAAACCCTTATTAGGAGAATAACCCCTCATTGGGAGGAAAGTGATGTAATAAAGTGTGTATTGAATCATTTTAAATGATTGGTTCATACTTTAAGTGAACCCAGGGATGTAATCTAAGCTGGATGAACCCCATTATCAATTTTTTGTGCATTTTTATCTATCCATTTAATTACTCTATTTTATTTCAATTTTATGTATTTATAGGAAATTGAGAAAACCTTCTTTTGTATTTGAAACTAGTGAATTAGTGAGTGTATAAAAATAAATACCCATTTTTGGATCAATTTCAGTATTAGAGTAGTTTTAAAAATGTTTGTTAACACTTTTTTCACTCTATGTTAGTATTTTTCCATTTTTTCAATTTTTAGTTTGGAAGTGTAGGTTTCTTGGTTGTAAACATACAACCATGGGAAAAGATTTGAAGAGAGAAAGGATTTATGATATTGAAAGCATAAAATATTACATTTAGGAGGAAAAATCTTAATTAAAACAAATATTTTATCCTTTTGAGGATGAAATAAAATATCTATAATATCAATTGATGTTCCAGGGAGAAAGTCTCATGGGAACCATTCAAAAGTTACAACTTGAGATTCAAGCCAAAAAAGAGATTTTTGGAAAAGTTATAGAATGGTAAAGGAGTGGATGAGAAATAATAATATACCATGCAAAGGAGACCATTCTCTACCATAAATACATAAACCATGATGGAGGTATGCATACAATCAATTCATTATGTTCTCTTTGTTACCATCAAGATGTAGATGCTTCTTTTGGTTAATTGGAGAAGCATATTGGGGTATTGGCTCTAAGCTATTAATCAAGATGGTTTTTTATGTAAATATACATGGAATCAATTTCTAATTAATCAATAATCCTACAAATGTTAAGGAAATACCTCATTGCATAGGTTTGGTATATGTTAGCGGCAAAGGAGAAGTTGGAGAATGCTCTAAGACAAGTGAAGCAATAAAATATTCTAAAAGAAAATATCCCAATCCACTAGATATACAAAGATAACCCATATAATGAGATGACACACCAACACTCCTTAATTATGAGAGTGAGTGAAACATGGAATCAAGAAAGGGACAACCTTTTAATCAAGGAAAAAACATTCATAAATAATGCAAAGCATCTCCAAAGAGAGATGAACATCCTAAAGGAGGAGATAACACATCTTACCCTCATCAAATTTTCACAAAGTACATCCCTAAAAGGTATGGAAAATATAAGTATTCTAATGGTTACATAAATTATGAGAAGAATGGCCCTGTAACATAAAAAAAATTGGTATACATATCCATATTATTTTTTGTGTAATGAATAACCATTGTGAGGCCATGTGTTGGAAGATAAAGTCCATCCTAAAGAAGCACCTATCCTTTAAGAGTAAGAATACTCATTATAAAGGCTACTTTATTTGTCAAAATATGTAGAATGGAAATAAGGGTTTATTGTCCAAGAAAATGGGAAAATTTTATTTCTCTCATTGTAATATAAGTTGTCATTAGGTTGACAAGTGTTGGAATATTCATCGACAACTTCATCCAAAAACCTACAATAAAGAAGTTGTGCAAGAACCTACAAGAAAGGAGGTTTTTCAAACTCATAAAAAGTAAGATGTGGAACATGAAAGAGTAGGTAAAGCATAAAATTTGAAGAGTAATTGCATGAACAAGCCCACCTATACAAAAGAGATCCCATTAAGAGGTATCAAACCAAAGAGGATCATCCATGAGATTAGAGTGGTAAGAGATTATTTTGTTTCATGGATATCATGTTTTCATAGTTGATTTTAGTTTAGCATGCTTATTTAGTACCTCCAAATCAACTTTTGGGTTTGGCTTGGTGAATAAAAATTAAGGAAACTAACCCCATGTTTATTATCAAGTTTAGAGGTAGATCAATCATTGAGGGTGAATATGGAGTAACAATCCAAGTTGAGAATCACATTATAAACATGCCATTTTAAGAGGTTGTATCATTTTCAGATTTTTATTCTCATGTTCATGTTGGCATTCATGTTAGCATGTTTTCCATACCACTTCTTGTAAAATCTAAAAATATGGGTGAAGAGGAGATCCATTGAGATAGAACTCCCAATAATGGTTCTCTAAGTTAGATAAAAGGTAAGAGACAAGTTGGATGGCTAAAGTTTTCTTATAAGAGGGAGATGAAGTGGCATAAAATAAACATGATAAGTGCCTCCATGATGAGTATCACTCAATAAAATCACTATTATTTTTATATATGAATGTTGGAAGTCATTTTATTTCATTTAAATATTTTATTTCAAAATACATGTAATTACATATATGCACATTTTGTAATGCACTAAATTCAGGAAATGTTTTCAAATGAAAATGTGTTTACAATCCATGTATGTTGCATTCAATTGTAAGACCCAACGAAGGGAAAATTATATAATTATTTACCTTATATGAAACTAATTACTTATTATGTAATGTAATTTTCTTCCATTTATTTAGAATGTATAAATAATATCTTAATGGGAGAGATTCAATATTGACTACAAGAAACATAGAGGCTAAGAGAATTAGCCAAGATGAAAATTAAGACACCAATTTTTTAAGGACATTTCATAGATATATAAGGGAGTCATGAACTCTCTTTATAACCTAGGTTTTTAGGTTTTAGTTTTGGTAGTTAGTTTCCAAGAGAGAGAAATAAAATCACCTCCATACATGAGTGTGTGTGTGTGTGTGTGTGTGTGTGTGTGTGTGTGTGTGTGTGTGTGTGTGTGTGTGTGTGTGTGTGTGTGTGTGTGTGTGTGTGTGTGTGAGAGAGAGAGAGAGAGAGAGAGAGAGAGAGATATTATGTGGTAAAATTGTAACTATATGAGCCTCATATTATCATGGATCGAGGTGAGAGTGTTCAATTTCATTATAGTCATGATTTTTCCACTAAATTACTTGAGAGTTATAGGAAGAGGTTTTTCTTGATAAAAGAGAAAACATTACGAAGGGGTAGCTTTGTTTGAGTCAAAAAGGAATGAATCCAAGTAAATCATAACACATGGAAATTAAAAGTGAAGGAATTTTACCTTCACTTATTTTTTAAATGAATAAGACTTTTGGTGGTCCAAAATAATTTTAGTGGGGAGGAGTGATCCAAGAGGTTCTTGACATTCAACATAGTTATATGGTTCCAATTTATACTAAAACTGCATGCACATTGAAGATCTCATCAAGAGATTTTAAACACAATTATAATGAAGCCTCTTTGACACCGTATGAAAAATACATGGCATATTAAAGGTGAAATCCAATAGGTAAAAAATACATAGTGTTGAGTCATAAGTTGATTAGACCTATATGGATTTGAAAGTTAGACCAAACATAACCTACCAAGTAGACCAATCACATGATGACATGTGGTGGAGAGAGAAATTAAATGGATTCGATTTTGGCCTATATTATTTGACATCATACTTAATACTGTGGGATCATGCTATTTACCATCTAGGGGCCCTTCAGCTAGTGGGGTCTACTTTTTATAAGGATATGGAACCTACTACCTATATTCACATTAATATGAAAGTGTTTTCCCATTTAAACCTCATTATAGGCCTCAATATAGTGAATATGGGACTAAATTCCCATAATTTTCAAATTTTAGAACCCAATCCACGTGGAGAGATTTTAGGACACCACATGCATTCCATTAGGCTGCCATTCATCCACACAACCTTCTAATAATTCAAGGTAGCTCAACACATATGCCACCAAGTACAAGTTCTAAGTCACATGCCATGGACTAAGTTCAAATCATAGATTGTATTTTAACCATTTATCAAGGTGATAATATAAGCTTTAAATCAGTTTTTATATCCATCTTAATTTATGTGGGATAAATCTAACTATCTAACAACAAAAATAGTGCTTAAAGCCACTATGTGGCATCTTCTAGAACCAAAATCCAATGATGGCCTCTCAAAACCACTATAAAATGTTTAATTCATTTTATTTAAAGCATGTGTTTTTCTTCATCCCATAAATATGGGATTGAAATGTTAATAAATTCACTTAAGTCTATTCCAAATCCTTAATAAAAGGTTAAAGTGTGACATAAGATGTGGGGCTTGACCCTATAACCCCCTGTGTCCTATTTCTAAGCCTTTTCAAACTATGTTACACCCTCTTATGGGTAAAGACCATCAAATATATAGTATTAATGTTTTATTTTCATGATTATAAAGCTAAAAAAGGGTGATACATGGGTATTTGAACCCTTATCTCCATTTAAAAAGGATAAAAATCTAGGGAATGGGATAAGAAGAAAAATAATAATATATAAAACATGAAGTGGTATTTAAAATGTAATTTTTCACCCTTGTAAAAGGAGAACGAAGAAAGTATATGTCTATTTTATTGTGGAAGTACCAAATTAAAGGATAAGAGTCCATTAAGGAGACATACTAGAGATAGTATAGATAATGTTTACTACCTTATTGGGAGAGATATCCACTTACTCAGAGAAATAACCCATCATTAGGAGAAATTGATGTAAGAAAGTGTATTTTGCATCATTTTAATCAACCATCTCATACTTTGAGTGAATCTAGAGATGTAATCCAAGTTGGACAAACTCTGTTATCAATTTTTAATGTATTTTTATCTATCCTTTCAATTACTTATTATTATTTCAATTTTAAATAATAACTTTTAATCAAATAAGCTAGTTTTTATGTATTTACAAGAAAATGCTAAAAATTTATTTAGTCTTAAAAATTGGTGAATTGGTGATTATATCGCATTGACTACCCATTTTTTAGATCACCTTTTTGTCATTGTATGCTTATATGGCATTGACCCAACATTATATTATGTTCACTTTTATATGCCTTTATGAATTATATATATATATATATATATATAATGTTCACATTTTCTAGAGATCATCTTTCTACATACAATTTGATAGAATTCCCTTCTTGTACAATGTTGAATAAATCATTTTAATCAAAAAATAATTCAATTAAATATGATGTGTTAAAATTTAGGGTGTGGTTTTTACACTATTCTTCAATATTATCTATTTCAGCATTTTTAGAGAATTATGTACACAATACTTATTCAATGGAATAATTAAGTATTTTATAGCATTTTTTACATCACCATAATTGAAATATGTGTATAATTGAATATTCAATTACATATACAAGGATATCGTTTAAATTTTCAAGAACTTTTCCTTCCATGATACTACATAAAACAAATGTGAACTTACAATGTAAAATAATGTCAACTTAAAACTAATTGTAAGTCGGTAATTTGTAAGAAACTATGTGTTATGTTTGTCTTAGTAAAAAATATGACTAATAAAACCAAAACAAAACATACAATGCCTATTTTTTTAAAACATACATTCACGTCCTTTTTTATAGAGTCAACCACTTATTGAAGTTGCAAGATCTTGGTCTTATGATAATTTTCGTAAAAAATTCCAAAAAACAATAATGAAGTTTTAATCATTGATAATTTATTCCATCTAAAGATTCAAATTGATAATTAGGATTTGATTACTCAATTGAAGTACTCTTATATAATAAATAAATCACATGGTCTAATTATTGAGTTCAACATGCCCCAGTTTCCTAAAAATGGGTATCCTATGAAATTTTGGGTTATTTATCCTAGGACATACCTTACAGTTTGTTTCACATGATAAAAAACCCTTTGTATTATTTTAAAGGTTTGAAAGTCATGTTGGTCCATGACAAATCATAATGAGTACCTTTTAAAAATGTTTCACTAATGTTTAAGTTCATTTGTTTTACTAATGATATAACTTGTTTAAAAGTGCTCTTGTAAGGGGTTACAATTCAACAATTAAGGTATGGTCCCTAAAACACAATAAAAACTACTTAATTAAGGTTTTTGAACCATAGTATTACTTTGGCTATGTCAATAATAATAACTATAATACTATGGCATACCTTGATTTTTAGTTGTAAAAGAGGGTTCAATTCAAATTCCATACTTAAGAGTTTACAAATTTAGGCTTATCCATTCTCTTTTATTAGTCAATTCACTAACTATCACATCATTTTCCATCATTCAAGATCTTGATGCCAACTTAGCCTTAATTGATGTGCAATAACATCACACACATAGGTCACTTGGTCATATAAAATTTTGCACCTAGTCATACCATTTCAAGTTCTAAAGAAAATTTGAAATGTTTACAACCCTATGATCTAATGGGAGTCTTCCACTTGGAACCTAGTTATCATATTTTTAGTTTAAAAAGAAGTTACAAAAGGGTTCATAACTTAATAAATCCACAATAGAATTCCACTTAACATCCATTCATGATCTTATAATGATCCTACTATTTTCTCAAAGTCTCATGACCAAGCAACCCAAAAGGAATGTGTTACTTGTCACTAAATCCCTACGTTTAAAATTATAAAAGAGTCATGACCCCATTAAGGCATGCCTTGAAACAACCACTCTTAGCCTACTAATATACCAACTACTTTTTAGTATCCCACAGTAGAAATATCCAATCATATCGTGACACTTAGTACTCATTCATTCCCTTCGCACCCCCCACAACTAAGGTTCAATGTTTAATATCATAACACTATAAGTGCATGACAAGGTGACAGCTCTCAATTAGTCATTCAATCTTGATAGTTGGATACTACATGGAAGCCACCCAATAGTAAGAACCAATAGGTTAGTGACACATGGACCCCTTACCTCATGGTAATATGAAATCAATGGTAACCATGAAACCTAATAAATAATGATCCAATACAAAGGTGACATGTGGTAGAGTGTTGTAATAGATGGGCCCATCAAGAGTTTCATATAAAAAAATCCAAGTGATAGTGCAAGCCAATAAAATCCTACCATTTGGTGAGTTAGTAGGGGTCCCAAGACCAAATCAGCCCAAACCAAAAGTGGTTGAACCATGAAGAATAAAATAGAGGCACGATCCAATCAAAATATGTCACTTGGAAGAATATAATACAACCCACCCAAATAGCTTGATATTCAAAATAAAAGGCTAAAATGCATGAAAGAGCACCAAGTGTAAAATGTGTGTTAACTATGACATCAAAATGGCACGTAGTTATCCATAAAGTGTTGTTATTTTTTAGAATTGAATACTGATGGAGTTCATTTGTATGGTTATAAAGCCAAGAAACCTTAAGGGAAAAATCAAGCCTATGATGATAAAATTCATGGGCAAACCAATAGTAGTGATTGGCTAATCTCTAAAAATGGATTTTCAAAGCCCTTAGAATAAATTTAAAGATACTTCTTATTTATGACTTGTATCTTGCAGTTCAAAATTTTAAAAATCCAGAGTTTAAATCTTGTAATCTCAAGGCTTTACATTCACTTTCAATTTCTATCTATTGAATAACTCTAAAGTGATCTATGTTATTTTTTAAAGACTTTTATGCATTTTTTCAAACATCAAGACAATCCATGAGCTCATCAATAAAAAATATATAAACCATGGCTGAAAAAAGAATGTTTGGAGCTACCAAGCTAGAACAAGTTACATTCTTCTATTTATATAAAATGAACATAGTCTTTTGGGACACCAACTTCAATTCCATTGCATTGTCCACTAAAGACAAGAACTTAACTTATCTATTATAGCATGTGGATAAGACTAAATACCAAATAGTGATGATGAGGAAGAGCTTAGTTTTGTATAATAAAGTTTTGACATCTCGGTGCTCAAGTCTATAAGGTTACGCAAGGCTACATCCAACCTAGAGGTACTATACTGTGTGGACTTAGTCCAACAAATATTCATTCAATCTAGGTGTGTCGATAATATGATAAAGTATTTAAATTTAGGTATTGATATTGCTTTCATATATGAGTTAACCTTTTAGGTTCATTATGATTTTCCCAATCCTAAAATTACTTATAATCAAGAAATTGTAACCCAATGGCTCAAAACACACAACATTAGAGAGATTTTGAGAGGTTGGGAAGAAAAGTAATAGAGGTTTATATGCAAATCCAAAACAAATCATATCCTCATCACCCAATTTATGAATGAGGTAGTAATGGGAATGAATATGATAAATAGGTTTCATGCGGTTAAGGACACTAGCCATGTAGATGAGAAGCGGGTTTTATAATGTTGGATTACAAAGGTTGTCAGTTAAACATTAGTCATGTAAATAAAAATAATGTGTAAATAACTTGAAAAACCAAGCCAACCTATTTTGAAAGGTTTATAAATGATAATGAAATAAATCAAATATCTTTTACCTTCCCAATTAAATCCACCATCCAAAAGCGGCTTTGAGCATGTTTTCCCCCTTGATTTAGTGTTATTGTCTTCATCAACAATGGATGCCAAGATCCTCCATTACGTCAAGACCAATATGCATAACCCAAACTCAAGATGAGAAATATATATTCTATGCCTATCAAATAAAGCTTACAAATAACACAATGATCAACACAAAAGGATGTGGAGACAATTCTGCATTATAATTTTACTATTTTTAGCTTCTAAAATGATGTTATATGCCCTTATATTTATAGATTTTTCAAATGGAATAAGATCAACCATGACCATCCATATCAATACTAAGATGTGTGGCCATTAATTAATCTAAAATTTTAAATTAAATACATAAATATCCTCATAATGATTTGGGAGGAAGGGACAGTAACTAGGCATGGGTTCCCATCAAATTGATATTTGTTTCATATATAGCTTGAGGATGTCACCCCATAGATCATGTCACTAGGTGATGCAAAAATTGAGAATCAATTTCCAATTATGAAATAATCATTAACTTCCATGGAAAATCCACTTAAGCTCATGATTTGAATTAATTAGCTTTACACAAGATTAATCAATTTTAGTGTAATTTATTGGAAAATTTGGTGCACAATTAATCAAAATAGTTAGAAATTAATATTACTTGGTCATAATTTGACATGGGAAGAATTCAAAGGTGATGTTAGATGCATTTACACCATATTCCCATTTAGGATGTTACTAACACAAAATAACAAATATACATGATGTGTACTAACAAATTAGAATAAAAGAGTGATCTAGAGCACAAAAAGGTGAAATCATTAGTTTGAGTTGAAATGAATTGATCAAAATTTAGGAATCACATAAAATGCATTACCCCATTTAGGGAGACATTGGCCTAAATTGGCACTTGTATACAACAATCTTAAACCATTTAACATTTTTTAGTGATTTTAGCCTAAATTATACATTTGAGTGAAATTCGAGTAAGATTGATAATTTCAACACAAATGGTGTTAGGAATTAAATGTGTATATTTTCCCCCTATTTGAGAAGGTGTAGCAAGACATTCAGGTGAAGTAACATGTTTTCAAAAATAAGAGTTTTCAATAAGAAATTGGAAATGACCCATCATTCCCCCTCAAGAGGACATACTAGAATGAAAGAGAAGGATGGACTCTCAAAAAGATAGGGAAAGTGATAAATCAACCCATGGAATATATCACATCCAAATGATCTAATGCTTGCACATGCGGTTACCATTAGTGATCAAAATAAAATTAGAGGTATAATGGGCCCCAAGAAAGGGGGAATGGGAAGGATTCAATCCAATGATATAATAAACACACTTTTAATGCACCTAATTTGAGAGTGAAAGCTATGTACTTATTACATTGATCAATCTTAGAACAAGTTGCACTCTAAAATAGTACCATCATGGGTAGTAGTGTGGAGAGATTGGAATTAGAAGAAAAGGTCAATGTGGTCTCCAAGGAGATGATAATAATAAGTACCCCAATACGGAATATTTAATCATGATAAAACAATTTTTCCCTAGTAGGACTAATTTTTATCATTGATAAATAATAAATTATGGCTTGTCCTTGTAGGGATGATTTATATTTATTAATCAGCTCAAATTTTGTGCCCCATCATGGGAAAATTGGCAAGAAATTAGCTCAAAAATATAACCAAAAACATAGATTAAATATGAGTAGGTTCAAAAACATATGTGATGGTGTAATGGCCATGAAATATAAAAATAACCATGCATATGATAATGCACAAAGTGGTGAAAGAGATGAAAATAGAAATGAAGATGGTTGATCTGGACAAGATATGTCTAATATCTAAGTGCTACCTACATAATCTAGATGGACCTCAAGATAATTTAGTTCAACCAAAAGTGGGAGAGAATGGAATGAAGGATGATTAAAACTAACCAAGAGTTAATTAGACTCATGATATATTTGAAGAGATGCACGTCTAAGCATAGAGTTAGGTGTTAAACCTATTGAGCCCAGTTTATGCATAGTTATCTTGAGATATGTTCAGTAGAGTTGTGTTGATGTTAAGACTTAAAGATAGAGAAAAAAGTTCTTGCTATATCAAAAGAGAATAGGCATCATAATTATGAAAAAATTATGACATGGAATTTCAAGTGCATGGATCTGGCTCAAATGTGAATACCTATAACTAAGGATAATGGTAAAATAATGACTAAAACTAGAGTACAGATATTTAAATTTAAATAAAAAAGCAAAGACAAATAAAAAGATAAACATAAATGAACCTAACTTAAAATCAATATATGAAAAATTAAGACCTAAGTATGAACAACAATGTTGAAAAATGAAACAAGAAAAACCTGATAACAAGATATCAAGATATGAATAATCAAGATCCATGTGGACCATCAAGATGTACTTAGAAAAGAAAGAAATCAAGACCAAAAAGGAACTTAAACAACACCAATAATAATCAAATAAAAAAATTATTTCAAATTTTCTAAGTACCTCACTTGATTTGAGAATTAAGAGACACTGAATGATCTAGCTCATGAAATGGAGAGAGCATGCCAACTTATAATGATTTCAAGACAATGAGAGCATAATGAAAGGGGAATTGAGTTGACGTCAACATGAATTAATCATAACCTAATTAATCCCATTAGGACCTCAAGTCACAATGATTCTCCTAACACAAAGGGTGATGAAAAACTGTCCAGGTCATAACAACTTTGTGAATAAAGGCAAACAACAAGTTAAATGATAATAAGAATGACTAGATTATTTGGAAATGCATGATAAAAATTCATTTTACCTAATTTTCCCATAGTCAATTATAATTAGGAAATAATGTCATACTATTGATTTTCCCAAAGGTAGTTATAATCAAGGATACTATTGATTTGTCCATAGGTGGTTATAATCAATGATACCAAATAAGATAATAGATAAAAGATAACTTGCTAGATCAAATGTCATACTAATTCCATACATTGTCATTTGAAACAACACTCTAAAATTTTTGAGACTAGATCAGACTCCCCTCACAAAAGGTGAGAGAAAAAACAAAGGTACCAAGATCAAAATTTGGTAAACATGATGGAAAAAACAAACCTTGGTCAATAGTAAAGAAATGGTATAAGGAAAATGATCAAAAGAAAATTGGTTATAATGGAAACAAAGTTGACCCTAAATGATGACTAGATTAGTTTCCTCAAAAAATGGTGAGAGCATGGGACAAGATACTTAAAAAATGACAAGAGCGTGAAGAAAGGGGTGACTAAGATGACCTCAATAAAAATTGAGCACTACCTACATAGTTCTGAAGGACCTCAATTTAATGTAGTTAAAATAGTGTGGTAAATGGAACACAATGGTATAATATGACTAAAAAGGTTTTATAGAGTTACTTCAAAGACATGAGGCATGGTAATGGAAAATGGTAATTGGAAAAGTGAAAAATTGTTTTGTTGCTCTTACTGACAGGGAGATGCATGTCCTTGTTAATATGTGAGACAACAAAATTGATCAGTTATAAAGTTGTTATCCAAAACCCTTTTGGAAAAGATGCTCTATTAAGAACTTGATGTTGATCTGGATCTCAATAAAAAAAATTAATCTTTGTTGGTCATTGAGTTTGTTTCCTTTAAACATTGAGATAAGATATCTTTGTAGCCTCCAAAAAGGAAAGTGTTACCAGGGATGGTGAATAATTTTGGTCATAGGATAAATTGAATAAATGGGTAATGAATATGTGGATGATAATGAAGTGTATAATGAATGGTTAATAAATTAATACTAGGACTTGTAGTCACATGTAATGTTACTAATTCTAGATTTGACATAATTTTGGTTGTGGTGGGGCTAAATACCTCTAAAGATGCTCTCAATATGACCACTAGATTTTTATATTATTTGATCTTGAGAGTAGTTACCATTAGATCATGTTATGGACTGGAATTTATAATGGTCTAATCCTGAATAATGTCTTCATCAAGTAGTAAATAATTTTTGTGCTTAGTTGTTGGCACTTCAATGAGGTTTTTAGCAATGAATTTGTCTAGATTATACCTTAGCACCTTCGATAAGGTTTCATTAATATATGTTAACATTTGAATTTGATTGTGTAATGATGCCTTCAATAATCTTTCACTAAAATATTCCAAGTTTGATCTTTGATCACCCCCTAACACCTCTAAAAAGGTTTCATTAGGAGAGTGTTCTACATAAGTTTGGTCCTGATCCCCTTGAGATTTTGCAAATTGTATGCCAAAATGGATGTAGTTCAAAAAAGTGTGGTTCTATTGGTCCTAGTCAATTCTTGTGGGAGGTGGAATGTCAACATAATGGTTATAATGGGTGGGAATAATGGGATGATGAAAGGCATCACAATCCTCACAAAAGATACTAAGAGAACCTATATTGATCTTGAAGTAATCATCCTCAAAATCCATTGAATGATCAAAAATATATTCAAATTGATCCATAGGGGAATTGTAACCAATGTTATAATAGACATGACTGTACTCTGATTTTGAGGCTGAGTCTAAGTCAAGGGACTCTAAATCTAAAATCAATTATAATAGATATTCTACTTTTGATGCTAAATCTAATTTTGGTTTAAAAAGGTAACCTATCTCTAATGTATTTTATTCATCTGATGTGGCTATTTTTATAATAATTTTCTATTAAATTATTGGTATAGAACAAGTAATGGCCTTTGATGGTATAATGGGATCTATATAAAGTGATTCATCTAGGAAGGGTTCAACATAGACTAGATCACCTAAATGAATCCCCTTGAAGAGAGGGAACTAATTTAGGGATTGCTTGATAGAATCTATTTTGTGAAAAGGAGACTCCTCAATGAGTGGAAAAAGATCAAGAGTTAAATCTATAGAGACTTGCTTATCAAAAAAATGAGGCTCTTTAAAAATAGATAAAATGTGAATAAGTTATTCATCATAGGTTGAATCATCAAAAATGGGTGTTCCAACAATAAAATCATGATCTTGGTTTACAATTGGTCATAAAATATCAACCTTGAACACATTTTAGACCTCACAAGGTGGCTCTTGAAGAGGCAATGGTTCTTGTTTTTGCTCAAAGATCAACATTGAATTTCTAAAGTGGGGAATAATGTTTTCTAGATCAATAATGGGATCTCTAAAAATTAGACTATTGAATAAGGGATCAACAAAATTAGGTTCATCAAATGGATGTTCTTCAATAATAGGTTCACTATATACCAATGATGGACCTAAAATGGTAATGACTACATGCTGCATAGTTTGGTTTCTTACACAAATTAAATGACGATGTCCTAAAATGGTAACCTTCACACACTTTGTAGCTTGTGGGCTCACACATGCTGAAGGATAATATCCTAAAATGGTAAACTTCATATGTTGTGGAGCTTTTTCACTCACACTAGCCAAAGGGGGATAACCTAAAATGGAAACCATTGAGCATGGTGCACAAATCAATAGAGGATATCCCAAAATAGTAACCTTTGAGTATGGTATTTAAATTGAAGGGGAAGGATAGGGATGACACACAAACATCAGTATGGATTTGATTGGTATTTAATAAATATGCTCGAAGAGGGTGACATCCTCAAACAAGATGGAGTACTCATGTCCACCATAACAATGATCTACCTCAAAACTAAGGCCAAAAGAGACCCCAATATGAGTACACCTTAGCATCATGTCTATAAGATATTTATTTATGTTTTATTAGATTTGGACTATGTTTTACAAATGTTTTAAATAAGTTATGGATTTGATCTTTCTTCCAAAAAATGACTAAGGCAACAAAGAGACTATAAAAAGAGGGTGGTGTGGAAACACACACAATTAGAAGAATGTGTTCATTAATTTTCTCAACCTTGGGTAGGGTTGAAATCATTTAAATTAAAAGAGGGTATGATAACTCAAAAATCCAAGGTGAAAATTAGTACACCAAAGCTTAGATTTTTATGATACGTCAATACTATAAAAGCTATTTCAACTTTGATGAGTTTCTACTAGAAAAATAGAATAAAGCCTTTTGGATTAGGAAGGAGATAATACTAACCAAGAAACTCAAGATGTGGAAACATACAAGAATTCCTAAGTATAAAATTAGAACCAAATGGATAGCACAATGCTACCACATGGTAATAGGAATGGTAGTATAAATATGTTCTAGGACTCAAATCATAAGTGATACACAAGATGACTTGAGTACAACAATGATGAAATCATGATAATCAGTCTATAAATGGCCCTCAATCCAAATTGTAAATTAACCCCAAGTTCCCTCAAGTCAAGTATAAATGGTGAACACAATTTAACACATCAAGCTTATTAACTTAGAAAAGTGCAATTTGAATCTAAACTATCAATGAAGGACTTAAGAAAATTTGGAAAGTGTTTTACACTCAAATAAGAAGCATAAATGGACCAACTATATGATATGACACAATGTTTAAAATGAAAAAATTGAACAAGGAAAAGAATCATTTTCACTTGGACAACATAATGCCTCCTTGTTCAAAAAATTATGGACAATATTTTTTGGTTATGATGTTTGTTTACAATCAAGTTTTGACTCAAATCAATGACCAATTAATATAAGACCAAAATAGACAAATAGAACTAAGTAATCATCCTAAGTCCTAAATTGACAAGGTTACATGAGGAAATTTAGTGTTCTAAAATGATGTTTTGCTTTTAAAAATGATGTTTTGTGCCCTTATATTTATACATTTTCCAAATGGGCTAAGATCAACCAAGACCATCCATCTCAAGATTGAGATGTGTGGCCATAAACTAATCTAATATTTTCAATAAAATCTATAAATATCCTCATAATGATTTGGGAGGAAGGGGCATTAATTAGGCATGGGTGTTGTTAAACTTGATATTTATTGCATTTATGGCTTGAGGATGCCAGCCCATAGATCATGTCACTGGGTGATGAAGCTATTGAGAATCAATTTACAATAATTAAATAATCAACAACTTCCATGGAAAATCCACTTAAGATCTTGATTTTAATTAATTAGCTTTAAATAAGATTAATCAATTTTAGTGTAATTCTTTGAAAATCGGTACACAATTAGTCAAAATGGTTAGGTCATATTATTAGGTCATAATTTGACTCAATAATAATTGAAATATGATGTTAGATGGGTTTGAACCATATTCCCATTTAGGATGTTGCTAACATAAAATAATAAAGATACATGATGTGTAATAACAATTTAGAAGGAAAGAGTGATCTAGAGCATAAAAAGGTGAAATCATCATTTTGACTCAAAATGAATTGATCAAAGTTAGGAATCACATAAAATGCATTCCCCTTTAAGGGATACATTGGCCTAAATTGACACTTGTATATGACAAAATTTAACCATTTAGCATGTTTTAGTGATTTTGGCCTAAATTATGCATTTGAGTGCAATTCAAGTAAGATTGACAATTTCAACACAAATGGTGTTAGGAATTGGATGTTTATAGGTTCCAATTCTATCCATGATTATATATGATTCCAATATTCCCCCATTGGGAGAGATCATTTCATATAAATTGGTAGCTCAGATTAGAAAGGCCATGGCTAACCAAGGAGATCATTTATATATGATGTATTACTTGGTTGATGTCACTAATTCTACTCTAAAATTCCACTACTTCAGCAATTGGGATCCAAACATAAAATGGATAGTGCCCTATGTCTTCTCAAAAGTGAGGATTTACAAATACAAGTAGGATATGAAGGATATTGCTGAGTATTTATACCCAATTGTATATAGGGCCATCCATGAGAAAATTATGCCTAAGCTATCTAAAGAAATTATGGCAACACTCAGCACATTTTGAGCTTACTAGTATTATCCATAATGCATATTAATAAGACTAGTTGGAATCAAGATAGCCCCATTTAGGTTGCCTACCATAGTGCTAGAAAATTTGGCTAAATAGAATATTGCCTTCCAACTACTCATAAGAGTAGATGGATTATGGAAAAACAAGAAAAAGGTATCGGTCCACCCTTAATTAGCCTATGTTGGCCAATTTAAGATTGAAAATGATCACTCAGCTATGAATGATTCCAAATAAATGTCCACCTTTATTATTATAAAGGACACTAATAGGGAATGGGACCCTATGCATTTAAAATTCAATCATTGCATCAAGCACAGGGCAGCCCTGACCATTACATACCATCACAAAACTAAAGATGGAGACCAATTCTACATCAATATAGCTAATGACATTGAGTTGAAGTAGAGACTGAAGGTTGACACTATCCCACAAAAGGATAGATTATGAAGGGTTTTTTTTTCTATATTTTTGAACACCAGGATACTCAGGGAAGAGCATCAACATCTCCAGTCCATACTACTAGTGCTAAAAAGGAAAGGCTAACTGACCCACAACTTAGTCCCAAAATACTTCAACCATTATCTCCCACTTTGGAAAAGGGAGGATCCAATGTATGTAAACTTGTTGGAGAGTATTCTTACTCATAATCCCTATCTAACATCCCATCCCAAATACAAAGTATTACCTCAATTTAGGTAACACCTTCATTAGAGGCAATAATCCCTTCTACTACATCACCAGCAAGTTTAACATCAGCTTTACCTCCCCTCCCTCCTACCAAAGAAGGACAAATTATTTTAGGATAGGAGCATGTTTTCTTACCTTCATCTTTCCTCTATAAAAAATCCTTGAATATATTTGGTGAACCCCTAACTCTAAAACATGTTAACCTCTTACCCTATAGGCCTTTCACCAGACCTATAATTAGGCCTATGATGATTCTATTACGCACTATCAACCCATTTGTCATATCCTACACTTGTATGGTCTCAATAATGGCCAATTTTGTCCAAGCCTATGCCTAGACTGGGTCCCCACTACCTAATATGAGGCCCATTGTCATCATTCCCCAAGTTCTTATATTCAAAACTAGTTCTTCAACTAGCAATAATTATTCTTTATCCCCTAGTTTTGCATTTGTATTGGTCATGTCTATATATACTATTATAGGCTTAATTTTCACCCTTAGAGAGGGTTCTTTAGGCACTCACCAACTAAGTTATAATATTGGGACAACCATAGGCTCAACTTGTCCATCAAATCTCTAGAATTATGCTAAACTTATCCATCTAGGCACAAGCTTGGTATGTGTGCCAAAAATGGCCAACATCTTTGGCAACTCGTAAGGAAGCATCCCTACTATGATTGAGAACCTAGACCACTTGAATTATCTAGTCCATTGGGCATGGAATCAATATCCTCTCCAATAGATCTAGTCTAAAATTAGATACAAGGATTACCCTTTATGGAACTTCCTCTTGAGACAATAAGGACCAAAATAAAAATAACAAAGGCAAATGCACATATGCACTTTCAAGATAGAAAAAACAACTAACTTGCTAAACAAATGTGCATAAAGACACTTAGAGAAAAGCATGAAAGTACTATAATATATATATATATATAGGGTTACAATTTACCAATACCTTCCACTTGGGTCAAATGGAAAAATTTGAGTGTCATTCACTTCTGATAAAATAGGATGAAAAATGCCTTGCTTTTTTGTAGATCATGATATGTGAGCTAAGATGCCTAGCTATGGATCCCTTTGGCATGCTCTCAAGTGGATGAAATGGGACAAACATGTTTCCAATATATACATACTAGTCCATTTCTTCAAGGTCTACCTCATATTGGACTATAGAAGCATTTGTGACCTCATTTGATGGCTCAATTTTGTGCTATGAATGCAGCATAACATGTGATGATTCCTTTAAACTGGTGATTGGTTGAGCATCTACACTTAGGAATAAAATCTATAAGTCATCTCAAAATTTGGCTTCCTTTTGGTCATTCAAGATAATGCCAACTTCAATGCCATCTTTTCTTTACTTGCTTTGAAAGGGACCATATGGTAGTTCATCAATATGTCTAATTCCTAACATGTCATGTTCTTTTGGTTCTAAATATGACCATTCTTCTTAATTATTGAAGACATCAGTACTGATTCTAAAGGAGAAATTATCTTGAGATTGGTTAGTTTCTTCAACCTAATTGACAAGTTCATCTTCAAGATCTAGAGGAGTTATAAACTAGTTTAGAACCTCTACCAGATCCATAAAGTCATGATATAGTTATTATCATACTTCATCTCGATCTTCTTTTTCCTTTATTTCTTCCTCAAGCTCATTTATGACCTCTCAAACATGGTCAATGGACTAATTTACTATATCAATCTCATCATCTTGATCATCTTCATCTCAACCATCCTAAAAGAAAACTCAAGGGACCAAAAAAATTCCTCCCTACTCTCAACTGCATCATTTCTATCCATATCTTCAAATGTGAAGGCATCATACTACCTTTAGGATCTAAAATATCAAATCCATGCTAAGAATTTAGATCAAAACCTGACTCTTTCCATTTTGAGTGAAGTGGATAGTCTATCATGATCTCTTCATCATAGACACTTATATTGTCCTTGTTAGGCTCAACTTTGACTACAAGCTTCTCATATATTGTTTTTAAAATAGGTTCCTCCTTTGAGGGCCATGGTGAGAGGGTGAAGAAGTTCACCTTACTTGTAACATAAGAGATTCTCCTTACAACTAGGAACTTTGAATGCTCTTTTATGAAACTCTTGAGGGATGGAGAGAGAGTCTTGAAACTCTTGTACACCAAGCTCATTGAGTTGAGATATGGTTACTTGATTCATTTCTTGCACAACTAACCTTTTCCTTGCCAGAATTGCATTCTAGACTACCCCAACTAGCACCTCTTCCTTCTCTTTTATACCTTTTTGAACTAATTTTGATGAGGGAAATGAATAGGGAGTGGGCACCTTTTGTTTATTTAGAATGGTTATAGGATAGGGTGGATTTATAAGTGAGGGCATGATATAGCCAAAGTAAAAAGATTTGGAGAAGATCCATCATGGGATGACTTCATGTTCTTGAGTGGGAATGGGCATAGGGGTAGGAGAGGTCAAAATGATTGGCTCAAGCTTGACTTACTCTTTTTCCCATTGCTCAAACACTTCTTTAATGGACAATACTTATCCTTTTATCTTTTGCTTCTCAATATGTGGGTAGTCAGCTTCTTCAATGGATGCCCAAACATTCTATAACTCTTGCAAAAAGATATTTATCCCTTCTATGACATGAATAGGGAAATATTATCCAAGCATAACTACCTCCTTTATCTTCATGATTTTTATTCCTTGGTCCAATATTGCCTCTCTAAGTTTTGATAAGGATGGACTTTGATAAGGTTGACTAAGGGGTTGATCAGAGACTCTTGAAGGTTGAGCTTGAGGCTCTTGGTTGGGGCGGAGCACATGAGGCTAGTCTAAATGAGCTTGATACCATTAATTAGATATTAACATACTATCTTCAGTTTGGACCATGTTTCTTATCCTTACTATATCCTTATTCTTACAAGGTGACCACTGTTCTCCCTCATAAACTGACCATATGTCCTTAACTAACTAAAGATCACTGACCATATGTAGAACATGGATAGGGATAGCTGGAGAAAAGTCCAAACCCTTATCAATCTCCCTTAGCAATTCAATATGAATTAATAATTCTTTCTTTATTCCTAATAAGGATGTAAAAGGGTTATCTTGGTCTTGACAAGGGGAAGTAGAGGACTAATTTGAATGCAAAGGAGGCTGACCTTGGTCATATGTAGGGGTAGAAGGAGGACAAGGATTATGATATGGATATAGGATACTTGAGAACCACTTGGGGGGAACACATAAACATTAGTTTCCTGATAAGTGTGATGCTAAGGTAGAGCATAAGCATATTGATCAAAAGATAATTGATTGTATATACTAGGTTATGATGACTAGGCACTTAGTTAAGCCACTTAATCGATCGATAGATGCTCAGAGTCACCATTGATGTTTGTAGAATGCCTCCAAAGACTAATATGTAAAAGAACAACATCAAAAATCCTTCCATTTCTTTGGACCTTAGTCCTACCAAGCATGCTAGAAATTGTTATAGGCTTAATTTTCACCCTTAGAGAGGGTTGTTTAGGATCTCTCCAACTAATCTATAATATTGGGACAACCCTAGGCTATGGGTAACCTATGTTGGGGATAAACCTTTAGAGTAGGCCAAATTCCTCTTTGATGCTCACCTAAACTAAAGATAAACTAATGATTCACATGGAAAAGGGGTAGAAAGGAGATAAGGGGTCCTAAGAAGTTTAACCACGTGATGCACCAAATTTAAAATGGAAGCTCCCATAAACTTGAACACACAATAGATCTATTAAAGACACTACTAGCTCACATAACCTCGATCAAGCTAATTTCCATAAGTATTTCATAGAAATGGTTTAGAGTAGAACACTAATCTAGACCTGTAAACAACATTGAAAACTCCCTAAACAAGGTTATAAAATATGACAATGAATGTGGAAGATTCTCCTTCACATAATTCTAGCATGCACAACTCACCAAACTAGATCCAAGGTTGGAGATAGGTAAAGAAAGTCTTATATTGCATCAACAAGTAGTTCTTACAAATGCTTGATAGGGTTCAACCTAATCAAGTTGAGCATATTTTACAGTATCGCAAAGAGTTCACTATCTCCCAAAAAGATAAATAGTCTAAAATATGATAACTTGTATACACCCTAAATTGGTCAAGCAACCACACATATCATGTCTTTTCATAGTCCTCTTCACAATAGACTCGTAATGAAAAATACAAGCCTTATTCACACTAGGCATGTCTTTAATTTGATTGTCTTGGTCTTGTTTCTCACTTTTGTCACCTTTTCCATTATCTTAGTCAGCTAATCTATACCTCTAGAGACACCTAGACTTGGCCTATGTTAGTCTCATCTTGTTTTTCTAAATCTTAGATAATAGAATTTTAGTGGACTACAGTGCCTAATGCTCATATCCTCCTTGATGCTATTTTATAATGATCATTTTTCATTACTTAATGGGTCTCAAACCATTCTTAGCCCCTCCTTTAAGTTTTATTTATCTTTTTGATGTCGGATAGCATGAATAAAGCTCCCAAATTCAAAATAAAGTGTCTCCTATATAAAAGACTTCATAAGGCATTTTATGTCTATCACTTACTACTTTGGCTTACTAAATAATTAAAATCAATCAATAGTATAGGTCATAATTATGCATCACACATAGATTTCCAATCTTGATCAAGGGAGGGCCTTAGTAAAAGTTCAATCTTGCATCTACCATGCATGTTGATTATGCATGTTCCCTAAGGGAGAACTACATTTGATCTGAGACCCTAGCTTGAGGGTTAATGTAGGAAATGATAAGCATATCAAGGGTTTTAGATCATTTAATCATACTTCCCCTAACACAATTTTTTCCCTTTTGGATTTTGATATGTTTGTTATTATGTGTGTATAGGTAGACCAAGGGTTTGAGAAGAAAACACATCAAATATTGGCACAGACAAGTGATAAAAAAGAAACAAGGACACCTACAGGACCTCAAAATCAGACCACACTAGAATCAAGAATCATAAATTGAAACAAATAATAGAAACAAAATCAAATAATAGTGATGAATTCTCCTATATAGACAATAATGATAGGCACTCCTATCTAAACTTGGTGCTCTTATCTAGAACACATTTGAGTTGTAGTTGTGGAAATGAATCCTTATTCTTGAATGTTCTTGACTATTTTTGGATTGTTTTGGAATCTATAGATGATTGTTCTACCTAGATAAGTCATTTAATTTCTCATGTAATTAATTTGGTCAAATTGGTATAAATATATGGTTTACTACACTTGACTATATTTTACCCCTTAGTCCAACCCCTTTATTATTTAGAAACTAAATCCTAGTTTCCCCAAACACAATAAAACATTTGGTGATCCTGACATTAATCATACACATAATAAATTAGTATAGAATATAACAATAAATATAACACTAATGAATATCCAAAGACACCCCCTACTATAGAATCACCAATTTTTCACCCTCCACCCAAAGAGAATGGTATCCACATCCCTTTACTAAGGTCCAAGTTACCATTCCTCTAAAGGTTCAAGAGAGCGCACCCCCTCTCTATGATCTAATTGCTAAATGTGGCATTCCCATGGCTAAAATAAATGATCAAATCTAACATTTAAATGAACCACTTCAAGATAATAATATACCATCCTAGGATATTATTTATCTAATGCATGTAGTTGGTGAATTACAACACCAAGTACATCTCCTTACTTTGGAAAATAAGGCTTACAAGTCTTGGATGGATGCCAATGACTTGTATGGTAACCCTCTTCAGAAGACATTTGTCAAATCTACATTACCTAATAAATTTTAAATACCATCATTACCTCAATTTGATGGAATTTGAAATCCATTTATACACCTTAAAGCCTTTTGGAAGGCCTTGCCATCTCATGTGAGTCCTTTGATTCTACTTAAGTTGTTATAGTAGACATCAGTGGATAATGCATAGAATTGGTTCTTTCATCTACTCCTTGTTGGTTCATTTCATATATATAATGACTTAGAGGAGGTATTTATTAGATATTACATAGAAAACATGGGCCCTCATGTTACATATGAAAAACTTACTGCATTACATCAGAATCCTTTAAAGCCATTTAGTGATTATATCTTACCATTTAAGACTTGCATGTTTTGTTTGATCTATAAACCAAAAAATTTAGAGGTTCAACATATCTTTATTAAGGGGCTTTACCAACCCCTCCTATATCATATATTATATCAGATAGAGTCATATTTTAGGCACTTATGTTATACAATTATAGCCTTGGAGAATAAATAGGGATTGATTGGGTTAGATTTAGTTGATTAGTTTACTCTATATTTCATAGCATTACCTCCATCTATAACACCTAATACATAAGATACACCATGTCCCAAACAAGATAGGAGGCCACAACCAAAAAAGCAACTAATTAAGAACAAAAAGCTAGTTTCTAAAGCACCACATACAATATGCACTACGAAGATCAGCAGTAGGGAACCATTATAGTTTGATTCAGAGTGAGATATCCCATATGCCATATTATTAGCAATACTATATATGAGGATAATCACATTGCATTCTAATCATCATTGATATCCATGTCTCTTATAGACATACACATCACCCATTTTGTAATTATCATCATATCTATGGACATAGAGATAATGATTGTTATGGACTCAAGGACTGTATTAATAGATGTGTTGATAATAAAATAATAGCATTCACACCAGGAGCACTGAGATCTCCTCCATCATGGATATATAAACATCATTCCTCTATGATTGATCCATCCCAAGACATTCCTTCATAGCAATCATAACTTATTCATCATGAGACTAATGTGGTTTTTAGGATAGTGCCTCATAGGAGATCTCCTATCCCACCTATTTAGAGGGTTTGGAGACTAATACAGTGAGAAAATCTTGCATATAATAGTGTATTCCATGGAGTACATAGTGTAGTTCCATATTAAACATAGTCATAAGCACCCCAATAGAGTTTTTAGGGTCCTATCTCATGTAGCCCCCATCACAAAGTACTATTCTAGATATATATTCACTATATTCAAGTTTTTAGGGACATATTTCACATAATAACCCATTATAATTGAGATTAGATGATCCTCAATCATAGTTTATAGTTCCATTTCAATCTATTCCTTAGTCATATGCATCAAAGTAGAGGCCACAAGGTGTTATTTCATGTAACAATCTAATATGATTGTGGATAGATGAGCCTCCTTCATATCACATAATTTCACTTGCACATCCATTAAGGTTGGATCTTATAGACTCTCCATGTATATCTATAGTTAGTGGACCTCATACAATAATAGATATAGGGCATTTTCCTACACAACATGAGCAGTATAGCCACTTGTTTAGTTGGCCATTAGGGTTTAGATAGTGATATAGAATCCATGGGGATAATATGAACAAATTGATATCTTATACCCCTTTATAATAATAACTAACATTCCTAGTTATAAATAACCATCCCTAGCCAAACCAAATTACCCAAATCCTGATCTTACCAATATCCTATTTTACCAATCTTAAATCAATTCAATTTATTAATTAAAAAAAATAAAGTTTTTACTCACATATGATTCAAAATCAAAACTAGCATCACACTTGAACCTATAAACAACAATCAAATCACATCCAAAATATGATTTTACCAAACTTATGCAACCTCAACATCAATGCCAAATCAACTATTTATAATCAACCATCTGTAACAAATATACCAATACACTCCAAATTCCTTAACATAATATGCATGAGTAAAAATCAAATAAGTATCCATATATATAATGAGTTTTGAATACATATACACTAGTATCAAGTATAATTAGTCATAAATGGGCATTAGTTTCTCAATCTCAACCTCAATCTCTCCACTAGTGCTAGTCCCATAATCTACCCTAGTACTCAATGGCCCCACACCCCCTTGAGCTACTATAATCCTCTTATGATGACTCTCTCTGTCTATTAATCGAACATGCTCCTCATGGAAGTCTACATATCATCTCTAAAGATATACATACTCATCCTTGATCCTCATGTTAACAGATCAAAAATTAGGTTTAGGCATCTTATGTCTATCCAACTTAGATCTTAGCTTATCTCTCTCCCCTACTACCCTAACATATGCAACTATCACTATAGCATCCCTATCAAATAGATGGGCATAAATACCAGCCATAACCATCACTCACTCTATCAATTATTCCTCCACCGTCTTGTTAGGTACATGCTATGTGCTCTCTCAAAGTGTTGAGTTAATTATTATTTCCCAATAATAATCTCCACCTCCTACACCACCCTACATCTCACTTCGCCTATCCACAAATAATGACACTACATTAACTATATCCTTTGAAACCAAACTAAATCACAAATTTATACATAGTTTAAATACAATCACTACCTACCTCCCATCATCTAGATCAACTTAGGATCCTCGTACTCGAGAGCATCCCCTACCTTAATAAGGTATAATAGAGCCCACTGATGCCTAGCCTACCAATAAATATAGCCATTTATACATCTAACATCATCCACATCCAAAATATATATAACCTCATCCCTTGCATCTAAATTTAAGGGTGTGAGCTCATCTTTAGTAGGCCTCATATAAGCTCATACCCTCATAGATGCTTGTACACTCCTTACCCACACCCATGCTACTAGGGGAACATATTGTGGTACCCAAAACTATGTAGTAATAGACTTGTACTACAATCACTCATATACACCACCCTAGTGGTCATGTATCCAATAATTGACCCTCATGTATCACAACTATACTCCATCCTCTACCCACCTAGGAAACCCTCTATAAGGTATCCATATGATGTCACTAGCCACCAATCTATCTAAAACCTACATATATTGGTCCATCCCAAGGGATTAGATAGCCATTGTGTTTTTATAATACTACTTGAATGTCTATGAAGGTGCTCACTCTACCCTCATTAATATAATTAGTCACATAAATACTATGTACTCATAAGCCTAATAATGCAATAAGGTCACCATGTTCACCCTACCACTAAATGACTCATATGTAAACCTGTAGAGGTCTTTATATAGGTGGGATACCATAGTATTCCCGTATGAGAATATAGTGCCATATACCTCCACACTATATAAAATCCTATGCATCCTATATGAAATAGATACTCTACTCCCATCTACAACAACAAAAGATGCCAAAAAAATAGCCAACCACTTCTTCAAACACAAAACATTAGACTAAAAATGATTGATAGTAGCACATCACTATCACTACCTCTATGATGTGTAATTGAGGGCACACCAACAAAGTATAAAGATGCTTGATCATTTTTATCAACACTCATGTCATCCTGTATTATCACTCACCACCCACTAACTAGTAAATTTAGTATGTGATACACATCCTATAAAGACATAGTCATCTCCCTTATAAGAAGCCAAAAAATACATGTATCCACATTCCACATCTCACATAAGGTAGTCATCAAATATCAGTCCCACTGCACTATACCTAGTTCACACATGTGGCCTAACCCCACCCTATCCATAATTGCTCTCTCATCAGTAAATAGTGGTAGCAATATTAATGTCTCAATCACCAAACCCCTATAAAACTCTCTCATCTACACCTCACCCTGCATCACCAAAATCAACACATATATCAATCAATAATACCAAGTCAAAATCCAAGCCAACATAATATTAAACAATATAGCAGCATCATTTAAAAATTCTACCTCTTAGACAATATCACTATAGTAAGGATAATAACATTAGACAAGAGCACTGAAGCCCTAGATAGGAGTAGTGGACTACAAAATAGGAGAACCAAAAATAGAAAATCTTATTGAGCTACTTTTTAGCCCTCAAAAACATCAAATTAGGCCTAAAATTTGACAAAATCCAAGTGTTTTAGATACTTACCAGGGTCACATCATCGCTAGCCTAAACTTGGGCTATCAGTTGCTCAAAATGGGTCATAGCAGGTGCTTATCTCCTCAACATTTTTCTCACTCCAAAGCTCAAAATCTCAACTTAGTCAATATAAAAATGAATAAATAATCAATCCAATTTATTATGTTAACCCAATATTTTATTCAAAATGAAATACCATTTTTTCCATAACTCAAACCCGATAACTCTAGTTTTTAAACTATTTGCTTCCATATAATAGTGACAATGATTCCTTCAACATCACTCAAATTTCACTCTCTTACTACCTTATCTACCTATTATGGCATAAACATTTTTATATTTCTCCCATACCCAAACATGTGCCTTGATCATTACCAATCAAAATATGTTCCACTCTTAACAACACAGTCTGATAAATCAAACAATCTTTCAATCTATTCACAACATACCAACCTTGTTTCTATTACTAAGCCACTAATCATCACTTTTGGCTCAACCTCCTCTATCATGTATTTTTTCCCTCTCCCCAAAATTGGGTCATCATTCATACTATTCCTATTTATACACTTGCCCAACATACCCATCCACTCTCATAAGTAAATACACCATGGTTCTTACATATCCAACATTTAGATTATCTGATTTAGCTTAGATTGGTTGAGATATATAGTGATGTAGATTAGGTGGGTCACTTAGCATTACTCAAGACATTCAAAGGGATTTATATACCTTTAATTTATATTTACATAGAATATTCATATATAATCATTTAGATTATATGGATTCACAGTGATTTTGATACAGATATAGACTTAGTAGATTTGGGGGAATATACATGCTACACATATAAATTCATATAGCAGACTATAGGAATAGTGTAGAGCACATTATTTTGGTCTCTAGTTTTGCACATGAGGCATGGCAATATATGTCATATCACATGTGGTTATGAAAATTACCAAATTGTCTAGACACATCACTCACATATCAAATTTGGGGGCATGGCACAAATGTTCATGATCTTCATCACTTAGGATTATACAGATGGAATGGTAAGACATGCCATTCACTTCTTGTACATTGAATAGATTTTTAAATTACACCTAGTTGTACCCAGGTTAGATTACACAACCTTCTACAATAATTGGTCCATTTTATTACTCAGATCTAGACTACACAAGTTTGTG
The DNA here is from genome assembly GCA_037957365.1 of Torreya grandis. NCBI lineage: Eukaryota > Viridiplantae > Streptophyta > Pinopsida > Cupressales > Taxaceae > Torreya > Torreya grandis. The sequence goes on from JARHVA010005277.1 coordinate 474,614, forward strand.
CAAGATAGAGGATAGATATTAGTTTTAGGCCTTCGAACACTTATCAATTCTATTTCAAATATTCAAATTTGGGGAATGATATACTTTACCATTCATAGCATATAGATTTTATTCATACATCTAGATTACAGGAGTTTATGTGGGATAAAGGATAGTCATTAGTTTTAGGCCTCTGAGTATTCTTCATCTTTTGTTAGATTTAGCATACGGGGAAAGAATTTCCCTCTTTCTCCATGATACATAGATTCCACATTTAGATTCAATATAGGGGGAATCCACTCCATGGATTTATTCTCTCTCTAGGAACTTTTTAACTCTCCATCCACTTCCCTAACTAAGAAGTGAGTTGGACCCTTACAACACATTCACCTCCATGCAGGTAGGTTCAGGTATGCATTTTATTCTTCTATCTTTTATTATAGTATTTAATTTCATTACATCACTAAAATAAAAGGGGGGATAATGTATAAACCCTAAATTGGTCAAACAACCACACATATCATGTCTTTTCATAGTCATCTTCATTAGGAGACTCCAACTAGAGAATATGAGACTTATTCACACTAGCCATGTCTTTGTTTTACTTGTCTTGGTCTTGTTTCTCTTTTTTGTCACCTTTTTTTTAGCTTAGTCAACTAATCTATACCCCTAGAGACCCCCAGACTTAGCTTGTGTCAATCCCAACCTATTTTTTTAAATCCTAGATAATAGAATTCTAGTGGACTATAGTGTTTGGTGTTCCTATCCTCGTTGGTTCTATTGTTTAATGATCATTTTTCCTCGCTTAATGGGTCCCAAACCCTTCTTATCCTCTCCCTTAAGTTTTATTTATATTTTTTATGTTAGTTGGTGATAATAAAGATCCAAAATTCAAAATAAATAGTATCCTATATAAAGGAATTCAAAAGGCATTTTATATCTAACACTTACTACTTTAGCACACTCAATAATTAAAATTAATCAGTATTATAGCTCAAATTTTTGCATCACACATAGATTTTCATGCTTGATCAAGGAAGGTCCTAAGCAAAAGTTTATTCTTACATATACCATGTGTATTGATTATGAACTTTCCTTAAGGGAGAAATAAATTTAATCTAAGACCCTAGCTTGAGGGTTAATGTAGGTAGTGATCAGGACAATAGGGGTTCTAGATTGTGTTATCATACTTCCCCTAATCTAGTTTTTCCCTTTTGGCTTTTGATATGTTTGTTGTTTTGTGTGTGTAGGTAGAGTTATGGTTTGAAAATAAAATAAGTCAAATAGTAACATAGATAGGTGATCTTAAATAAATAAGGACACCTACATGACCTCAAAATCAAACTACACCAGAATCTAGAATTAGAAATCAAAATGGATAACTACACCAAAATCAAACAATAGTGATGAATGCTCCTATCCAAATAATAGTGATGGGTGATCTTATCTAAACTTGATACTCCTATCTAGAACAAATTTGAGTTATAAATATGGAAACAAATCCTTATTTTTTACTATTCCTAACTATTTTTGGACTATTTTGGATGTTGTAGATAACTATTTTGCCTAGATAAGTCATTTCTTTTCCCATGTAATTAATTTGGTCAAATTGGTATAAATCTATGTTTTACTGCACTTGAATATATTTTACCCCTTAATCTAGCCCCTTTATTATTTAGAAACTAAATCCTATTTTACTTAAACATAATAAAATATAACCTTTTCAAAGGATAAGAGAATGGGATTATATAGGATAAGGGGAGAAGAGAGAAGAGATGTAGGAATATGCCACAAGAACACTTTGTCTAGGGTCATTAATTGAAATTGATCTACCACATTTTCTATTTATCCAATGAAATCCTTGCCACCTTTTTGATCAATCAAGACACTTCTCATGGCTTATTGAGTGAAGAAGTCCCCAAAGATTTTGAGGATGTATTGAATGCCCCTAACTGTAGTTCCCAACACTAGACATTTTCTTTGATATTTCATGCCATATCTCACTTGGCTTATGTGTAAGGATAAAATTCTCATATCTATGAACTTGAATGAGCTCTAGTTATATCTACTTTATGTGGTAATCTATCAGGGGCATGGTTTGAGATGTTCCTTCATTGATTACACATAACTACTCCTTACTTTGATAATTAGACCTAGGTCTACTATAGAGGAAAAGTAATCTAACTTTATTGGTTCTCTTATAGTCCATATATATGGCACTCTACTTGATTCCAGGTCCTTTTTGGCTATTGATTTGTCTACCTTTTATCTATATTAGGTCCAAAAAGATAATCTATATCTATATATCCTTGTTGGCAATGTTTGGTCTTGAATATGTATTTAGGTCCAACTCAGATCATATTTGAGCTTGATTCAATGTATTTTCCACCATCTTGGGTCCATTCATTTATTTTATCTGAGTCAAACTACTCCATTAAACTTAGTAAAAAATGTCCCAACGAGATCCTTTATTTATTAGTTGTTGAAAACAACTTGGATTATTTACCCTTTAATCCTTGATCACATCATTGGATCTCCTATAATAGGTTAAATGTGTGCCATCATATACTCTACCCAAGATAACATGTTGTTGACACTTACCACCTATGCATTTGATCCTTGGATCTACTCGCCAGTCTATTTGCTCCCACGCTTATGACATGTTGTGGCATTTAAGACCTTTGAATTTTTGACTTTCTCACGATCATTTATCTTCGATGATCATCCAAATTCCAACCATTGATCTACTAGGACCCACTATTGAATTGCAATAACTACTTCATAATCTTAAATTTGATGTCTATGCTCCTGTCAAATAACATTTGCATAATCATCATAGACATTCACATGACCATCAAATTTAATATCAAAGGATTTGTTTTTACTATGGATTAAATTTTATGTCCATGCAAACATCAAATACATTCATGATCTTGTCAAATGACAGGCATGTAGATATCAATTTTAAGCTCTAGTGGTCTTTTTAAAAATAAAATAGTTATTTGTTGGGCACTAAAATTGATATTAGCATGAATTTTTAACTCTAAAAGTCCATGAATTTTGCATGAAACAAATAATTTCCTTGAGTTATTTCCTTCAAAATTTCATTCAGGACTTGCTTGAATCAAACCTTCAGCCTTTTGGTCTAAGACACTTTGCCTAAAGAATGTCCCTTCAAGAAAATTGTTCAGACAATTTTCCCAAAAGAAAAAGACCCTTACACTTTTAATTTGGAAAAAATGTCAGAGAATTTACACTTATCCCTTTTTGATGTGGACAATTTATCTAAAATAAATAGGTCTTCATGGAAATTGTTACAGAACAATTTCCCGAAAAGAAACAGGTCTTCATATTTTGCTTCAAACATTTTATCTAAAATAAAACATGTCATGGAAAAATTTATCTAGCGAAATTTGTATGAAAGAATCTTCAACACTTAGCCAAAAATGGGTCCCAAAAGAATTAATCTTAGAAAAACAAAAATCCAAAAATAATTCCTTAGCAAATACTTACCCAAAAAAGGTTTTGTACTTAGCTTTTCCAAGGTCTATAAGACCTTTTAAAATTTTACACAAAATTAATGTTTGACCTTCAAGGCTCTATAATTATTCTCATCTTATCCATATAGGCACAAGCTTTTTATGTGGTCCAAAAATGGCCAATAGATACCTCCTAGATGTTGGGTTTCTAAGGATTTACTCTAGCCCAATAATTACCCCCATTTACTCAGCCTTCAAGTGGATCTTCAGATAAATTATGGATAAGATAAATGGAGATAACTACAATGAAAAAACCTATATTTGGTTATAATGGACCCTCCATAGGTCATAATGAAGTTCAAAAAGGAGTGTTGGGTAATGAAGAGGGTGACCAATAGAAAGGTCACCCATCTAAACCAAATAATTATGTATAAGTCATAGTAGACTTTATTTGAGATGATTAAGATCAAGAGAGCTAGACTAGGCCAATAATAATAGTATGAGGATGATTCCCTCTTAGCTCTTCAAGAAGTTATGGATGTGGCTACTAAATTATATAATAGCATTCTCAAGGGGGCATATGATAGTAACATAATCAACTTAATGAAGTTAATCAAGATAAAGAAGTTTGAGGACCTAAATATTATCCTCTCAAAGGATTTAAACATTGCTTACTTCTATGTAATTGGTAGAAATATGACCTTGAACCTATGGATTAATGATATGATATCCCTAGGCTAGTGTCTTACCCAATAGGGTGATAAGGTCATCACTTCACTAAAGTACATAAAGATCATGCACCTTGCCAACAAGGATGGCTCTATTATTAGCAAGGATGCCTTTAGGGCCCAGTTGTAGAACTTTATTTCAAACTTCAGAAAGCAAGCCATGGCTAGAGGAGTAAATTTTGATAGGGTATGGTAGATTTGTTAGCCTCTACCAATCAGAGGATAGAGAAGTGTGTAGTAATTAATGAATCTTTAGGACTACTCCTAAGAAAACATGATGTAATGGTAGGACTCATAGTCAAGCTACTAAAATAGCCTATCATTGATCTAAAACTGATCAATAATGACTATAAGAGATGCTTCAAATCATAAAGAGGGAAAATCAAATCCCAAAAACAAATTGTCATTATAAGAGACTTTATCTCCTTAGCCCTTCCTAGGATATCTTCTTCCTCATCTAACACTAGCACTCCTTCATAAATTAATATTGGTTCACATCCATCTTCTTCTTCAATAGGAGATTCATCATTCACTACATCAATAGGATCTCAACCCAACTCTTCAGGAGTGAGATAGTCATCTATGGGGATTTATTTTGATAAGAATCATGTCCTAATTCCATTCAATTTCATTCTCAAATATTCCCCTATTTGAATAGGGAATATTCTTTAGATTTAGGACATTAGGGGAATTATCTTTTAATAGGTGTCATGCATCTAGCTCTTTTTTTGACCATTTGAGGTATTCAAAGGCCTATATATAGGGTTTATCCCCCTTTATTATACTTTAGAACATAAATTTGTGATAATAATGAAAAAAGAAAGAAAATTAATGCATTTTTCTCATTGTTTTAATTATTTTCATGTGTTCTTGTTTCTCAACTTTTGCTAATAATATATGATCTCATTTCTCTAATAGAAATCTTGTATTAGTATTTCAAATGCATCTTATTAGGTTGTGTATGCTCTATTTTTTTCCTATTCTACTAGTAAATGTATTTAAAACAATTTGATGTAGATAGCCTATTAAAAGCATAATGTTCAGATATATGCAAATATATTTACCCTAAAATCCTCATTGCACTTATGATATTCTAAGTCTGGTACTAGGATCTCATAGATGTTAGTTTTAATTTCACTATTGTTCTAATGAATTAAAGGAGATATGTTGATATTTGTTGTTGCAAAGAAAACTTCCTTTTCTAATTTACCCTACTTTTTAGCATTTTTAACATGAATCAATCTATATTAATGTTCATTGTAAATACCCATTTATCTATTTAAATTTTGGGCTAACATTGGAAAAATACAAAGTAATTTTTTCATCATAACAACACAAATAAATTCAGGTAGATTATGTCATCAAAAAGTTCCTATTGTCCCTATAGTAGGGTTTACTTTAAGACTAAAGTTGGTAACCTCATAATCTCTCTAGTAAAATTGAGTTAATCATTAAGGTTTTCTAAGACCTTTAATACAATCTAAGAAATATTAATTTGCTTTTCAAAGTATATCCTTGACATCGATATACATTAATAGGAAGGTGGCATTAGAATGAAGGCCTTATTTATTTTGAGTAGAAGTTGTAGTTTGTTTCATTTGAAATATAGAATAAACTATATAAATATTAGGATGAATACTACATTTTATTCTAATTTTTTAAAGATCTTTGCAACCTTTAAAATATCCTTGTGAAAAGTGTTTATTACAAAATATCCTTTAAATGTTGGCTCAATTTTGGCATTAACATTTCAATCTATTTAAATTTCATATAAAGATGATAAATATAGGCATGTAATTGAGTTATTTAAATGGATCAATCTATATTTAATCCATATTTGCAAAATTATGCATGATTTGAACTAAGATTTTTTGATCTATTTCAAATAAGTGTAAATATTAGCATCTAAGAAGGTTATCCAATGAAAGATCACTAATCCAAGGATTTATAGGAATAAATTGATTATGTTCATGTATAATTGATTAATTATTTACAAATTTTTTATTCTAAATTACTTTGATAAGATTGATGCACTAAAGGTTTCTTAAAATATCATATCTAACACCAATCTTTGTACAATAAGACAAGTTTCTAATAGAATTTATGCAAGCTCTAAAGCTTAAAAGGGTTCAGATCGACAAAGGTAAAATAAGACCACTATGATTAATTATGGACCTTTATATCGGGGTTCCTTTATGATAATTTGGCTAATATTTATGTTATTTTGTAAAATTTGAGGACCCTATGTAGCACTTTAAGACTAGACATAGATCCTTTGCTTAACATCCTAGAGTTGCCTAGGATTTGAAACAGATCTCATTCTGAGAATAAAATTCCCCTTGGATATTTATAATCCCATTATAAGTCTATCACCAATAAAGGGATATGTAGGAGATCAAAATCCACCCTACTTCTCTAATCAGCCAACATCCATTCCTTTTATTCTAAATCTAGCCAGTTATGGCATGGTTAGGAGGATCTTTCATAAATGTGCCTAGCCCTATACATGATTTGATTAGGAACCTAGATAAATACACCACACTCTTCAATCCATAAATGGTTATAACTGTCAAAGATCATATCAAGTCCTTTAAGGCAACCCTTAAACTTCTATACATCATCCATGAATATGTAGCCTATAAACTCTTCCCATTCACCTTTAGGGAAGTAGCCTATGACTCCAAAATTTACCATAGGATTCTATCACAAGATGGAACTAATTTAATGACACCTTCATCACTTAATTTAGAAGGGTCATTAGTCTCAGGATCAATTACCAATAATTCACTATCCTAAAGTGAGACTTGAATGAGCATATAAAAGGTTTTAATGTTAAATTTCAAAATATGTAGTCTCACCATAGCTCCCTAATGACCTTAAAATGACCTGGCATTAGAAATATATAAAATTTATTAGATCTGATGACTTTTTGCTTCCTTCACATGGCTATAAATAATAATAAACTACCACATGCATATGCGAAGGCTATACTCATTAATGAGCAAATGCACCTATAGGGGCACCCTACCTTTACCATCCCAAACATAAACCTAACTTTAATTTATCTAAATTTAGTCCCAGATGTAAACCATAATATGCCTATATTAAATCAGATACTTGGTCTTAATCAATTTCCATTTATCCATTAGTTCTTAGCCAAAAACTAGGATTCTTTAACCAGTCTAATACATGGGTTCATCCCCAAAACAAAAATCAAGCTATGGTTCCTATTAATAACTCTAACACCCTAAAGAATTTTCCAAAACCTAGTTTAAAACAATAAGCTTGACTCTTGAAGGGGAGACCTAGAAGTAATTTAGGGGATGGTTAAAAAACTAGGTAGTGATTTTTTGAATTTACAAAAGTAAAAGGGAAATATGTTAGAAGGTTATAATAGAAACTACAAGTTCTAAAAGTATAAAATACATTTTAATGGGTCTAAAATTAATAATAAAAATAATGAAACCCTATTCATTAAGATGCCTAACATAAATTTCTATGAATTAGCATTACCTAATTGGTGTAGAGTCCATAACATGGCCTAACATGCATATTTAGACTGCATAGAATTTTTCAATGATTTTGAGATGTTTCAAGGTGAGTTGGAAAGTTATGACATTATCTCTAACAACCAAGACAATACTAGGAATTTGGAAAATACAAGAGAACCTGATGGTGGGTCTAACTCCACCAAAACATCCCTCTAGGTTAAAACTTATGATTTTCCTAACCAAGATGAAAATGAGCCTAAGAGTAACAAAAATGGGATTCATGTTTACAACAATACCATAAGAGTAATTATTCCTTGAGAAATAGAGCCAAAAATGAACCCATAATGACTTTCATGCCACCTAACAAAGTTTATACTCCCCCAGATCATAGAACTAACAAAAATCCTCCTCCTTAAAAGGGAAAGGATATTAAGATGAATGTTGAGATGGCTATAACTAGATCCGAAGGTGGATATAACATTATGGAAAATATGAATAATATAAAATATAACATTAATTTACATGAGCTTTCCCAAATCACTGAGTAATCTAATTTATTGCTAAAATCATTAACTAAAAAGTTAGAAAAAGGTACAACCAAATATGCAAATGATGTGGTAATATATAAAATTAAATCTGAGGTTCCCCCATTTCTGTTGATTATTATAATTTTTGAGAAGAATGTGCATATTTTTTTTCTTGATTCTGGAGTATCTGCCAACATAATGGATGTAGAAATTTATGAAAAGATGGGATTGACTCCAATTAAGTCTAACAAATTTATTTCCTAGTTAGATAAGTCAAAGGTTAAACAGGTAGGAAAACTATTGAACATACATATAAAACTAACTCATAAACCCAAAATTAAATAGTTAATTAACATTCAAGTCATTGAGATCCCAAAAACATAAAGGATTTTATTAAGTAGAGACTAGATAAAATCTTTGAATGGATACATGTCCACAGACTATTCAAATATGTGGTTACCTTGGAGGGGTGTGCCTAATTAGATCTAAATAGAGTGAGATATGAGGATGAAGTTAATGATCATAGAGTACAATCCCAAGAATAAAAAGGTATATTTCTAGTCTGTCGACATGGGTGTGCATGCTATTAATATTACTGATTCAAGTGAAGGTAAGCTGATGACCAAGGATGAAGGATTTTTGAAAATGTACTTCGATGGTGTAAGAGCCAATCAATGATTAGGGTTAGGTATTATATTGATTAATATGGTTGGTAAATAATATATAACATCTTATATACTCTAATTTTCATGCACTAATAACCTTGAAGAATATGAAGCCTTGATATTAGGACTCTATTTTACCATCAAACACAAGGTAAGGAAATTGTTAATATTGGGTGATTTAGATTTATTTATCAATTAGGTATGTAGTCAATGCCAATGCAAAATTTATTATCTAAAGAAATATGAATTTAAAGCTTGGGATCTAATTGAAAGCTTTGAATTATTTAACATTAACTCTATACTTAGGGACCAAAATTAGTTGGTTGATGTGTTGGGTTTAACATCAATGAATCTAGTCCCACCTAAGGCCTTCAAACTAAAAAAGTTTATGGTTGAGATGGTATATTTCCTTTCTATACCATACAACATCAATCACTTTTAGTTGTTTTACCATGATAGGTAAATCATCAACTTCATGACTAGTTATAGAGTCTTTGAGTCACATATAATTAAAAATCAAGATGAAGGGGTTGTACAAAAAATCAAAGCTAGAGATGATAGCATAATCCAACTGAAGAAGAATAGAATTCCAAAGGGCATGATCCCTATAGAAATGATATTTGATCAAGACAAGATATTAGTGATTCTAAAGTTTCCAAGGTGAGGGGTAAGGATTACAAGTAATTTATTCTGGGTTTAGTGGATAATCCCTAGAATGTCAATATATGACTTGTATGTGCCAATGAAGAAGTAGCCAAAGATACTAAGATATTATCCAAGTTAAAGGATGTTATTACATGGTCTTATGAATATCATAAAATCTTTGAGACCTGGGTCATCACTCATATGATCCCTTTAAAGGAAGCTTGTAAACCTTTCTATAAAAATCAAAGACCCAGCAACCTAGTCCTAGAGCCTTTCATCTATAAATAAGTAAAGAAATATTTAGATGTAACGATAGTCCTCCCAATCAAACACTCCATATAGGTATCCAACTTAGTCTTGATCAAAAGTAAAATTGGTGAGATTAGACTCTATGTAGACTTTTAGAATCTCAATAGATCCTCTAAAATAATAATTACACATTGTTATCCTTAGATGAGGTAATTCAAATGGTTAACAAGTCTCAGATGATGTCTTTCTTAGATGATTTCTCTAGTTACAACCAAGTACTGGTCAATAAAGAAGACAAAATGAAGACTTCCTTCACAACCAAGTGAGGAATGTTCACATAAAAAAAGATGCCATTTGGGATCATCAACACTGGGGATACTTTTCAATGTGTCATGGACCATGCATTTCAAGGATTTATCAGTAAGTGCATCATTATCTACATGGATGACTTAACTTGTTTCTCTAAAAATATGAAAGACCACATGATGCATCTTTGGTAAGTTTTGGATAAATACATAACCTTTGGTATCTCTTTGAACGCTAAGAAGAGTATATTTTGGTTAATTGAAGGTATGATTTTGGGACATGTAAACATAAAGGATGGTATGGATATTAACCTTGAAATGACTAATTCTATTTTTGAAGTTGATTTTACTAATAGTAAAAAATAAATAAAATATTTTTTTATGAAAATTAACTTTGTGCATAAATTTATTTCAATTTTCACCAAAAAATCTATACCTGTGAATGCTATGTTGAATAAGGATGCAAAGATTTATTAAACATCTAAGGTTAGGAAGTCTTTCCAAGATATAAAGGAAGCCATAGTACAATCACCCATGCTAATTAGACCATATTTATATCAAGATTTCCACCTTTATTCTTTTTCTTCTGACCACATGATCATTGTTGTCTTAACATATAAAGTAGATGAAAAAGAACATCTAATCAGCTTCAAGAGAATGAACTTGAAGGATGCATAAATGAGATACACACTCATATATAATCAAATATGTGCCTTAGTAAATTCCATGAATAAGTTCATACATTATATCCTCTTAAAAAAACATAGACCATTATACCTGACCCCATCATTATACTTATGCTTAACTATAATGGATTAAGAGAAAGATGAGGAAAATGGATGACTAAGCTCTAGGAGTATGACATAGAGATCAAGTTGGCCAAGATGGTGTGAGGTTAAGGTTGAATTTAGTTGATAACCAATACTAATCATTGGATTGATGTTTTTTAGGTAGAATCATACCAAGTTTCAAGTGAGGAATGGTATAAGGATGTTTTATATTACTTATTGAATGGTACTTGCCCACTGGAGTTGAAAAGAGAGAAAAGAAGAGCATTCAAGTTCAAAATCTCACATTTTATGATCAAAATAGGAGTGATTCATAGAAAAAACTATGAATGTATCTATTTAGGATGCATCTTCAAGAGAGAAGCTACAAATATATTGAATAATTTCCATGAGAAATTGGGAAGTGGACACCCTTCAAGTAGAACCACTACCCATAAAATACTTAGAGTATGATATTACTATCCTACCATATTCAAATAGGCACATGCTCATGTTTGAAATGTCACTAATGTCATGTATTCAATAACATATAAGTAAGGGAAGCCATGCATTTACAACTAGTGACTAAAACTAGGTTATTTGCATAATAGGGATTGGACTTCATTAGGGTCATCAATCCTAACTCCTCAATAGGACACAAATTTGTACTTACAACCACTGAATATTTCACTGAGTGGAATGAAATAGTTGACACTAATAAATGGCAATTGATGTCATTAGAATTTTTAGATGAGAACATCACAACCAAATTTGGGACTCTTTATCACTGGTGTGTGATAATGGTCTAATTTTCCAATCTACAAATTAAATTAATGGGCCTATGACAATAATATCATTGTCAAGTTTTCCTTAAATTATTATACATAAGATAATGGTGTTACAAATTCAACAAACAAAAACTTGATGAATGTAATAAATAAGTCAATAAATAAGAAACCAAGGGAGTGGAAGTCATTAAAATATGATCTCTCAATAGGTCAGACCAAATACAAATAAGCTTTAAAGTCATCTCCATTCTTACTAGTGTATGGGAAGAAACCAATATTTCCCATTATATTACAACTACCTAATTATGAATAATATTGAATATCATCCAAATGCAAGATATTAGAGATGAAGCCTTGGATAACTTCAACAAACACCAAGATGTAGTCAAAAGTTGGTTTGATAAAAGAACTAAAATCAAGATGTTTTAAGTATCAAACTTAGTCCTACTATGGTATAAAGCCCATTGAAAAAATGCCAGCATGACAAATTCACACCCCTTTAGATTAGGCCATATCAAATTTCAAAAATACTAGGTGATAACACATTCATACTAAAAAACTTACAAGGAAATGACTTAGATCTACCGATGAATGGATAGTACTTGAAACACTACTTCTCATCTTCTCCTTTCACCCCCACCAAAGGACTGTGAGTTAGTTTAGTGTAGTGTTAGTTAGGATTAGTTTAATTTCCCTTCTACTTTCCTTTCTTATTATGTGTTTTATTTCTATCTTTTTAATTCCTTAGAATAGTTTTCATGTGTTGTAGATTGGTAATAAGCCCTTTGATCAGGGTCCCAAATGTCTCTTTCAATTGTCTAGAGTTTTGAAATCTAATAATTGAGGTGTTAAATCTTGTGTACATCCCGATAGATGGTTTCTTGAAGTAAGAAAGTATGTGATTTGTTGATTTATAAAATATATAAAATTTTAATGATAAATCTATCATTACATGGAGTATGTGATTTTATTATGATTATGATCTAGTTATAACAAACATATGTTTGACTAAATGAAGGCCTTAATTTTTTGAAGGTCCATACATACTAGGACTTAATTTCACATCATAAAATTGCCTGGATAGAACATAGTCGTTAAAAGTGAATGGTTCTTGAGTAGAAGTTTTGGAGTTACTTAAAACCTAACAAATAAACTAGTTCCCAACCTCTAAGAGCTTTTAAAAAAAGTAAAAACATGTGTATCATATTGAAATAGACTTGACACTATAAGTTACATTCTCTTAAAGGTGATTCAGGTAAACTCCACTAGGGATATGGATGCCTGGCTAGCAGTGGAACAAGGCTTAGAGTGGATCCAAAGGTATCTCTATTAGGGATATGAACATTTGGTGAGAATTAGAGCAATGCCAAAACTACCACTTTTAAATTTGAGCATGACTATATCTATAAAAAAATTCCCATAACTTATGTTTAAAGCTACTAATTCTTAAACCCAAAGGCATGTTTGTTAATCAATTCAAATTACACACATAGTATGAATGCTTTTTAGTTTTTTAGTCTTTAATACTTCAAGTGAAATTTTTTTATTTCTATAGAACCAATTATGATTTTTTTTAACATCTATCAAGGGGTGATTACTTAATAATTACACTCTAAACTAGGATATCTTAATTCTAACATATTGCTATGTTTCCCTTGGAGGTTGTCATTTTTTTTTCAACATGCCCCATTTTCCTAAAAATGGGGACCTTATGAAATTTTGGGTCATTTATCCTAGGACATACCTTACCATTTCTTATGCATGATAAAAGAAAACCCTTTTTGTGATTTTAAAGGTTTAAAATTCATGTTGGTCAATGACAAATGGTAATGAGTGTAGTGTTGGATTATAAATAGGATTAGTTCAAGCACTAGTCATGTTAAACACAAAATAATGCATAATAACTAATAATCTAGGCCAACCTATTCAATGGGGTTTTCAAATGACAATAATAATCAATTTAAATAAAACACATATACCTATTACCAACCCAAAATCATTCCACCATCTAAATGCATCTCCAAGCATGTTTTACCCCTTGATTTGGTGTTATTTTTTATTAATCAAGAATGGATGCCAAGATCCTTCATCATCTCAATGTCACCATGTATAATATAATCTTAAGATAATAAATTATATATATGCATACCAAATAAATCTATCCTATTTGAAATAAATCATGATAATCAAACTACACAAATGACTTGTGGAGAGAATCTTGCATTATAAGTTCACATAATTTAAGCTTAAAATGATGTTATATGCCCTTTTATTTTTAAATTTTTAAAATTGTCTAGGATCAACCATGAACATCCATCTCAATATTGAGATGTGTGTCCATGAATTAATCTAATATTGTATAATAAATCCATTAATATCCTCATAATTATTTGGGAGGAAGAGACATTAGTTAGGAATGGGTGCCCATAAACTTGATATTTGACGCATTTATGGCTTAAGGATGCCACCTTATTGATCATGTAATTAGGTGATGTAGATATTCAAAATCAATTTCCAATAAATAAATGTTCAATTTGCCTCATGGAATTCTTACTTAAGCTCATAATTTGGTAATTCTTCGGAAATTAGTGCATAATTAATTAAATTGGTTAGAAAGTCATATTATTGGGTCATAATTTGACTTGGGAGGAATTTTAAGTTTATTTTAGATGAATATAGACCATTATCCCATTTATGATGTTTTTGACATAAAATAATAAAGGTACATGACATGTATTAATGAATTAGAAGAAAAGAGTGATCTAGAACACCAAAATGCAAAATCATCATTTTAAATCAAACTGAGTTAATAAAAGTTAGGAATCACATAAAATGCATTTCCCCATTTAGGAATACATTAGACTAAATCCACACTCGTATATGACAAGCTCAAACCATTTAGCGTGTTTAAGTGATTTTGGCCTGAATTATGCATTTGAGTGCAATTCAAGTAAGATTGACAATTTCAACACAAATGGCATTAGGAATTGGATGTCTACATTTTCCCCATATTTGAGAAGGTGTAGTGAGACATTCAAGTGAAGCAACATATTTTAAAATAAAATATTTTTCTAAAATAATTTGGAAATGACCCATGATCCCCCCTTGAGAGGACATACTAGGATGAAATAGAAGTATAGACTCTCAAAAAGAGAGAGAAAGTGAGATTAACCCATAGAACTGATTAAATATAGATGAGCTAATGCTTGCACATGTTTATTACACTAGTGATAAAAATATAATTAGAATATAATGGGCCCTAAAGTTAGGGGGAATAGGGAAGATACAATCTAAAAATAGAAGAGACACACTTTGAACACACTCAAATCTAGGGTGCAAGATTCATGCTTCTAAATTTAACAATCTCATGAAAAGTTACACACTAAAACATTACCATCATGGGCAAAAGTGTGGAGAGCTTAGATTTAGAATAAAATTAAAATGTGTTCTCCAAAGATAGAATAAATAATAATGTGATCCATTAGAGAAAATTTTATCATCATAAACAATTTTGGCCCATTAGGATTGATTTTGATCACTGATAAAGAATGGTTTTCCCTAGTGGGGATGATTTGATTCAATGGTAGGGTCAAATCTAGTACCATAGCATGGGAAAATTAGAAAGCACTAACTCAAGAATATAACCTATTACATATATTAAAGATGAGCCAGCGCAAACATAAATAAAATGGTGTAATGGTCATAATATCCATAAAAACCAAGCATACAATAATGCAAAAAGATATGAAAAAGATGAAAAAATAAATGAAGATGGTTGAGTTAACATGAGATACTTCTAGTATCCAAGTATTTCCTATATAATCCAAAAGGACATCAAGACAATGTAGTTCACCTAGAATTAGGAGAGAATGGAATGAGGGATGATGAAAACTAACTAATGATTAATTATACTCATTATTTATTCCAATAGATGCATGACTAAGCATAAATTTAGATTGCTAAACCTATTAAGCCTAGTTTATGCATGGTGATCTTGAGAGTTGTTCATCGGAGCTATGTTGACATTTAAACTTAAATCCAAAGCATAAAGTTCTTGATATAGAAAAATAAATTAGGAATCATAAGTATGATTAATTCATGAGGACATAACATTTCAATTACATGGATCTGGTTCAAATGTGAATACCTATAACTAAGGATAATGGTAAAAATGACCAAAACTAGAGTTACAACTATTTACATTTAAATAAAAAGGAAAGATAAAGAAACAGTAAAACATAAATGAACCTAACTTAAAAACACTATATGAACAATCAATATTTAATCAAGAACAATAATGTTTAAAAATAATATAGGAACAAATTGATAACATGAGATTGAGATATGAATAATCAAGATCCATGTAGACCATCAAGATGTACTTGGAAAAAACAAAATAAAGAAGTAAGACCAAATAGGAAAATAATAGACCAAGAAGAAAATAAGAAGAAATATCTAAAGTAAATAAATAAATTAAGAGACAATAAATAAAAATAAAACACCAAGAAAAACCAACAAAACACCAAAAAAATTCAAATAAACACACACAAACAAAAACCAAGTTAGTGCGGTTTAAACACAATTATTCATGCATGTGTAGTAGAGGTGTGACTTTCTAAAATAGAATAATAATAAGGACATAATGTTTCCACAAAATTATATGGAAATTACATATAATAAATAAGGGAAGAGAAGAAAAGGAAGGTGGTGGCCAAGTTGACTCCAGATGTACAAGACAAGTGGATGTTGCCTATATAGTTTTATGGATACATGTTCCAACATGAGCTTCAGGCCAAATGTAATTCTCCTAAGAAGTGGGATAGAATAAAAATGTGATGAATAGAACATATGATTATTTTTGTATAATAAAATGAAAGAAATTAAAATTATTGAGACAAATTTTAATGGTCTTGCAACATGGCAAGCTGGTGGGACAAGATTACTTACAAAATGGCATAAGTATGGGATAAGAATGTACAAAAGTAAAAGACAATGTTTTCTTTAATTTTGTGGATCATTTTATAATTTTTTTTTATATTTTTGGGATAAAATATGTACAATGGGATAAACTATTCAAGGAGATGCTCATCCATAAGTTCCAATATATAGCTAAATTGGCTAAAAAACAAGTGTGAATATAAATAATGGACCAAGGAACTAACTAGGAGCTCCAATAAGAGTTAAAGCCAACTATAATGACACATGCTCATAAATTAAGGAGTGTGAGGATCTTGATAAGGAAATAATTCCTACCAATCAACAAGAAAATAATAGAATAGTGTAAATTAGTAGATAAAATATGAAGAACCATCTAATTGGCAAAGATCCTAGGCTAAAGCTGAATTTGTGTTCACTCATCTATAGAAGAAGATAGAAAAATACTACCCTTACTGACCTTATTTTTATAACTAAATTAAATATGTTTATAATGTTGATGATTTATAATTAGGATCATAATTGGTCAAGGGATAAAGGTGTTTGAGTTACAATAGCCCAAGACATAACAAAGAATGTGGTTCTCAAAGAGAATGGTCTAGAATGAATGGGGTCCAAAATAAGATGATACAAAATGAATATTCTTCCCAAAGAGAATGTTCTAGGGTGGGATAAAATGTGTTCAAAGTTCCAATGGTCCAAAATCCTTCATTTTTTAGATTCATGAAATTAATAAGTTTCTCAAGAGAATGGTCTAGGGTATATTAAACTAATGTGGTTCATAAGAGGATGGTCTAAGATATAAAGGTAGGATAAAATATTTCATCACAATTTGGCCCCAATTAAGGGGTCTTGTATATAATGGTTCAAAGTTATTCAAGTTTAAAACCTCTTCAGGTGCATAATGTTCATGGGATCTATAAGTTATTTACCATTCAGAGTAGCTAGTCGATATGCCCCTAATCCATAGTTCACTATGATAACATATGGTCCCAAACAATTAGGTTGGAACATACCCTTTTTATTGATGTAAACATTTGTTTTCTTCTATTTCTCTTTCAATACCAAATCACCAATCCCAAACTCTTGAGGTAGAATTATCTTGATGTAGCTTCTCCACAATATATTTTGATATTCTTACAAGTTTTCTAAGGTAGCCAAATGCTTACCATCAAGAAGTTCTAGTTCTTTCAACCTTGAGACTTTGTACTCTTCATCATATTCAATATGCTCCAAATAAACTCACAATGATGGAAATTGTATTTCAATCAGGATAATATCTTCTTTAGCATAAATAAAAGAGTATGGAGTTGCTCTTTTAGGTGTTCGATGACTGGTTTTACATGCCCTAAGGGTAGGAAAGATTTGTAAGTGCCAATTATGGCCACTGTCATTGACAATATTTTTTAAAGTATATACAATGATCTTTTTTGACACCTTGATTTGTCTATTTACTTATGGATTATATGATGTCAATTTATTGTGCTTGATTTTTAATTTTGCACAAAGGTCTTTTACATCTATATTTACAAAGGATCTAGAATTATCTAATATAATGTGTGTTGGAATGCCATATCGATAGATGATATGGTAATGAATGAATTTGGATATCTATTTATTAGTAACATAAGTGAGAGGAATGGCCTCAATCCAATTAGTAATGTAATTAGTAGCATTCAAAGTATGTTCATGGCTATCTAAATATGTTGGGTTTATTTTCTTGATGAGATTGAGGATCCAAGTAGAGAATGACCATGGCATTGTGATCAGTTAAAGTGATAAGGATGGTGTGTGTATCAAATTTCCATGTTACTAATAAGGAACACACCTCCTCACATAATTACAAGCATCTATCTCCATTTTGGCTAGTAATGCCCCTTTTGAGGATCTTCTTAGCTAAGACTACATTGTTGGTGAGGGATTCACACATTCCTTCATGAACCTCCTTCAGTGCCAGCTTGGATTCTCTCAAAGATAAATAATGAAGTAGCAATTAATCGTAGCCTTTGAGATAAAGCATGTTTTCAAGGAGGGTATAATGGGATAGGTGGTGATGAAATAGTTTTTTCTAGTTGTTGGATAGGTCAAGTGGAAAACATGATCATATAAGTAATTATCATAGTCTTGATACCAAAGTAGTTTAGGTGGGAGATTGGGACCAATAATGACACATACCCTATCTAAACCTAGAATAATATGCACAAGTTGTAGGAGATTATCAATCATAAATTGATACTATTTAACACTATTAGCACTTTATGTTGCACCTTGGCTAAAAGGAGGAGAGTTCAAATCCTTCTCTCAAAACTAGACTAACATGAGAATGGTCTAAGGTTGTGGGTTTCCTATAACTAGACCATACATCTATGATTTTTTAAGAGGATAACTCCTTAGATTTTATAATTTGGACCTTTATTTTTGAAGCATAAAATTGGTTGGGGTGAAAAGAGTTAAGAGATTTCATAAAATGAAAATTATTCTAAGTTATGGTGATGCACCAAGAATTTAACAGATCCACTCTTGAACACACTAATGAATTATGAAAGAAAATAATGTAATTATTACTATGATTCTATTCAATAGTATTTCATATAGAGGTCTATTTGATACATTGAGACTAGGGAGCAATAAAAACAAGGTCTGGTTAGAGACACTTTAGTCCAGCTATCCACTATATCATTGAGAGATCAATGTTGAGGCACATTATATGACCTAAAAAAAAGTTTTTTAGAACTTATTTTGACTTTGGACATATAAAAGGAAGATAAAATTCACAATTGAATATAAGAAAAACATAAAACACTAAATACATATTAGAAAAAAAATGACTGCAAAATGCTCTATTCACTATTCTAGGAGGTGTCGAATACAATTCCAGTAGATTCTAGTCATACCAACCTAAGGGATCAAAAATAATAACTTAAAGGATATATTTATAGTATAAGGGAAGAAAAAGAGATGGTATTTTGGCACTCAAAGAGTGAAGGAAATCCATATATATCAATGAGTGAGGTGGAAGCCTTTGATTGTCTTTTTACATGAATGTCTTGATAAACAAACATATCTCTTATTGTCCCACTAATCCTTGAGTTCCTCTCATTAGATGAGAGTGTCACACTAGAGATAAGGGTTTGTTACATGATGATCAAGTCCTATTTGAGAAAAATCAAAGCCCCTAACTACCTCTCTAAGTACCAATTCACTACCTCGAAACCCTAAGTCCACTTACCTTGATCATGAGGATCAAATCCTTGAATCCTCATACTAAAAAACATGCCATGACTTAGGAAGTGGAGTACATGATTTGTTGATGATGGGAACCCTTTCATTTATTTCAAATTTGTTCCATTTCCATATTTGATCATAGGTCCCACCTATAGATTGAAAACTAATCTAAAGACATTAGTTTTTCTTATAGGCTTTTATATTAAATGGACCCATGGTTGATTTAGCACCTTATAGACTCCATTGGGTCTATATATACCTATTTATCTATGCAAGAGCCAAAATTCCATTAAAACTAGGTCCTTCTTTAGAAAAGTAAACATGGTCATAAGAATGAACCTTGCAAGTTGTAAAAAAGTTAAACTAGAGGTCCACATTAAGCTCTAATGATTGTCCCTTATGTTCCTCATACTCGACTATATCAGTTAGACCACTCTATTGAATTTTGATAAGATTCTATGATATCGAGAAGACCTCGTAAATTCTTACTTTCCATTGTCAAAAATGGATTCTCAACCTCTATTGAAAACCCTGGTCTAACCTTCACTCTAATTAGCTATAAAAATATGACTTGGCCCATTGACATATTGAATCTCATTTGATCCATGAGATCTTCTAGATATGAACAAAAATGAGCCCTTGGATCCACTTTGAATTATCAACCTTGTATCTACTAATGCCACATGTTAAACACACATTAATCCTTAAGATCTTATTGTCAATCTATAGCTTCATGTATTTGTTCCATGTGTTGACCCCTCAAGCTCTCTAACTATTTGACTCATCTTGCACCATTAGATTGAGATGTACAATAAAGATAAGATCATTGATCCTAGTGGGACCCACTATTTAAAACCCAATGTCTACTTCAAGATCTTAAAATTGATGGTCTATGGGATGTCATTTGACATTCATGTGATCGTCATTGACAGTTGAACGACTATCAATTTAAGCTAAAAAGGATTGTCTTTATCTATTTTTAAATTTGACTTTTTCACAACCATCATTCATCAGTATATATAATGTAATTAATGGTTTGTTTACCATCAAATATAAATGCAAGTATATTTTCACCCAAGCTTTAACTTGACATTTACATGAAAGTCTTATGCTTTTTTACCAACTTCAAAATATTGTATCCTATAGCATGAGAATCATGGAGGTATAAAAATTTAAAAAGATGTTCTTAAGGTCAAAAGGGACAAACCCATTTGATGTGATGGTGTCAGAATCCTATTAGGTGGAGATATTAAAATTTCAAGATGGCTAGTCCATAACTACTTCTATGTGATGTCTTGGTGATGGCCAAGATCAAATGACTAAGAATGGGGAAATTTTACAAAAAATGCCTAGAATCCCATCTTTGCACATGTATAAATCCATTTACACTTCATTATAGGACCTCAGACTTGGTGCATAATAACCTGGGACCAAGATGAATAAGCCCATGTGGTCACCTTCCTTTGTAACTACTGCACATACAAGATATAGCCTTGTGAAAGTGATCACTTGTAATTTTTACCAATGGACACAAAATGCCTAGGTAAACACAATGAAGAATTAGATGAATAATAGGAGCTTCCAAAGTCATTCTAAGCTTTCTTGGAATCCCATGGTGGTTATGTAAATCTGGTCATGTCCTTAGAAAATAGCAATTTACATTTTAAGTGAACTCAAAGTGTCTTCAAATCATTGTAAGAAAATTGAGATCCTTAACCACCTCTTCCATTTATAACCATGTTTATCTATACATAAGCTTGGTATGTGGGCCAAAATGGCCAACACTTCTAGTGACTTATAGGGGAGCATACTATGCTTAGAGAACTAAGACTATATTGCAATCTTGCTCAAATGAAAAGTTACTTACAAAAAGAATTTGATTGACTTATGGAAACACTTCATGGATTAATGGGGAGGTAAAAAATGATGAATCAATAAAATAAAAATAAAAAAACTAAACTATGAAAAAAATGACTAACAACAATGTGTAAAAGCACTTGGAGGAAAATGATAGATCTATCTACTTATGTACAAGAAGTGAGATATGGGACTATAGCAAAAATTGAGATACCTCCCATTAATATGGATGGGGAGGATATATGAATTTAATTTGGAAAGCTCAAAAGAATTTATCTCTTGTAGCCTATGATGACATAGGTTCCATTCCAAAGAATGTCAAGTTTGGAGTGTTTTCCTAGTTTTGCATGATCCTCACCCTATTTGAGGACTAGGTCACCTTGCTGGAATGTATTTGATGAATTTATTTTATCAATGGTCATCTTGACCTATTTTTGGTTACACCACATGTCATGCATGGAATCATCCATTATTTCTTCTATCTCTCTTAGTTTATTCATCTTGTCCTCCATTGCATCACTTTTTAGAAGCTCTAGTTGGTGTGCAAGTTATAAGTCTAGAAGATCCAATGAAATGGGAATCCTTTCTTCTCTTCCATATACTAAGAGATAAGGGAATTTACCAATGGCATTCTTGGGGGTGACCTTGTTATCCCATAAGGTAGTCTTCAGTTTTATGTGTCAATATCTTTGTTTATCTTCCATCATTCTCTTAATGATCTAAATTAGGTTCTTATTAGTATACTTCGATAATCCATTATGATATAGATAATAATTAGATGAATATGTTATATAAATACCCTACTCCAGATCCCACTCACATACCTTTGTGCTACTAAATGATAAAGGCATTATCTAATATTATGGTGGATGGTACTCCAAAATGGGTGACTAGGCTTTCATAGAATTCAAGAATAGAGTTCTCATTTACTTATTTCAAAGGAATTACTTCCACCCACCTAGTGAATTATTCTATTGCCATCAAGACCCACTTATGGATAGCACTATATGGAGTATTAATCATGCCAATAAAGTCCAAGCCTCATTGCATGAAAGGATGCTCAACTTGAATAGGTTTTAATTGCATGGTAGCTAGGTTTTGTTTCCCTATAAACATGGCACATTTTGAGCACTTCCTCACCCATTCATGCACATATATAAATAAATTGGACCAAAATTAACTATCTCTAATGATTTTTGTATTTGTGGTTCTGGCTACAAAATGGCCTCCTTAAGGATTGTCATGGAATTGTTAAAGAAGCTTATCAAATTGGTTAGTTTCAACACATCTTAAGAGTATAACTCTAATTTCCTTTTTGAATATCTCTCAATCAATCATAATGTATGGCACTAATTTCAATCCAAAGTGTCTTCTTTATGATGCACTGAAACCCATTGGACACTCCCCCGTTTGGAGAAATCTTACAATATTTTATGTCCAACTAGATGGAAGAGTGCCCTCATCTTCCTATTGGGTGTCTTGCATTACCAATATTGTCTCTTTTCATTCTCTCACATCTTTATCAAGATGTTCACATAATCCCTTTCTTGAGACTAGCTTTGTGACCCCAAATTCAATGTCATATTCCATACACTTGGTGACCCATCCTACTCTCTTTTCATTCAAATCCCTATTAAGGATAAAATCCTTCACACTTGGGTGAGCCACCATTATTATGATCTTACTATTTAAAACTAGATGCCTTAATTTCTTTAAAGTTATAATAATAACAAGCATATGCTTCTCAAAAAAGCTATATCTTTCTTCATAATCCTCCAAATCTTGGTTGAAAAAGCAATGGTTATTCTAAACCTTGATTATTTTGATACATGAGCATGATATAAATTGCATCTAATGTGGAAAAGGTATACAGATATAATTCCTTGTTGAAAACTAGATTTAACATAGTGCATGCATGAGATATGGCCTCATTGATGGCCTCAAATCTCTTCCTTCCTTATCTTGTCCATGTGAACTCTTTACCTTTTTCTAGCATATGAATGAGTGGCTTGACCATCTATAAAAAGACTAGAATGAATGTCCTAATGAAGTTAATTTTGACCAAGAAGCTCTTCAACCCTTTCTTATGTTTGGGTAGTGATAGATCAAGGATTTCCTCTATCCTTTCTAGATCAATAGATAGACTAGCTTCATACACCATAAATCCTAAAATTCTTCTCTCATGCACCCAAAAAATGAATTTATTTGGATTTGATGAAATACCAAACCATCTACATATATCAAAAATAGATCTCACATGTGTTAGATGATCATTATTATTATTTGATAAAACTATTATATCATCAAGGTAAATTAAAACCATATCATTTAAAAGACCTTGAAAAGCAACATCCATTTCTCTTTGGAAGGTAGAACTAACATTAGAGACTCTAAAATGCATTTTAAAATATTCATAGGTAGCCCATTTTATAGTGAATATAGTCTTATGCCTATCTTCTTATTTCACCATGATCTGATTATAGATAGAATAGCCATCAAGAAATGAGAACCTTTGAGAACCTACCACCTTTTGTAAAATTTGATTCATGGGGGGTAGTGGGTAAGGATCCTTTAAGGACACCTTATTAAGGTATCTAAAGTCAACACATAATAAAATCTCTCCATTCTTTTTTCTCACTGGCACAAGGTTTTCCACCCAAGAGGAATGTTTCATTGGAAATATTATCTTGGATTTGATTAATTTATAGAGTTTTATTCTCATGAGATCATCCACTCTTAGGTTGATAGGCCTCTATTTCTACCTGATTGGATTAACATTGATTTCTAATTCAATGGTGTGATGTTCAAGTTTGGGTTCAACCCTTTCAATTATTCATATTACCATGCAAATATATTTAAAAAAAAATTGCATAAAGCAATAAATTTATCTCTTTCCTCCATTCTATTGACCCTTCCTAGATTCAACAGCTTGCCCTTAAAGATTTATATCTTTACATAGTGTTCCTCTTTAGCTGAGATGCATGTCTTCCCCTTTCTTACTTGGTAATTTTAATTGAATACACTCTCCAATGTCACAATTTCTTTATGAATCTTATTTGATCTAATCTGTACTATTTGATCATCATATTGATTATGGAACTTGTCTTGGTTCTTATGGTAGAATTTTGCCTCTTTCATTAGAAAACATATGATTTGATCATCATTTTTAAATACATGCCAACTCACCTCATTTTTAGGCACATATGATCACCATATAATATTGACCTTATCTTAGCCTTTGTTGCCTTTGACTCCTTCTACTACCTCATATTGGGCACCAATGGAAGCAAGCCTATCTACATGTTGGTTTGCTTCTCTTGGTATGGACTAGATATCAAATGTCCATAAATCCTTCATGAGGTCCCATACCAAGTGATTATAGGAATTTTTATGGTGACTCTTTACTACACTTAGGATTTTCACTTGCTTCACTACAAGTTCCTTATCACCCTTGACATTGCGGAGCTGGAGAACTCTCTTCCTTCTTGAAAACCATGCAAAAGAGATTCATATTCAAATAATTTGAGTTAAAAATAAATTAGAGTTTTGAAATAGAATGGTACTTTTAACCTAAGGGTGAAACCAACATGGATTACACTCTAATTCTATTCTTAGACCTTGAGCCATCAAAGAACAAGGTCCATATACCATCTTCTTCTTGAGCAGTGTTAGTTAAGGAAGGTATTACAATACCTTCCTCATGAATATAGACCATTACCAAGTTTATCTCTTCAATGATATTATATGGATCAAATCCATGGTTATAATTTATCCACTCATCTAAGCTCATATTATGAGATGACTTCTAGATGACTATGGGGTTATTACTCAATAACCTCTTTAACCTCCTAAAATATGGCACAATTAGCATTTGTAAGATTGAGCATGTAGGGATCTAGGTAGAACTTGGATATAGGCTCAGACCTTAAGGTGAATTTGGTCTCATGGATGGTTCTAAAAACCATGTACAACCAATTAGGTGAAAAATATCCCCAAATATTAGTAGTAACGTCCCTCAACAAGCATAAGGAAAAATAGGGGGTAAGTCTACCACCATCACATCTTAAGTAGTGACATATTTTAGACATGCAACCAAGGTGATATGAAGATCTTTTAAGATGCCTACTATCTTAATATGGGAGTCATATAGTTGAAGAACACCTTTCTTGTTAGGTACCTAGTTGAGTCTAAGCTTATTTGATATCACTTTAGGTATCACTAAGGTTGAAGAACCTAATTCAATCATGCAATTATGTACCAAAAAATACCCTATGATGACTGATAGATAAAATGGGGGAGGATATACAACTTTAAGTGGAGGGACAACATTTTGAGGTTGGCTTGTGCTAGTAACTTGATTGAGAACTTGGCTAGGGGCTTGGTTAGGCTGACTATTATTGATGAAAATAATATTTACTTTATCAACCATTCTTTCCACCTAGAAATTTTTAGAGAGATCTTGATGGAAAATATCCTTTTGCCTAGGGATAAACAAAGCATCATACATGGAAATATTTACATTAGCCTTATTTAAATGATCCACAATATTAAAAAGAATACTAGTACCTTTAGGCTACCCTTTGGAAGTGTAGGCATCACTCAAAATTTGAGTAACATGAGGAACAAAATGGGACCTCTACTACTATCCATAGGATTGGGGCACTTGTTAATTTGTAGGAACTTTAGTAGCTACATCTAAATAAATGGGTTGCTGACTAGTCTGAAGAGGTGGTGCAAATGCCTTAGGTTACCCCAAGTTGTCATCTAGCATCCTTTTCTTAGCTTTTGTTTAAGCTATAATTTATTCATGTATCCTCTAGGATTGTCCCATATTGATTGTTATATTCTCTAACACATATTCCCCTTCTTTTAAATTCATGCATGTGGTATCATCAAGTGCTCTACTCATGATCCCTTATTTCTAGCTTTGAGCTTCTAATCATGACATGGAAGACATGTTGTCTTAACTCACTTGGGGGGCTTGTGGTGGAGGAGGCATCATGTCATGATTATAAAATGGAGGAGCATGCTACCAATTAAGGTATTGATACATATTTATAATAGTGTCCATTTACATCTCATTAGATTATCTCTCTAACTGTCATGAACCTTCTTAGGCATCATTGTTCTAAGTTGGCACAACAACTCTAGAATTACTTAGAGCATTGGGATTGTATTTCCTTGATTGATGCTTTTTCCCTTGTCCTTGTTGATTTGTTTGTTAGGGTGGCCTATTATACTATAAAATTTGATTATTATTCTAGTATGGCCTATATGGTGGACCCTATTACCTCTCAATTGCAACTGATTTATTGTTTTGGGCTTTGAGGAGACTCTCTATCTTATCCAACATGTTGTTTTGCCCACCTTTTATTTGATAAAAAAATTGATTCTAAAATTGGATTGATAGTTAGAGTAGGAGGATTTATTTTTGGAAAAAGAGGCATTGGTGGCCTTGGAGCCAACTTTATTGATTGTATGAGGCAATGTTTAGCCTTGATTACTACTTTAAAATCCCTATGTAGGGTATTCCCTCCCATAGATAAAATCATTACGAATACATTTGATTTGAGAGTGTTCAAATAGTATATAAAATCATACTTGGGCATAGGCTTGATTACCATATGAATTTTGTCCCAAGTCTTCTAGAATCTATAGTTGAAATCCACCATGAACTCATTAGTGAATCTCTTGATTATTGTGAGTTACTCCATAAGTGAATGATGATCACTCTTGTCTTCAAAGTTCTTGCACAGGGCCTCTCCAAACTCATCCTAGCTATTGATTGATGTGGGGGGCAAACATTTACACCAATGGAGTGTCTTCCCTTTGAAAAAGGTTGCTAATAATCTCATTACAATATTTTTTTGAGTTATATGATGCACTAAACAAAGGTTAATAATTTTAGCAATATGGTCTAAAGGATTAGCTGGGTTTTCTCCTATATAATAGGTAAGAGCCTTTAAATCTAAGACTAGAATATGATACCATTGAATGGGATTTAGAGGGCTACCACCATTAAATGAGACAAAGGCTTGCCTCCTAGGAATAATCATCTAGGGTATGGGGTTTATAACAATTTTTGGTTGAATAATACTAGCTTGAACAAGGGGATTTTAGGAAACAATAGAGGAAATAGGAAGGGTAGGTGTAGGCTTTAGCTGAGAGGACTTCTTTTTATTTGTTGATTGTAAAAGTAGATTAGACAAATCTACTCCCTTTCCTTTTGTAATGGATCTTGTGATAACTCTGAGGGCATAAAATATTATGAAAGCCTAGAAATGAAACTTTGAAACTTACTACTATACTTAGATATGCAATATTAGTGGTCCCATCAGGCATGCCTCAACTATTATTACTCCAAGTTATACCCTTGTTGAAATGATGAGTTTTCAAATCCTTCCCTCAAACTTGGACTAACATGGGAATGGTTTAAGGCTATGGGTTACCTATAATTAGACTAGAGATCTAAGATTTTTTATGAGGCTAGCTCCTCAAATTTTATTATTTGGAACTTTATTTTAGAAATCTCAAACTGGTAGGGGTGAAAAGAGTAAAGAGTTCTCACAAAATGAAAACTATTCTAAGCTATGTTGATGCACCAAGAATTTAACAGATCCAATCTTAAACACAATAATGAAGTATGAAGTAAAATAATATAATGCTTACTTTGCATTTATGTAATATTATTTTGTATAGAGGTCTATTTGATACAGTTAGACTAGGGAGCAATGAAAACAAGTTCTAGTTAGAGACACTAAAGTCTAGTTGTCCACTATATCTTTGAGAGATCAATGCTGAGGCACACTATATGACCTATAAATAAAGTTTTGTAGCACTTAGGTTGAGTTTGAACATAAAAAAGGAATATAAAATTAATAGTTACATATCAAAAAACATAGAACACTAAATATATATTAGAAAAAAATGACTACAAAATTATCTATTCATTACTCTAAGAGGTGTTGAATACAATTCTAGTAGAGTCTAGTCATACTAACCTGAGCGATAAAAAATAATATCTCAAAGGCTATATTTATATCAGAAGGGAAAAAAGAGTGGTGATTTTGGCACTCAAAGAGTGAAGTAAATCCATCTAAATCAAGGAGAGAGGTGGAAACCTTTGATTATCTTTTCACATGCATGTCTTGATAAATAAACATATCTCTTGATGTCCCACTAATCCTCAAGTTCCTCTTATTAGATGAGAGTGTTCCAATAGAGATAAGGGTTTGTTACTTGATGATCGAGTCTTGTTTGATCAGAATCAAAGCCCCTAACTACCTCTCTAATTACCAACTCACCACCTCGAGACCCTAAGTCCACTTACCTTGATCATTAGGATCAAATCCTTGAATCCTAATACTAAAAAACATGCCATGCCTTGGGAAACAAAGTACATAATTTATTGATAATGGTCACCCTTGAATTTATTTCAAATTTGTTCCATTTCCATATCTAAATCACATGTCTCACCTATAGATGGAAAACCAATATAAGGACATTAGTTTTCCCTATAGGCTTTTATATTAAATAGACCCATCAATCATTTAGCACCTTTTAGACTCCATTCAGTCCAAAGCAACCCATTTGATCTCTATATGAGCCAAAAGTCCATTAAAACTAGGTCCTTATCTATAAAATTGAATGAGGTCACAATAATGAACCCTACAAGTCATAAAAGAGGTGAAACAGAGGTCCACATTAAGCTCCAATGGTAGTCCCTTATGTTCCTAATACTTGAATATATCATTTAGATACCTTCATGGTATTTGATTGATCTTCAATTGTATTGGGAAGACCCCATAAAGCCTTGATTTTCATGGTCAAAAATGGATTCTCAACCTTCATCAAAAACCCTAAGCTCACCTTCACTCTAATTAGCTGTCAAAATCTGACTTGGCCCATTGACACATTGATGCTCATTTGCTTCATTAGATCTTACTTATATGGATAAATGTGAGTTTCAGATTTTCCTTTAAATTATCAACCTTGTCTCCACTTACACATGTGTTAAACACATATTAATCATTAGGATCTTGTTGTCAGTCTAAAAATTCACATGCTTGTCCCATGTGTTAACCCCTCAAGCTCTCTGATTATTTGACTCATCTCACACCATTTGATTGTGATGTATAATTGAGCAAGGACTATTGATCCTATTGGGACCCACTATTTGAAACCTAATGGCTACTTCATGATCTTAAAATTAATGGTCTATAGGACATCATTCAACATTCATACAACCATCATTGATGGTTGTGTAACCATTAAATTTAAGCTCAAAAGGATTATCTTGATCTATTTTTAAATTTGATGTTCATGTGACCATCATTCATCATTCTAAATAACACGATTGATGGCCTGTATACCATCAAATTTAAACATAAGTAGATTTTTTCCTAAGCTTTAACTTGATGTTTGCATGAATGTCTTATGATTTTTGACCAACTTAAAAATATTTTATCCTAAAGCATGAGAATCATGGAGGCATAAAACTTTCAAAAGATGTTCTTAAGGTCAAAAGGGATAAACCCATTTGATGTGATGGTCTCAAAAGCCTCCCAGGTGGAGATATTCAAAGTTCAAGATGGTTGGTCTATAACTGATTCTATGTGATGTCCTGGTGATGGCCAAACTCAAATGACTAAGTATGGGGAACTTTTATAAAAAATTCCTAGAATCCCATCTTTACACATGTATAAATCCATTTGCTCTTTAGTGAAGGACCTCAAACATGGTACATAGTGATTTAACTTATTTGGGAATAATGGATTTTTATTCCTATTTTAGTTAAGGGTCTAGATTAATAAATTAGTAGATAATATAGCAATAATTATAGTCTATATTTGTGCAACTATTTATCTTTTTCAACTTTCTAAAAATAGAAAAAAATACAACTTAGCTAGAAACAGACTGAGATAGTTAATACAAAGGCTAAAAATGGTTGTGTAGGAATGGGAAGGTGTTGTAAACCTAAATATGGATTTCATTCAGAGAAAGGATAGGAATTCCAAAAAGTAGATGTTTTAGTGTCTGATGTTGTTTTTCATTCATGCCACTATTTTCAAAACTAATCATCAAGACTTGAAACTTTTTGGGTAGTTGTGTTATGCCTATGTGAACCTACTTGTGATAAATAAAGCATGAGTTATTGACATAACTCATTATAGATATGATTTTATCTTCAAACCTTAATCCTTAATCATGCTTGATAAAATGATATTTGAGTCACTTGAGAAAGAGGGGGTTAGTGTGTAAGATTCACTAAACATGCAATCCACACCCCTTATGTGAGCACATTACCTACATACCAATATTCTAAAGTGAGATCAAGCCATATGTAGTTCTTTCACCTAGTGTGCTTTGTGTATTAGTGTGATGCAGATGAAAAATGCAAAAATTTTATAGTGTTTGAGGTGGCCAGGGACTAGTATGAGGACTTGAATATGTTTGTAGTTGTGTTGGGGTGATATTATATAGAGAATAGGGGAGTTTTCCTTAGTGCTTTATTTGTATTCTTTTTTATTTTGTAAATTTGGTCACCAACCTTGTAAATGATCTTCGAGTGGAATTTTATAAGGAAATATTCATTATGGGCTTGATGTATTGACACTAAGCTGACCTAATTAAGGATAAGGACTAGATGAAAATGACCATTGGGGCTCATAGTGCAAAAAGATAGGAGTGCCAAAAATGGGACACTTTAGTGCCTGGTACTATAGTCTAGATGGGGTGCTCCTATACTAAAGGCTCAAGATCTAGGGGAATAGGATTGGAATAGAGAATGTTATTCAGCTAAGGTAGAATTAGGGTTCATAAGGTTTTGGATGATTGGTAATGAGCAAAAAAGTGTCTATATGGGTCAAAAGAGCATGAAAAAAGGACTTATGGATGGGGTATTGTAAGCCACACTCAAACTACCATTTTGGACATTTTATATGACTATATTTACCCCCTTTTATTCTAGTGATGTAATAAATAAAAATACTAGGATAAATGAAAAATAGAAAGAGTATCTAAACATACCTATAAGGGTGAAACCCATGAAGATGTATGATGCTAAGTATGAATAGAGAGATCATAGCATGAAGTGTACATCTACAAGAGAAAACAAGGAGTACATTAGTTCTTACTAGACATGCTATGTCTAAAATAAGAACATACAAAATTTGGGTAAAAGAGAGAGGAATAAAAAGGAATAAATACACCTCATTGGGTATTTGAAACAATACAAAATCTATTGTGATGTTGATTGATGATGAGTGATGTTGAGTGATGATAAGTATATGTTGTACCAAGAGTAATAACATGAACAGAGTTGAGTACTTAATTCCTTGAGGGTGGCTCAAGAATATAAAGGCTATCCCTTTGGCTCCATAATCACCCACTATGTAGTGAAGCTATGTTTAATTGATGTTTGGACTATGTGTCTAATCCTTATGAATAGGTGGCTAAAGAATACAAAGTCTAGATAGTCCTTTGGATCCATCATTGCCCACTATGTTTGAACTATGAAATGATACCGATATGAATGTGTGTTGTATGAGATGGATCATGAAGCCCATGAATTCTCTATAATTTGAAAATGTGTCATGGATAGCTAAATATGTACTAAGAACTAGGCAAATCTTGGCCACTTTGAAATGTGGAGATTAGGATTGTATGAAAGCCACTCCAAAACTAAGAGCTATGATTATATGAAAGCCAATCTAAAATGATGCCAACCACTTACAGATGGAATAAGGCACATAAATACTAAGAATACCTAGGTAATATAATGAAATGGAAATAAAAGAAAGCAAATGTGCCATGTACATTGCACCCAATAACTGGTGTTTATACCTTTTATTCTAATCTAGAAGTTGTACCAACTACCCAATCTAAAATTGGAAGTGAGACCTATCATGTTGAGTATGATTTTGCCTATATCTAGATAATCTGAGTAAAAATGTACTAAAACTACTCAATCTGAATTGAACTATAAATAATAAAACTATAATTAACCTTACCTTTCTTTTTGTTTCTAAATTTTTTGGGTTTTTGATTGTTTAGATAGGAACAAGAGATGATGGCTATTCTACATGCATTCAAACAATGGAAACCTTATCTATTGGGTCATCACTTTCAAGTAAAGACTGATCATGATAGCCTTAAATATTTTTTGGAATAAAGTTATCCTCTAAAGAACAACAAAAATGGGTGACAAAAATGTTAGGTTTTGGTTTTAAAATAGTATAAAAAAGGAAAATAAAATGTGGTGGCTAATGCACTATCTAGGCAAGATGAACCAATTGAGCCATTGTTTTGTGCCATGACCATTTTTCAAGTAAACTGGCTAAAGGAAGTAAGGGTAGAATGGGAAAATGACAGTATTACCCATGTATTGATTTAGAATATTTAGCAAGTTCCAATGGTATTTAAAATTTTACATGGAAGGGGAATGTATTATGGTATGAAGATAGATTATATCTATGTCATAATTCTCTTTTCAAATAGAAAATCCTTAATTAAATTCATGAATCTCCACTTGGTAGTCACTTGGGGTTTTTTAAAACATATCATAGAGTTAAGAAGGATTTTTTTTGGAAAGGACTCAAGGGGTATGTACAAAAATATGTGGCTAAATGTATGGTCTATTAGCAAAATAAAGGTAAACCCATCAAATCCCCAGGTCTTTTACAACCCTTATCCATCCCTAGTCAATGATGGAAAGATGTATCTATGGATTTCATTACTAGGTTACCATGATATGAAGGTAGAAATATTACCATGGTTTTTGTGTATAGACTCACCAATTATGCTCATTTTTTTTCTTTATCTCAACCATTGGTGGCTAGTATAGTATATTTTACCTTCCTAAATATAATTCATAAATTGTATAGTACTCCCAAGATTATTGTTAGTGATCAAGATCCCATATTCACTAGTAATTTTTAGACAAAATTATCTACATGTTTGGGAACAAAATTAGCTCATATCTCATCCTATTATCCTCAATTTTATGGATAAATTGAGGTATTCAACAAGTGTCTATAAGGGTGCCTTCATTGTTTTGTGTCAGATAAAAAGATAAATGGGTTCAATGGTTGCCCTTAGCTAAATGGTGGTATAATAATTCAATTCATAGTTAATCTAAAATGTCTCCTTTTATGGCATTGTATGGATACCATCCTCCATCCCTCACTTCACCCTTAAATACCCACCCAAAGGTACATGCAGTGGAGGAACACCTTCAACATCAATAGGAAGTCCTTACTATTTTATGTGAAAATGTATCTTTGGCCCAAAATTGCATTTTTAAATTGGTGATTGGGTGTTTATTCACCTATAACCATATAACCGAATGTCCTTGTATAAAAAAAATGATAATAAGCTATCTCCTAAGTATTATGACCCTTATCAAATATTGAAAAAAATTGGTAGTGTGGCCTACAAGCTAGAATTTCCTCCATCCACTCGCATTCATCTAGTATTTCATGTATCTTACCTTAAGTTCATTAGATAGAGAGTTACCACTCAAATTGAGTTACAAAAATTATATGAGGAAGGGAGGTTTATTCTTGATCCTGAAGTGGTCCTTCAAACACACACTAAATAATTATGATCTAGATTGATTATCGAGTATCTAATCAAATGGAAGAATCTGCCTTTTGAAGATGCTACTTAAGAGGATGAATCATTCATGAAATAACATCTAATATTTCTTAAAAATTTAGGACAACATTATTTTAAATAGGAGGGGCATGCTACACCCTTAACCATTAGTGTGTCTATAGATATGTGTAGTGAACTTGTGGCTTGCATTACCCTTTTACATATTATTTTAAATTTATTTATGCATTCATATACTTATTAGGTTATCCTATGGGTGGTACATGGCCTTATTAGACTATATATAAGATGTAGGGTTAGTTATTCATTATATATTTTGAGTATTCATTCTTATTGAAAGCATTTGGGAGGTTTCCCCCTTGAAGTGGCTTATCTATTATTCATATTTTCTACTATATTTTCATATAATTGTAATATAATATTATATATCTTCTTATTTGGTAATTTAATATCATTCCTAAATATTATCACATATAACTAATCAAAGTAAGAAGTGAAAGTATACAAAACATGTACTACAAGACTAGGTAGATGCTAAGAAATATACAAGTGTTATAAACTAGTGAGTGTCGATCGAATAATCTATATAAGCTAGTAAGTAATATACATCAATATGATAACTAGAGTGTGTAATGTAGGAATGCCATAACTTGGATGGTTTATTCATGCATAAGATGCCCTCATTGGGTATATATGTTGATGTATGTCTCGAATGTAGAAGTAGGATGCCCCCTCAATGGGTAGAGTGAAGCAATCAAGGATTTGGGTGTCACTATACACACTCAAAGAAGATCAAGTGAAGAATGGTTATGTAAATTAAAATAATAATAATATCATAAATTAGAAAAATGTAAGTCTAACATGGTAGTAGAAATGTAAAGCATGGATAATGCATATAGTTGAAATGTTTTTGGTGTTTTGAGTTATTTGAATGCTTTTGTATTTTAACATGTTATATTATTTTTGGTATTTTAAAATATTGTATTATTTTTTAGAGTTTTGAAATATTTATTATGTATAAGTAAGAAAAAATACACTATGTACAAGTAAGATAAGGAAGTATGTGTAAGTAAGTAGAAGGAAACTATGTGCAATAATGTGAGTAAAGCAATATGTACATAATGATGTAAAATACTAGGCTAGAGGGGGTAAAGGGTTTAAGAATGGAGCCCATTGGGGATGGAAATAGAGGAAGGTATCACATCAATCATCAAATGCCTCAAAATCATCATCATAAGTATGATTTTATGCCACATGCTCTGTATACATGGTGGTTATCTCCTCAGGTGTCAATAAGATTTGTGCTCTTTGTGTAGTTAGAGATTTATCACTTGTAGTGGTGTCATCATATTGAAGGAAAACTAAGGGTTACTTCACTGGTAAATGTATTAGTTTTCCTCTAGGGTGTTTATCTTTGGTAAGAGGCTACCTTGGTGAATGTAAAAGAGATGGTGTTGTTGGTGATATAATCTAGATATTACCCTGAACTTGTAGTTTATCCAATCTCTTCTATAAAGTTTTACATGAGTTTGTGTCATGGCTTATGATTTAGTAAAAGAGACAAAATGGGTGACCATCCTAGCATGATAACCTACTAATAAATCTATGTTGTATTATAGGTAGTGTGATTAATCCATGATCAAGTAACATTTGTAGCATAATCTATGGTTGATGTTGTGTGCTACCCATCTAAATCAAAATAACTAGCTCTATATCCATGGAGGTAACCATGTGAACTGTATGTGCTAAGTGATTTATCTATGGTATGGAATGTGGATTATATCTTGAGAGTGTAGTGTGAGATTATAAGAGTGATGCAAGATGTGTAGTGAGGGATCTAAAGTCATCTCAGTACTTTCCTAGGTGAACTAGTGTAAAGTTCTAGCCACATAAATAGTCATTTATTAGTTTGGGTGTCTTTTCATCATCTAAAGTATCTTGGGAATATATATCAACATCATGCACATATGGTAACTCAAAATTTATTAAAATGGGTAATTCTGATATGGGAGTCTTATCAACTATATTAGGAGAAAATGGTGATGCTATGAGAGTATCTATAACTAGTGAAGTGACTATGACTACCTAAAGAGTTATATCTATAGAATCAATTGGGACTCATGGAATTAGTATTATTGATTATGTAATTATAATAAGTTTAGGAATTATGATTAATGGAGTAGTTGGAATGGCTAAAGATAAATATCTAGAGCTGAGGAAAGAAGTTTAAGTGGAAGAGTACAAGATGTGATAGTCTCTCCTAACTCATATGTATATATTTGGTCAAGAGAAATGCAACGAGGTGGTGACTAAACTATGATATGAGGTGTTTCATCTAGTGAAATAGTTGAAGATGAATTTGTAATTCTATAATATTTAAATGGATGGTTATTTGATGGGCATGTGTATCGGTGTCCTTCATGGAATAACTTAACACATCGATGAAGAGTGAAAGGAAATGCCTCCATAGCATGTATCCAAGGTCATCCAAGTAAAAGGTTATAATGAAGAGGACTTGACATGACCCAAAACTATGTAGAGAGGGTTTTGGGCCCTACCATGATATCCAAAGAAATGGTGCCTAATGTCTATCATGGTATATCATCAAACCCTCTAATGTTATTATATGAATTATGTATGGAGGCTATATCTATGCCCATGGTTTTTAAAAATGTAATATTACATATATTAAGTTTGAAACCACTATCAACTAGTACTCTCTTAACTGCGTTGGTTTTTACTTGAGCTTGTATGAATAGTGGTAAATTCTAATCAATAACTATCTAAAAAGGCATGTACTCATAATCAAAATAAATAACATCTTCTATAGCTTTTAATATGTTGACCACCGATGCAAAATAAGAAGCCTATGAATCAATGAGCATATAAGTCTAAGTGAGTGCCTGATAAAGGATGTCCTTGAACACATTTGATTTTTGAATTAGTTATAACAAGGAAATCTTAGCTGGTGTTTTTCTAAACTGAGCAACAATATCATATGCCATGTGTGGATTTTCCTATGCAAGTGAGTTAGGCCTGGGATAGGAGAGGATAGGAGGGTGGTGGGTTCCTAACTAGGGAGAGGAGGCATGGTGTAATGTTGAGTAACAACTTTAACCACATTATCTATTAGTCATATAGGGCTAGTAGTAGCTATAGGAAGAGAGTGAAGATAATCGATAGGTCAAGGTGGTGGAAGGACAAAGGGCATTAGCTAGGCTCTATGGTGATGGGTAGTGACCTAGGGAATATTAAAATGGACCAACAACATGACTTGATATGGGTTATAGGCTCCAACGGAGGTGAGGAAAGAGGTATCTTAACATGTTTAGAAATGAATTTCTTAATATCATCCCATATTTAAAAAAGTAAGCATGAAAGAGAAAGAATGAATATTTTCATTAACATATAGTAAACTTCATCATTCATATATGATATAATTGAGTATGGACTCCTTATTTTTTGCAAGAAATTTTTTGAAATAAGTGAAGTCAATTTTTGGTTTTATGTGAAATCTGATTTAGATGTAAGTTGATACCTCAAAAGCCTAAGGACCTAGTATATTTAACTAGGGTTTGAAAGAAATGATTTTTAAAATTATTATGGTGAATTTTAAAAATTAAATGTGAAATTTTGATTTTTATAAGCAGGAAATAATTAGATTAATATTGATATAATCAATAATTAATTTTCAACTAGGGTTTCTAGGGCTTTTTGTGTAAATGAAGTAAGTCGGGTTCACCAAATTATTTAATTTGTTTGGGAATAATAGAATTTTATTCCTATTTTAGTTAAGGGTCTAGATTAATAAATTAGTATAGAATATAGCAATAATTACATTCTTAATTTATGTAACTATTTATCTTTTTCACCTTTCTAAAAATAGAAATAACTAAGAAGAAATACAACTTAGCTAGAAACAAATTGAGAATGATGATACAAAGACTGAAAATGGTTGTGCAAGACTGGGAATGTGTCATAAAATTGACTCTAAATTTCATTTAGTGAAAGGATAGGAGTACCAAAAATTGGACACTTTGGTGTCTAGCATTGTTATATATTCCTACCATTATTGTCCAAACTAATCATAGACACTTGAAACTTTCTAGGTAGTTGCATTGTGCCTATGTGAGCCTGCATGTAAAAAATCGAGCATTTGTTGTTCATGAAACTCATTGTATAGATGATTTTATCTTTAAACCCTATTCCTCCATCATTCTTGATAAAATGATATTTGAGTCACCTAAGAAAGAGGGGGGTTATGGTGTAGGATGTATTGAATGTGAAATCCACACTCCTTATGTGGGCATGATACCTACATACCAATACTCTAAAGAGGGATCAAGCCATATGTAGTTCTCCCACCTAGTGTGTTTTGTGTAATAATGATGTAGATGAAAAATTCTAATTTGATAGTGTTTGAGTTTCCTATGGATTGGTATGAGGACTTGAATATGTTTGGAGCTATGTTGAGTGACTGTATGCAAAGGTTAAGGAAGTTTGCCTTATTTCTTTATTTGTATTCTTGATTTATTTGTAATTTTGATCACCAACCTTATAAATGGGCTTTGAGTGTATTTTTATAGGGAATTATTGGTCATGGGTTAGATATATTCAGGCTAAGCTGACCTAATTAAGGATAAGTACTAGATGAAAATGACCATTGGGGCTTAAAGTACAAAAGGATAGGAGCATAAAAATGGGACACTTTGGTGCCTAATGCTATAGTCCAAATGGTGTACTCCTATCATAAAGGATTGTGACCTAGGGGAATAGGACTAACATAGGGAATATTGCCTAGCTGAAGTGGAATCAAGGTTTAAAAGGTTCTCTATGACTTATAATGAGCAAAAAGGTGTCTATAAATGTCACAAGAGCATTCAAAAATGAAATATAGATGGGGTCTTGCAAGCCACACTCAAAATATGAATGTGGACATTTTATATGACTATATGTAGTAGCCTAAGACTAAGGTGAATAGACCCATGTGGTCACCTTTCTTTGTAACTACCACACATGTGAGATATAGCCTTGTAAAAGTGATCATTTGCATTATCTACCACTAGACCCAAAATTCTTAGGTGAACACAATGAAGAATTTCATGAATAATTATATCTTCTTAATTCATTACAAACATTCTTGGCATCCCATGGGGGATATGTAAATCTGGTCCTATCCTTAGAAAATGGAAATTTACACTTTAAGTGAAATCAAAGTGTCTTAAAAGCCTTGTAAGCAAATTGAGATCCTTAAACCACCTCTTCCATTTAGAACCTTGTTTATCTAGACATAAGCTTGGTATGTGGGCCAAAATGGCTAACAAGCACCACCATGAATCTATATCATTGACCCAATAATTACCTTTGATTCAATAGATCTATTACTAGATATTGGCACTTGTTCAAACTATAGAGATTTAAAATGAACCTTAAGATTATCCATTATTTTCTTATAGGGTATAAGCTTGTCATATCTAGTTTGATACTAATCATTGGTTTGGTTGATGATTAATTAGGAATCACCATAAAGCATTACGTGTTGAATGTCCCACTCAATTACAAGATGAAGTCCTATGATCAATGCTTCATACTTAGCCATATTGTTGGTATAATGAAAATTGATGTGAAATACTTTGGGAATCAAATACATTTATGGTATAATCAATAATATGCTATCTTCAAATCCAAAAAAAGTGAAGGAACCATAAAAATATAACTTACACTATTCAAGTTCATGCAACACTTCTTCCACTGTCATGATTGAATCATTTATAAAATTGAATTTGAGTGGTTGAGTGTTTGTAATAGGGGCCTCTATAATTTGATTAGTAATAACTTATCCCTTGATAGATTTCTAATTCTGATACTCAACATTAAATTCACTTAGTAGCATGAACCACTTAGTCATATGTCATGTGAGAGATGCCTTGGATAAAAAGAATTTGAGAGGATCCACCTTGGTGATGACAATAGTTTTTGTTTAACATATAATGTCATAGATTTTGGAAAGTAAATACCATATCTAAACATGCCTTCTCAATATATATATATAATTATGTTCATAATCCACTAGTGTATAGATTAAATAATATGATGCATGTTTTTTACTTTGATTATCATCTTAGGCTAAAAGTGCATCTAATGCATGCTTAGTTGTTGATATGTAAAAAAGTAGTGGTTGTCCAAGTGTTGGTGATCTCAAAACTTAAAAGTTGGAAAAATATGTTTTGAAATTTATAAATGATAACTAATAGTCTTAATCCCATTAAAATTTTATCCCTTTATCCAAGAGATGGGTAAATGGGTGACACTTATCTATCAGTTGAGAAATGAACCTACAGATTGACTAGATCTTTACTTGTAAGCTTTAGAGTTATTTAAGATTTGAAGGTTAAGGCATTTCAAAAATGGAATTGTCCTTAATAGGATCAAATTTGATCCCTTTTTTTAGTAATTTCCCTGAAGTGACTCCAAAGACATACTTCTTAGGATTTAGGTGGACTTTATATTCATGAAGCCTCTCAAATATTCTTCATAGAACATCAAGATGTCTAGCACATGTTCTTTATTTTCATATTACGTCATCAACATAATCCTCAGTAATATCATACATCATGTCATGGAAGATTCCTATCATGGCACACTAATATGTGGCTCCAATGTTCTTCAATCCAAATGACAGGACTTGGTAAAAGAATGTTCCCCATAGAGTGGTAAAGATAGTCTTGTGTTAAACTTATTGGGCTATCTTGATATAATTGTATCCATAAAAACCATCCATGAGGGAAAAAATATCATACCCAATAGTATAATCAATGATCCTATCAATGTTGGGTAGAAGAAAATCATATTTAGGGCATGCTTTGTTGATATCTCTAAAATCTATACAAATATATATTCCCTGTGGCTTCTTATTGACTAAAAATATGTTAGATATCTATTTAGAATAGTCTAATGATTTAATGAAACTTGATCCTAATAACTTATCCAATTTGGATTTTACCAAAAGGTTGATGCATGGATGCATCTTTCTCAATTTATGTTTAACTAGTTTGGTATCTAGATGAACAACAAGGAGATGCACTACCAAGTGTGCATCTAAGCCTGGCATGTTTAAATATGCCCATACAAAAATATCAATAGAATCCATCAAAATGGATATAATGTGTTCATGTTATACTTTAGTAAGGGAAGCTCTAAGATAAATAATTTTGGGATCATCATATATTCCCAAGTTCACTTTAAGTATGTTCTCTATAATAAGGGTGGATCCATCTTCAATAATAGTAGGCAAGTTGTGATTTTGATCTTCTACTAAATGTTCTTGTTGTTTCTCCCAAAGCTCTGGATAGTGTGATGAATCTGAATTTACCAACTCAAGTAAATGCTAAGTATCAAAAACCTCTAGAAACTCAAGAGTGATATGCTCAAACATTTTCTATTATTCTAAATAGATACTTGCACTGGCTATAGAGCTAGGACTTGATGGACCTTAT
Organism: Torreya grandis; assembly: GCA_037957365.1. Classification (NCBI taxonomy): domain Eukaryota; kingdom Viridiplantae; phylum Streptophyta; class Pinopsida; order Cupressales; family Taxaceae; genus Torreya; species Torreya grandis. Next base: position 516,365 of record JARHVA010005277.1, read on the forward strand.
ACATCTTGAGGGGATGAGCAAACTTTCCCCATTGAGATAGCCTAAAATAGGTTTTCACTCAAGGGATTGTATTTTTCTTTACTTTTTACCTGATCAATGATTGCCTCAAAGAAGTTTTCACCCATAGATCTTGATATTCTATATTTACTGTGACAAAGAAAGTTTGCCTACTCTCCAAAGTAGGTATAAGGATCCAATGAAAAATCAAAGCCTTATTTGTGATCACTAATGGGAAATCCATATCTTAGGCCCTTGTATTCTACAATTTATTCTTTATTTTAAAATCATCAAGGTGTATGATCTAAAATTACTGGCCCTAATCAATTAGTTTAAGATGTTAAAGGCATAGGGAACTATTAGCCTTTTTAGCCCAAATACCAATCTTATGCCTAGTTTAAATATTTGAGTAGGATCCTAATTGTTGAGTGTATTAGGTGGATTATAAGTAGGCTCAAGATTTTCAAGTGGAGAGATCTAAAAAGGTTTTCATGGTGCTAAATAGTTTTAGGAATAGGTCCAAAAAAAGCAAAATATTTCAACTTTTATCTAAGTGTTAACGCATTTAAATTTCCTTCAAAGAAATTGATCCACAAAAAACCCACAACAAAAGTAAAAGGTATGATTTCTTTTGGGAGGTTTATTTTAGGTCTTTTTGGCTAAGTGTTATTAATTGTTTTGAACATTTTGTCCAAAATAAAAAAAATGAACGATCATTTTCTTTGGAAAAAGTCCTTGACAATTTTCTCAAAGGATATTTTCTCAGGGAAATGGTCCAATATAGAAATCTTGAAGGGAAATTTTCCAATAAAAATGTCCTATACACTTTTATTGAATAATAATTCTTTGATGAAGTGTCTTCTTGAAAATACTGAAGGATATTTCTTTTGGGAAAGTGTCTTAGATAGAAGTTCTAAAGGGTATATTTTGGAGAAATTGGTCCAAAACACTTTTATTGAAGGATCATTTCTTTGACAAAGTGGAAATTTATAAAAATCTTGAAGGGTATCTTTTAAAGATAAGTTTTATAATTATTTCAAGAAAATTGTTAGCATAATTTTCCAAAAGGCATAATTTTTTTAGGGAAAATATTTGACAAAAATCTAGAAGGGCCAGTTTATCGGGCAAGTGTCCTCTTCAAAAATCTTGAAGGATATTTTTTCTTGGAAAAGCGTCCTATACATTTTCTTGAAAGGTATTGTTTTCAATAAAGTGTCCCAAAAACTTTTTTTCAAGGGTATTTTTCTTTGCTAAAAGGTCCAAAGCAATTTCCCTGAAGGGTCATTTCTTTTAGGAAAGTGACCAAGACAAATTTCCAAAGGACACTTTTCAAAGACTAAGGACACTTTTAAAATTTTAGAAGGGTATTTTCAAACAAAAAAGGGGATATTTTGAAAAATATGAAGGTCAATTCTAAGGACACAATTCCTTTGGGAAAATTGTTCAAGACAATTTTCTTGAAGGTATATTTCTTTTAGAGTTTCGTTCCGAGTCAAAAGACTAAGGATGATTTATTTAAAAAAAAATTTTGTGAGATAGAAACATCAAAGACATGAATTATTTCAAAAAAAAAATTCACAATAAATTATTCAAGGCAAAGATAAGGCAAACAAATTCCTTTTGAGAAAGTGGCTGAGACACAAAGCCTAAAAGAATTAACCATCAACAAGTCTAAAAGAAATATCTTGAGGAAAATGGTTTGTAGAAAATGGTTGAAACATAAAGTTTGAAAGAATTATTTTTTTATGGGGAAAATGCATGGAAATTAGATTAATGGTTTCACATATGTTATTAACATTCCCATAGATGTTAATTAATGGGTACACAGATGCCAAATTCAAGCCATGAGAAATGACCATTAAAGTTTAAATTTATCATTGATGGTCATTTAGATGTCTAGTTTGGAGCCCTATAAGTAACCATTTATATTTTAAAATCTAAGGAAATTCATGCAGACATGAAGTTTAGGCCTCTTGAAATAGTCATTTCCTTTCAAAAATCATCAAATAGGTCCCCGATTGAGTGCAGGCTTAACAAGTGTCCAAATCTTAGGTACTTGAATCAAATATATTGTCAAGTAGGTAAAGATAGGATAATGGCCCTAGATATATAAATGGTTCACATTAAATCATAGAGTTAATATCAATGGCACATGATCAAGTCAAAGATTAAATAAAACCTGAGTGTAAAGGTGTGATCAACAAGTGGCATAAGTGCATGAGTCTTGGAAAAATACCTACAAATCATATTCATTTTCATTAGGTAGATCAATGGAGTGATATGAGTAAAGGTTTCAATGATTTGAGTTAGTTTCAAATGGAAAATCAAATGAAGGTAAGCCCAAATAACTTAGACAGAGGTCAAAGGGTCTATTTTTTACTAAGGTGAATAAGCATGAGTGGAACTGAGCTTGAGCACGATATAGATTGGGCCAAGAGTAGATATTTTAGGATTGGATAGTGCCATTAAGAATATATAGGGGAAGATAAATGAGATATGGTAGGGGTTTCTCATCATGACTTGACAAACCACTACTCAAAGTATAGAAAACATCACCTTGTTTATTTCAAGGATATGGTGCTCATGATGAGTAACAAGTGGAAGATGGCATATAAAATAAAGGTAGACACATAGACTCCAATGGTAATCACTAGAGCTAGATATATGAAAGTGACTCCTCTCTCCACTTTGGCATACATCAAAAAACTAGTCATGAGTATTTTCACATCAAGACAAAGTGAAGACAACTTGATCTCGATGGTATAACTGCCATGGAGCATCACTGAGAGAATAATGTAATGATGCAAAACAATAGAGTGACCCCAATTAATAAATAAGGGTTTGAGTGATCTTGATTTGTAGAGGTAGTTGTAACAACCTTTTAAATGGATTTTAGCTCATTTTTCCCCTTTTTTATCTCAAAACTCCTTCTCTCTTGCTTTCTTTCTTCTATAAATATAGCCTTCAAGTTATTATTATATATCCCTCTCTTGGGTAGGACTAGAATCTACAAATATTAATCCTTATAACCTCTTGAGATAAATAAGATGACTATTTTAAGATTTCATTATATTAGACTAGTGTGTTCATGTCAGTTTGATTTGTATAAGTGGTAGAGCCTTCTCCCTTGCCAAGTCTTGATCTCACCTAGCTAGTAGATTATATGGTTAAGCACATTATGTTTAGTGTTTGATGTCATTTAACTAAAGATAATAGTGAAAATGTTGACTAGATTAGTTCCTTGAACTAGGCCTCTCCATCATCTCCCTTAGGTTTTGCTCACTTGATGAACCTCTACATGAAATTTTGATGCATGGCAGGCATTTAGAGTCATAGATCCTATTATATTTTTTTATCACACTAGTGTTTTAGAGGATAAATTATAAGTGGATGTACAATATTCATGGTGCATCACCACCCTTTAGAATATATTTTACCTTATGCAAATTTCTTAACTCTTTTTTACCCTAACTAGTCTTAGGTTTTAGAAGTAAAGGTCCAAATTATGAAATCTGATGAGTTGGTCTCATAAAAAATCTTAGAGGTTTGGTCTAGATATATGAATCCCACAGCCTTAGACCACTCCCATGTTATTATATATATGGGTTAGACTTGAATTAATCTAACCCCTATTAGGGTGCTATCTAGATAGCTAACATAAGCAATGATGTTCTGCTTTAGTAAGGGAAGCTTCAATAAAAGAGGGTTCTACTTCAAGATTGGAAACTATAATATAAACATGGTGTTATACTTCAATGAGGAAGCTCTAATGGTGGAATGGGATCTCACTTCAAGATGGAAATCTACAATATGAAAAATGGGTTTTATGGTCATAATGGTGTTTTGATCAAATAAATATGAGTTAGCAAGTTGTTGAAAATGCTATAATGGGATGTTACATCACTACCAAGAGTCTCATCATTAGTTGATTTAGAATAATCACTCTTGAAATTCATGAGGTCACCCCTAGGTGTTATAAATCTAAGACCAGGATTTAAATTAGGCACACTAGCTAATAAAGGTTCCAAGATTCCTTGGGCTCATGGGCCAAGGCCACTTCATGTATAATCAAGATGATCCATGATCTGATTAGGTATTATATATTTTGGATTCTAAAATCTATTATCAATGTTGTTAGAATATAACTATTCTCCTTCAGTGAAAGGCTCCTAATCCTTTTCTGGTGAAGTAACTAATACAAATATCATAGGTGGTTTCCATTGTTTCTTCTTCTATTACGAGATCAAAGTGGGTTTGTTTAGGTTTTTAGAATGTTTTCGCTTCCCAAATGTTTTATAAGACTCTAAAAACTTTACAACATGGAAGGCATCCTTAAGAAAATATGTGTAAAGGCCCACATCCTCAATCACAACTTGCTTTATAAGAGCTATGAGAAATGGATCAGCCAAAATGGAAGACAAGTCACTCAGATTGATATAATTAGATGGAGGTGGATGTGAAACTATCTCCTTGTTATTATTTATAATCATGATCATGATTATGATCATGTTGATTATGATTTTGACCTTAGTTTTGATTCTAATTCCACCACTAGTCCTATCCTTGGTTTTATTGATTGTTCCTTGGTGGTGGTTGATTATGTTGAGGAAATGGATCTTGGTAGATTCCCATATCCTAATTAGTTCCTTTTGGGGTTAGTTTGATCTCAATTTCACCACTCTCAATAAAATATTTAATAAGGTGCTATAATTGGATGCATCGATATGCACCATGTCTAAAAAAATGATGGAAGTTGTACCATTCATTCTCCTTGTACCAATTTGGTTTTAGTTGATCTTGAGGGAATGACCTTGGTACCAGCCATATAATCATGTTAGTTATAATGATATTTTGGAATAATATTTCAATAAGTTCTCCAAATTTTATAAAGACTCTAAATTGATTATGGAATGTCCTATGTGGAGGGTGTCTTTGTAAATTGGGTTGTAGATTAGGTGGAGATAATTGTACATTTAGGGGTAGTAAGTCTTGCACTATTTATATGTGTCTTGTTGAAAACCTTAGGTTTATCTTACGTAACTATTGGACTAGAATATTTGGTTGGATTTGAAGTTTGACCTTACATGAAATATTGATAAGACCCTTATCAATAATATCCTTCTCAATTTTCACCCATTTATCTAAAATTTCCTCAAATGAGTTAGCATAAGTAAGTCATAGATTATGCACAACCTTAGGAAGTAATTTTTGTACAAAAATTTCCACCAACTATTTGTCTAGAAAATTATGTTGAAAGAGACCTATTAATGCTCTCCACCTCTATAGATATGCAATGAATCTTTCTCCATCATGTTGTTTGTATTTTCACAAGTCAACAATAGTCAATTCATGTTCAATTTTTTACAAGAAATGGCTAAAAAATGTTTTAGATGAGTCATTCCAATTTGTAATTGATCCCTTGGGTAACTTAAGTAGCCAATCTAGATCTTGTCCTACTAAAATTCATAGAAATAAATGAATCAAATAAATGATACTAAATAAACCTCTTTGCATAACACAAAAAATGCTTGAATATGTTCATGAGGGTCAACCTTTCCTTTCTATTTATCAATTTTAGGTGCCTCAAAATGAGATGGAAGGGGACTTAGATAATAGGTAGATCAAATGGATATGGGCATATCTTATCAAACTTGTATTTCTTAACTCTATTATTAGTCTCTAATCATGTCACACTCTCTTTAATGGAGTTCCACTCTTGCATGTTTGGTGCATTTATGGGTGGAACATAATTTTTTTGGGGTGGAATGTACCCCTGTTGCTACTATTGGGGTGGTATGTACCCCTGTTATTGCTATTATGGTGGTATGTGCCCTTATTTTTGTGTGGATTTGATAGGGATGTATACCTTAATATCCCTTACTTGGTTTTGGTTAACTTCTTGAGTTGAGTAGGTAAGCAGTTGATTCTTAAGAATATATTGCCTTGAATTAACCATGTTCTATTGATTTTGGGGAGTTATTTGTCTATTCACCATTGTATGTGTTGGTTGAGATGAACTAGCCAAATTGTTTTCTATGATTTGTTCAATACGTATCAAATGTTTTGGTCTTTGATTTTGTAAAGGAACAAGAGGTTCTTGATGATTAAATAATGTGTGATCCATGTCTAGTGGAGTGTGTTGCATAACCTCTTAGGATTTGGGTTGTTCAATTGAGACATTTTGATCAATCATTGTTGTTTTCTCAACTAGATTTTACATTGGTTCAACCACATTTCCTTGTTCTTTTAAATCATAATTGTGGATTGACACAACTACTAAAGATTCTTTTAAATCCATGATAACTTGGTTTGTATATCATTGAATTATTTTCTTAATCTTGTTAACAAGATCTTCATCAGTTGGTTTTGACTCTATAAATATTTCCTTACCCTTTATAGAAGAATATTTGTTTGTTTGTGCAATGTTTTGAAAAATGTTTTCTTGTTCTTGTTTTCATTCTCTAACTAAGGTGTGAAATTTTTCCATAGGAAAATTCAAGGGTAGTCTTTCACCAAATTATATCAACCTTGGTAAGGATTCATATTTGTCTTCTTAGGGTTGATAGTCTAAAATGTGTTCCTTAGATCTTACAGTTGTGGGAATGTCCTCAAAGACCATATAATTGTCCTGACTATGAGTGTAAATTTTATTCATGTCTAACAAGGTTTGTTCTATATGTTTAACAAGATTTGGACAATGTTTTTAAATGTTTGAAATAAGGTATGTGTTTTGATCTTTTCTAAACAAGTGACAAGGTACCAAAGAGGATATATTAAAAATTGTGGCATATTCCCACACATAATTAGAATAATATGATAAAAAAATTACTAAACCTTGGGTAAATTTTCAATCATATGAGTTAGAAGATGGTAGGATAACTCAATAATCTAAAGTGTAAACTAGTACACCAAAGCCTAGATTTAGAGATATGTCAATACCATAAACAAATAGTTAAACTTTGACATGTTGATACTAGGAAAATAGTATAAATCCCTTTAGATTAGGAAGGTAAAAATGTGAACAAAGAAAATCCAGATGTGAAAATATGAAATAATTCTTAAGTATAAAGCTAGAATCAAATGGGTAGAACAACGCTACCACATGTAATAGGAATGATAGTATAAAATGTTTTTCTATAACTTAAAGTGTGATCAATACACTTGATAACCCAAGTTCACAATGATGGCAATGCCAATGATTCTATAACAGCCTTCAATACAAACAAGAAATTGAACCCAAGTTACATAATTAAATTAAAAAAAAGAAATTAAACCCAATTTAACACATAACCTAGTAACTTAGAAAGGTAAAATTTCAAGTTTTAACTATCAATGAAGGACTTAAAGAAAATTTAGGAATTGGTTTAGACTCAAATGGGTAGCATAACTGCATAATTTAGATAAGACAAAGCACAATGTTTAAGATGACAAATTTGAATAGTTATGGCTTCAATTTTAACCCTTGTAGAGGGTTCTTCAAGATCTTTCCAATTGAGCCATAATATTGGGACAACCCGAAGCTATGGGTCACCTATAATGGGTTTGAACCTTTAGAGAAGGCTAGATTCCTCTTTATTCTCACCTAAATTAATGGAAATTTCTAGGAAAATGGTTATAAATGGTTTAAGGGCTCCTAAGAAGGATAAAAGGTGATGCACCAAAGTTAAAATGGACACTCATACAAGCTTTAACCCACACTAGATCAATATAAGAGAACTATAACTCACATAACCCCACAATATCACTAGTTGCATAAATATTTCATATAAGAGATTCCAAATAGAACACTAGTCTATACCTACAAGCTAGATTGAAAAGACCTTAAAAGAGGCAAGTAGAAGGAGAGTAAACTAGGAAGAATCTCCTTCATGCATTCACCATACACAAGCATATTGTGTACTAATTAAAGATAAGATCTAGGTAAAGAGTTGATCCTATTACTTAAAAAGTTAATTCTTATAATATTTTGATAGTGTTTAACCATATCAAATGAGTACACTTTTTCAAGTGTCTCAATGAGTATCCTTATCCTAGAAAAGAATGAAAAATTCTAGAAGTTGAGAACCCCCTCAATGGGAATGAGACTAAGATATATAAGAGGAGAGAGATAGAGAGAGAGAGAGAGAGAGAGAGAGAGAGAGAGAGAGAGAGAGAGAGAGAGAGAGAGAGAGAGAGAGAGAGAGAGAGAGAGAGAGAGAGAGAGAGAGATAAAGTGAGAGAACACCATCAGAGAGGAAACATGCTATCTCAAATCATTAATTAAGTCTGATCTACCACATTTTTCTCTAATGAATGCCTTTCCACCTTTTTGATCAGTCAAGGCACTACTCATAGCTTACCAAGTGGGAAAGTCCCCAAAGGCCTTGAGGACACATTGAATGCACGTAGCTACAAATCCCAACCACTAGATCCTTTTCCTTGATGCTTCATAACATCTCCCACTGAAGATAAAACTTTCATTATCATGGATTTGATATAATCATGGCTTTGTGCATTTTAGGTAGCTATTTGTCAAAAATAAGACCATGTTGAAGGACTAGGATCATCTTCATAATCACAAATATCTACCTTTAATCAAATCTAGACTAGATATTTTATATAGAAAGAAACCAATATCCTTTATTTGTTTTCCTATATCCACATATATCAATGCAAACCTATAGAATGCATAGCTTCTTTTGATATTCATTAGGTCTAAAAGACCTATTTTTACATTTGAGTGTTTATAGAAACTAAGAGCTCATTATATACAAGTCTTTATTTTTTAAATAATGGTGAATACCATTGTAGAATAAAACTCATATGCCACCAACCTTCAAACTAGAGGTCTATATTTAGCTTCAATGGTGCCCCTTTATCATTGATCATCTTGACTATATCAACATCTCCTTTTAATGGTGTTTAGCTGAGCTCTAATGGTAGAAACATGACCCCTAAAAGACCTAATTTCCCTAGTTCGACCTTGGTCACATATTCAACCTCCCATCAAATATCCCTTAGTCTTTCAACTTTGAACCCCACTCATTGATTTTATTTTCACAAGATATATGTAGACCATTAATTTTCCTAGGAGCCTAATGAGCTTTAGCCACTTGGTAATATCTCATTTATCCTTTAGATATGTTCACCCTATTGATCTCATTCTTACCATCAGATCATTATGCATTAATGAATGTGATCCTTGATAGAGATATTCTAACTCTCTAAATTTAAATTTCACCATTAGATCATAATGTACGAAGAAACATAAGTCTTTGATCTCCCTGGGCCCACATTTTTACTAATTCCTATGCACCATTGGATCATTGGTATGATTTAATGTTGATCATTGATCTAGATCAAACCCATCTCTTTTTTAGTTCACTTCATAAAAATGAATCTTTGCTTGATGAATCTACACCATTAGATCTTATCCAACCTACATCTTTTTAATGGATTTTAATCCAAGGACCTTCTGACTCATTTGACCCCAGTGTGAATTGTTAGACCTTGATTTTCATTATGCAAGCTCAATTAGACTGTTGATTCTTGATCAAAATTAAACTTGTTAAGAATTTTTAAATATGAATAGCTATTTCATGGGGACTAAAATTGACATCTACATTCCTATATTTGACATTTTCATGAATGTATTTGACATCCACATGACCATCATTAAGATATTTGAAAATAAATGTTCATTTATCGTGACTAAAAATTGACATCTGCACATTTGTCAATTGGTGTTTGTAAGAATGTCAATGACATTTGCATGACCATCAATATTTGGACCCCAATGGATGAGTTCTAAGCTTTATTTTGATGTTTGTGGAACTGTCAATAATATCCATGTGACCATATTTTACATTTGTGGGTATGTCACACTTTTAACTCCAATGAATTTTTATCGTGTCTTAAATTTGATACTCATGCGAATGTCTCATATGCTTTTCACATATTTTCTACACAATAAATAATTCTATCAGAGATTTTGCATCGATCATTTTATCTTTGGGTTATTTTCCTTAGGATTTTTATTTTGAAAACTTTCCCCAAAATAAAAAAATGTCTTCAAGATTTATGCTATAGACAAAATGTCCAAAATATTTTTCCTTTAGGACTTTAACTTAGCTTTTGATGTAGATAATTTTCCTAAAACAATCAGGGATTTGATTAAATTATTGTAGAAATTTTTATTGAAAGAGATAAGTTTGTGGGATCTTTACCTTAGAAAATTTTCCCAAAAATCTCCCCAACACTTAGCCCAAAAACCCAAAACAAATTCCCTAAAATAACTATCAGCACTTAGCCTAAATATCTAAAGTATTAACACTTAGCCAAATAAAGTTGGAATTTCCCATGTATCAAATAAGGTTTTTGAGCCTAGAGACTCTTTTGGACTTGTTCTTGAAACTATTGCTTGATATTTGAATACTTGATTGACATTCTAAGTATTTTTGCAACTTGTCCTTGACCTTTAACTATTTGGACACTATGAAGCCTACTCAAGAAACTATTCCTTAATATATAGACTTATCCCTAAAAATTTGACAAATAAAAATCTAATTTAACTTAAAGTTTTAAAAATCTTTTTAAGATGTATGAGGTATTTTATCCTACTATTAGATCCTTTGTTTAACATGAACTCTTCTCAACTTATTGATTCATACCAAGGCGACTAGAATTTTTACTGTAATGTCAAGTTTTGTATGTGGGCCAAAACTGGCTAACATTTTTGGTGACATCCTAGGGTTACATGCTTTCTCTAAAAGACTAATGGCCTTAAATTGGTCCATTGGGCATATGGAGTACCAAGTATTCTCTCAACTGATCATGAATATAGTCTAAATATATACCTATCTAGAAACTATCTTGAAGCAACAAGAATAAAAGAAAATAAAACAACAAAGTACCCAAGGTACTTCTTGAAAAGGAAACACACAATAGAAAATAAAATGTGCATAATACACTTAGATTAAATCATAAAATCTATTATAATATGTAATATATATTATAATGGATGCAATTCTTCTTAATAACAAGGATTTAAACGAATTTCATTGATTGGGATAGCTAATACCTCTCTATCTAATTGGGAAAGCTAAAAAGCATTATGTTCCCTGCATCTATAGATCAAATAAGGACCACTCCATAATATATCAAACTTGTTATGGTTTCTTGTTTTAGCGTTATTTGAGTCACATTTAAGGAATACATCCCATTGCTTGAAGTTCCTCTTTTTAGCTCTCTTGTCAAAGGATTTTTTGACCTAAGCTTGATGTGACCCAAAGTCTTCATTGTAAGGTCCCTAGTTTATTTTAGATCCATGAGCTCTATCATCCTCACAATCATGGGCTCATCATCCATCAACTCAAACTAATGGGATAATTCTAATGCAGACAACTCAAGAGAAATGGGCAAATTGGGTTCCATTCCATACATAAGTACATATGGATAATTACTAATGGTAGATTTGGGATTCACTCTATAATCCCATAAGGCAGTCCTTATCTTGGCATGCCATGTTCTCTAATTGTCTTCCATGGTCCTATTGATGATCTTTATAAAATGCTTATTTGTGGACTCTACCAATCTATTTCCTTGAGGATAGTAGTTAGAATAGGTGTTGAGGTAGATGCCTAGTTTGAGATCCCACTCACTTATCTTCATACCTAGGAATCCCAATGCATTATCTAAAATTATGGTGGTTGGGACACCAAACTTGATCACAATTTTATCATAGAAATATAAAACTACACGCTCATTATCATCATTTAAATCACTATCTTCCACTCACCTAGTGAAGTAGTCAATTGTAGTGATAACCCATTTATTCAATACACTTGATGGTGGATTAATCATTCTTATGAAGTATAACCCCCATTTCATCAAGGGTTGTTCCACATGAATTGGATTGAGTGGAAGGGTTGCTAATTTCTAATTTCCTACAAAGAGATCACACTTATGGAATTTTATAACTCATGCATGAACATCCTTGAAAATATTGAGATAATAATAACCAAACCTCATTACTTTTGGTTTTTTTGTTCTAGATGAAAAATGGTCTCCTACAAATCCATCATAAAACTATTATAAGAGCTTAGTCACTTTATTATCATCTATGCACCTAAGGAGTACCCCATTGAGGTCCTTTATAAAAAGAACACCATCAATTAATGAGTAAGGTATAGATTGAATCCTAAAATGCCTTATTTTTTCCCTATCTAAACCTTGAGATCATTCTCCTATTTTCAAGAAGTGATTCATGTCTTGAAGCTAACTCTTTTTAAATGGAGGTGTACCTACTTGTGTTTTTCCTTGGGTCACCAAAACAACTTCTTTGTCCTCTTGGAGATCATTCACCTTGTGCTCACATAATCCCTTTCCTCTTAATAGATTGGTGACCTTGATCTCCACATCATATTATATGACCTTGGTGATCCATCTTGCTCTCTTTTCATTCAAATATTTTCTAAGGAGGAAGTCCCTAACTCCAGGATGGGACACCATAAGATGGATCTTTTTGTTGGAGAGTATGGGCCTGCACTTCTTGAGGCTTCTCAAGGATGTAATAACTTTTTTATAAATGAAAGTGTTCCTCACCTTGTATCCTTCCAACCCTTATCTAAAAAACACAATTGGTTGTTACATTCCTTCACCATTATTATACATTAACATAGCTAATATGTTGTCAATATTGTCAAATGTGTACAAGATGAAGTCCTTAGAGAAGTTAGGATTTAAGAGTGAGGGTACTTGGGCAATGGCATAATTGATAGCCTCAAAGGATAACTTACCTTCATCTAACCAATAAAAAATTTGGCTCTTCATTATGGTGGTTATGGGTTTGACCATGTTTCCAAAACTAGGTATGAACCTTCTCACAAAGTTAATCTTACCAAGGAGGATTTGGATCCCTTTCTTATGCTTTGGTAAGGACAAGGCTAAGATAACACTAATTCTATCAATTTCAATATATATTACCTATTTTGAAATAATTTGACCCAACATCTTACCTTCATGTATAGATAACACACACTTCATGGGATTTAAATAGATCCCATACTCTCTACATCTCTTGAATATCAACCTCAAATGGTCCATGTGATCAATGGCTTCCTTGGAGAATATTGTGATGTCATCTAAGTAGACCAATACCATTTTATTTAGCATCCCTTGGAAATACATGTCCATTTGTCTTTGAAAGGTTATTCAAGCATTAGACAATACAAAAATCATCTTCTAGTAAACAAATGTGCCCCACTTGATGGTGAAAGTAGTCTTGTATTGATCTTCCTCTCTCACTAACACTTGGTTATAACTTGAATATCCATCTAAGGTAGAGAATTTTTCTAAACCATAAACTATTTGAAGGAGTTGTTCCATGGATGTCAAGGGGTAGTGATCCTTCAAAGAGACCTTATTCAGATCCCTAAAATCCACACACAATCTAATCTCCCCATTTTTATTATTAACAATAAATAAATTAGCTACTAATGAGTAGTACTTAATTAGAAAGATTATCCTATATTAAATCAACTTGGTCAATTCCTTCTTCATGAGCTCTTTAATTTTGGGGTTTATGGTCCTCTTCTTTTGCCTAATAGGCTTGCCATTAGATTCTAGTTCTTTAATGTGTTGGGATAATTTAGGATCAAATCCCCTTAGGTCACTATATTACAAAGTAAAGATATTCACATATTATTTACAAAGATCTATGAAAGCATGCCTTTTATATTTAGTGTTTACCTTTCCAAGCTTGAGGAGTTTGTCCTCAAAGATAAGGACTCTCTCATAGTTCTCTTCATTAGTTAACATCACTACTTTATCTGTATTTATAAGGTCCCCTTCATGAAAGAGACCTTATAGGGTGACTAGCCATTTAGGAAGAGTATTAGAATTTAATTGAACAATATTCTCCTCATACTAATGTTGTAACTTCCCTTGGTTGATGGAGGAGAACTTTGTTTCATATTGCAAAAAATAGGCAATTTGTTGGTAATTTTTAAATACCTGGTAATGAGATTTATTATCTCACACTGATGGTATTACTACCACTTTAACATATGGTTGCACCTTGGTCCTTTTCAATTCATTAGGGATATTAGAATGATCCCCCACAACTGTTAGTCTATTAACATGTTCATTTTGGATCCTTGGCATTGATTATATGTTGAAGGCCTAAAAATATTCAATTAGGTCCCACACTCTATGTTTATAGGAATTCATTAAGGGTTTCTTAGTGACATTCTAGCCTCTAACTTTGTGCACAATAAATTCACTATCCCCATAGATTTGTAATTGCTTAATACTTCTCTTACTAGCCCACTAAAAGCCATGAATAAGGCCCTCATATTCCACTACATTACAAGAGTAGCTCAATTAGAACATATATGAAGAGAAATTTCTATCATTTGAAGGGGATACTAACATAACACCTACACCCACTCCATTATTTCTCCTTGAACCATCAAATAATAACTTCCATAGACCACTAGGATCTTCTTGAGGCCTCATGAGGGAAGTCATGGATTGGATGTATTCATGTAAATAGTGTACACCCAATTCATTTTCTTCAACACCCTCTAAGGGGTCTACCAACAGGATATCATTCCATAATTCATCAAATAACATATTTGGTATCTCTTCTGGATGAGTGTTTAGCTCCTTCCCCATTAAAAATTCATCCTCATCAATAATGGTGTAATTGATGTTTATATTATTTGGCCTATAGGGTTTTATATGTAATTTTGTATGGGATTGGCTTTGATTTACTCTTTGGCCCTATATATTGTTTTGAATTCCATATATGACAAATTTGATACAAGGTAGCCTCTAATCTTTGCTATGAAATCCCTAGATAGGCATAGTGCAAAGCGAGGAGGCACATCTAGGATCAAAACATCCTGAACCACTAAGACACTAAGACAAACATGAAGGGCCAAGTTGAGGTCTATGATTATGCTAGATGTCTTGGTAGAATAACCACCTAGTTGTATCACTATTTTAGATTGGGGCACATATTTTAGACCAAGTTGATCATCTATGAACTTTAGAATTATTAAATTACTAACCCAATTGTCCACTAATAAATTATGCATGAGAGAGTTGCCAATGATCACTAAAATATAAAAGGGATGAGGCTTGATCACTTTACCTAATTTTAATTCATTTAATCCTTTAGATGAATTAGTACGGACCACATTCTCCTTAGTTAGTGCCTTCTCAACAACATTGATCTTTGATAATCCTTCCTAATGGATATCCACTTGACCAAGCATGGAGAGCATGTCCCACATTGGCACACTCACATTGTATCTTTTCATTTGTTATACAATGTTGATGGGTGAACCACTAACCTTTGGTTGTGCTTTAGGAACCACAAATACACCTTGAGCTTATGAGTTTTGAGGAACCAAGGAATTTCTTTGATTATGACCCATTGGAACTATTGGGACTTTTAGAATAGAATCAAGTCCAACTACATTAGATATTAAAGGAGTAATGTTAAGAGGCTCCTTAATTGGTTCTTAATTACCATTTATGCTCCTTCTTTTGAATTTGGTATTTACAGGTACTAGAATGTATCCCTAATTAGAGTAAGCCTTATAATTAAGTGTATAACACTTTTCTTGTTCATGGTTCATCATTGTAGCACCCAACTACCTTAATCCCTAATTATTGATTTGACCTTGATGAAGTTTTTCTCGCTTGGTCATCATAGGTACCTCTAGGGCCCTAAGAGTTTGGTCATACCAAAAATTAGTAGACTACTTCCATTAATCATCGAAAGCTTGGTTGAAATTGGTAGTTGCAATAATGGATTTCCCAAAATACTAATTCCAAGGCATGGTATCCTTAGCTTCTTTAGCCACATTATTTTGAAGTGGGATCTAGTTGTTAGAAGTGCTTGCAACATTAGGATTATAGTTGTTCTACCTATTGTAGACATGTTTCCCTTGCCCTTGGCCCTATTAGTTCACATTGTATGTTTACCTATTTTATTGAAAAGCTTGTTGCTAAGATTGATATGAACCCTGATAAGGCCCATTAAAATCCTACTACCTTTTGACATTGACTAACTCATTCCCCTAGGATTGAACATGCTATTAAGATATTGAAATTTATTTTGCTCTTGGAAATCACTAGATCCACTAATGGAAACTTTCTCTTTTTTTGGTACAAGTATTGTAGTGATTAGTGGCATAGGTGAAATGACATCAAGTGGAGGGATAACAATAGGAGGTGGTCTGATTTTAGGAAATAAGGGCATTGGTGGTCTAGGTGTAAGATTTACATCTTGAACTAGATAATTTTTTGCTTTGATGGCCACCTCTTATTCATTTGAAAGTATATTCCCTCCCATATATTGGATCATCACTACCATATCACTAATTAAATCCTTCAAATAGTAAAGGATGGCAAAGTTAGGGGTTGGTCTAGCTGAGACTGGGATTTTGTCCAAAGTTTTTTCAAACCTTGTATTAAATTCTTGAATAAATTCATGAGGAATTATCTTAATGGTAGTTAGTTACTCTAAAAATGATAAATGGTCACTTTTATTTTCAAATACTTTTCACAATGAATCACCTAATTTGTCCCATGTTTGAATGGAATTAGTAGTAAGACCTCCATACTAATCTAGAGCCTTTCCTTTGAAAGAAGTAACTAATAACTTAATATCTATATTCTCCTAGTGACATTATGGATATTGTAAAAATTGGCTATGTTTATGAGGTTCTTGGAAGGTGTTATATCTTAGTCTCTAATATAATAAGGAACACTTTTAAGGGATGTAATTAGGATAAGATAATATTAAGCAAGTTATAGGGGACTTTGGCCATTAAAATCCACAAAGGGGAAAGGTCTAGGGGATACCATGGATATAAAATGATTTATGAAAGGTCCACTTGTGGGGATAGGCCTTGAAAATCACTTAGGATTAAAGGTTCCTTAATATGGATGTGTATTGGCAAACCTTAATCTTTTTGTTGAATTTAAAAGTAGTTAAAAAAATTCAATGTGTATACCTCTTGAAGCAGACCTTGTTGTCACCTTTGGCATGGGATGAAGTCACTGCTCTGGTACCAGAATGTTGAATCTTCCTTTCAAATTCACCATATGTCATTGTTGGGAGCTTAACTAAAAATTTAATCAAGCCAACATCAACACTGATAAATATTCCTTGAACTAAGTCCCATCAAGTGTGCCAAAAATTGTTATGGCTTCAATTCTCACACTTAGAGAGGGTTATTCAATCTTTTTCCAATTGAGCCATAATATTGGGACAACCCCAGGATGTGGGTCACCTATAATGGGTTTGAACCTCTGGAAAAGGCTGGCTTCCTCTTGATGCTCACCTAAACTAATGAAATTTATTAGGAAAAGGGTTAGAAAGGGTTTAAGGTCTCTTAAAAATTCTAAAAGGTGATGCACCAAATTTAAATTGGACACGCATACAAGCTTGAACCCACAATGGATCATCATAAGATAACTATAACTCACACAACCTCATAATCTCACTAGTTTCATAAATTATTTCATAGAAGAGGTTCTAAGTAGAACACTAATCTAGACTTGAAAGTTAGCTTGAAATTACCTTCAAATAGAAAATAAAAAGGATAGTAAGCTAAGAAGACTCTATTTCATGAATTCACCTTACACAAGCATACTAAGCAATAATTTAAGACAAGAGCTAGGCAAATAGTTGATCCTATTACTTCAAGAGGTGATTCTTACAATATTTTGATAGGGTTTAACCATATCAAATGAGTACACTTTTATAAGAGTCTCAATGAGTATCTTTTTACTAGAAAAGAATGAAAAATTCTAAGATTTGAGAACCCCCTCAATGGGAATGAGACTAGGATATATATGAGGAGGGAGAGAGAAAAAAACTAGAAGCATGCCATCAGAGAGGGAACATGTCATCTCAAATCATTAATTAATTCTAAGCTACCACATTTTTCTCTAATGAATTCCTTTCCACCTTTTTTATCATTCAAGACACTTCTCATAGCTTACTGAGTGGGAAATTCCCCAAAAGCTCTTAGTATTAATTAAATTGACTTAGCTATAAATCTAGCCACTAGATCATTTTCCTTGATCTATCATGCCATCTCCCACTAAAGAAAAAATTTCCATGCTCATGGATATTATATAATCATGTTGTACATTTTATGTAGTTATTTGTCAAAAAAAAACCATGATAAAGGATGAGGAACCTCTTCATAATCATAGATATCTACCCTTGATCAAATCTAGACTAGATCTTCTATATACAAAAAACCAAACTCTTTTATTGGTTTTCCTATAGCCACATATATCGATGCAGACCTATAGACTACATAACCTGTTTTGATCTTCATTAGATCTAAAATATCTATTTTTGCATGTGAGCATCTATAAAACTTGAGATTTCATTAAATATGGGTCTTTCTTCTTTAAATAATGGAAAACATAGCTATATAATAAACCTTGTATGCCACCAATCTTTAAACTAGAGGTCGATATTTAGCTTCAATGGCACCCCTTTATGATTCATCATGATGACTATATCAACATGTACATTTAATGGAATTTAGATGATTTTTAATGGTGGAAATATGACCCTTACAAGACTTTCTTGCCCTAGTTCAACCTTGGTCACATGTTCGACCTCCCATCTAAGATCCCTTAGACTTTCAACTTTAAACCTCACTTTTTGATTTGATTTGTATGAGATGCATGCAAACCATTGATTTTCTTGGGATCCTAATGAGATTATGACACCTATAAATCTCTCATCTATCCTTGAGATATGTTGAGCCTATTGACATCACTTACACCATTAGATCATTATACATGAATAAACATGAGCCCTTGATCTATATCTTCTACCTCTGTAACTTTAACTTGTATTATTGGATTATAATGTACAAATTAATGTGAGCCTTCAACCTCCCTTGGCTAACTTTCCTACTAGTTCCTATGCACTATTAGATCATTGGTATAATTAAATTTTGATTATTGATCTATATTAGACCCACCTCTTTGTTAGTTCACCTCACATTTTGGGATCTCTGATCAATGAATCCATAGCATTAGATATTATCCAACCTATATAATTTTAAGGGATTTTAACCTAGGGAAATTCTAATTCATTTGACCCCAACATGAACCATTGGATCTTGCTTGTTAGTATGTGATCTCATGCGACCATTAATTCTTGATCAAATTTAAACTCATTAAGGATATTCAAATCTAAACAACTATTTCATATGGCTTGAAATTGATGTTTCCATTACTTTATTTGACATGTATGGGAATGTATTTGATGTCTATCTGATCATCACTAAGATATTTGAAAACCAATGGTCATTTATCATGACTTAAAATTGACATTTATTCACTCATCAATTGGAATCTATGGGGATGTTAATGATGTCTATGCGACCATCAATCTTTGCACCCTAATGGATGACTGATAAGATTTATTTTTTCATCTATACAACCATAAATGGCATCCACATGATTGTATTTGATGTTCATGGGGCCATCACACTTTGAACTCTAATGGATATTTTTCATTGTATTAAATTTGACACTTGCATAAATGTCTAATCTACTTCCCATGAATTTACCTATAATAAACAATTCTGTTATAGATTTTACATTGGTTATTTTGTCTTTAAGTTATTTTCCTTGTGATTTTTATTTAGGACACTTTCCATAAAAGAAAAATATATCTTTAGGACTTATGATATGGATAAAATATCCAAAATATTTTTCCTTCAGGATTTTAACTTATCTTTTGATGCAGATAATTTTATCAAAATACTTAGGTCTTCAAGGAAATTATTGCAAAAAATTTATTCAAAAGAGATAAGTCTATGGGATTTTTGCCTTGGATAATTTTCTCGAAAAGGTCCCTAACACTTAGCCTAAAAACCTGAAACAAATTCCATGAAAGAACTATTAACACTAATCCAAAATACCTAAAGTATTAACACATAGCCAAACAAAGTTAGATTTTCCCAAGTATTGAATACACTTTTTGAGCCTATAGTAAATTATGGACTTGTTCTTGAAATTGATGCTTGATATTTGAATACTTGAATGACTTAATAAGGCTATGTTAAAATTTTCCCTAGCCTTAAACTACTCAGACACCATGAAACCTACTTGAGAACATGCTCCTTGATCTACAGACTTGTCCTCAAAAATTGACAAATAACACTTAAAGTTAACTTAAATTTATTTATAAACATATGCAGGCTACATGAGGTCTTTTATCCTACTATTAGATCCTTTGTTCAACATGAACTTTGCTCAACTTCTTGATTCACACCAAGACCCCTATAATTTTTACTGCAATGTCATGTTCTATATGTGGGCCAAAATTAGCAAACATGAATAAGGAAAAGATGATTTGGATTTAAATAGCATAATTCCTCCTTGTTAAATAAATTGGGGGGTAATGTTTTTGGTTATTACATGTGTTTATAATCAATTTTTGACTCAAATCAAGACTAATTAATCTAAGACCAAAAGATAAATACAACTAAGCTATCATTTTAAGCCCTAAACTAACAAGGTTATCCTTGTATTATTGAAATACATCTATATATGTACACTTGGAAGGAATTTTAAGTGTTCAACTAGAAATAAAAGTGCATTAATTAGTAGGATATTTTACACCCCCTTCTTCCAAGTGATAATACAATGATATGGACCTTTGGGTGCACCTTGCATCAATATTAATCCATGATAAGTGGGTCTTTATAAAAAATATAATTTATGACCATCTAGATGGTCCCAAGTGTGGTTAACACAAGAGATGCAACACTTAAATTGTGTTTATACCATTTAACTTATCATGCAAGGCTATATTCCTTTACATGAAGATTCCATCCATGGACTAATTAGTGGAATGCCCTAGTTAACCAAACCTTCCTCGGGATTTTGTTATAAAAAGAGAGGTTAGCCACTCAACTCCCTATACCTCATAGTATGCATACACTAATTTTTATACCTTACCATGGAGCAAGGTTGAAATACTATTGAGAAATGAAGCCCTAATTCAATGCTTCCCTAGACAACCTATGAGAGGTAATAACATCCCCTTCACAAGACAAATTACATGAAATAAATTTTAATTAAAAAGGCTTTAGGGTTGATTTTAGATCACCAAAACCATATGGGTTTTGGGGAGAACCTAAAAAACTTCCTTTTTATGCCTTATAAAAAGTACAATTATAATGAAAAGGTGATTTTAATCACCTGAGTTCCCTATAGGGGATGGGGAGAGAGCATACATATGCAACTCTTCTTTCTTAAACAATCTAACAAGAAATTGATCGATGAATTACATTAAAAAAATTTGAAATTTTGAAAATTTAAGTGAAAGTTGAGTTTTATAAAACCAAATTGAAATGTGAAGTGAATTTATTGGCCCCTTGACCTTTGTTTGCAAAAACTTTGAAAAAAATCAACTAAAACATTTAATAAAAACCATATAGTTCCTTTTAAACACCAAAGGTAAATTTCTAAATTCCTTTTAAACACTAATTTTTTTTTTAAAAGATATAATTATGCTCAAATAAACACTTTTCCTCACATGTCCTACAAGAAAAATCAAAAAGTTTTGTTTTTCTTTGAAGCACAATTGAGTTTGAGGAAAACACTTTTGAAAAATATGCCCTCAGGTTTTTATTTTTTAAAAACATAGAGACCAACACCAATCACTATTATAAGACCAATGTCAATCATATCTTAACCATGGATAGTCAAAAATAATCGATAAGAGTCACTTATGAACCTGAAGGCATGAAATTTTTTCAATAAAAAGAACTTGTTATCCTCATTGGGATAAAATATCCAAAATAAAAACTTTTGGATCAAGAAATATTCAAACCAGAGACTTATAAAATTTAATTTGACCAATAAAAACTTGAATAAATCTCTAAAATTAGAATTTTTAGCCAAATTTCACCTACAACCTAATTGATGTCGATTGTATTTGATTCATGTTGATGACCTAAAATTGACATTAGTCACTATGTGACCTGTGTATTCACAAAGAACATAAAACACATGGGAAAATGAGCATAAAAATTGATGTTAAAGAACTTTTTAATGACTTTAATGGAAATTTGAGATTTTTAAAGTGTCTTCCTTACTTGAATGGACACTATGGTCTCACTAGGCATGCTAAAATGTAGTTTTAGATTACAAAGAGGATTAGTTCAAGCATTAGTCATGAGAAACACAAAACAATGCATAATAACTAACCATTTAGGCCAACCTATTCATTGGGGTTTGCAAATGACAATAAAAAGCAATCAAGAGAAATTACTTATACCCATTACCTTTACAAAATAATTCCATAATCCAAAATTGTCTCCAAGCATGTTTTCCCCCTTGTTTTGGTGTTCTTGTCTTTGTCAACAATGGATGTCAACCTCCTCCATCATCTCAAGTTCACCATACATAATCTAGGCTCAAAATAAGAAATCAAATCTATGCCTATCAAATGAAGCTATCCTATTACAAATAAATCATGATAATAAAACTATATAAATAACTTGTGGAGAGAATATTGAATTATAATTTTACACAAGTTAACCTTAAAAATTATGTTTTATACCCTTCTATTTATAGATTTTTAAAATTATTTAGGATCAACCATGACCATTCATATCAATATTTAGATATGTATCCATGAATTAATCTAATATTTCTTAACAAATCCATAAATATACTCAAAAATATTTGGGAGGAAGAGGCATTAATTATGCATGGGTGCCCATAGAACTGATATTTGTTCCATTTATGGTTTAAGGATGCCACCCTATTGATCATGTAGTTAGGTGATGCAAATATCCAGAATCAATTTACAATAAATAAATATTAAATTTTATCCATGGAATTATTACTTAATCTCATAATTTGGTTTAATTTACCTAAGTAATATTAATCAATTTTAGTGCACTTCTTTGGAAATCGGTGCACAATTAATCAAACTAGTTGGAAAGTCATATTACTAGGTTCTAATTTGACTTGAGAGGAATTCAAAGGTGATGTTAGATGTGTACAAATCATTATCCCATTTAGGATGTTAACTACATAAATAACAAAGGTACATGACATGTACTAACAAATTAGAAGAAAAGAGTGATCCAGAGCACCAAACTATGAAATCATCATTTTGACTCAAAATGATTTAAGAAAAGTTAGGAATCGCATAAAATGCATTGACCCATTTAGGGATACACTAGCCTATATCATCACTTCATATGACAAGCTTGAACCATTTAGCGCATTTAAGTTATTTTGGCTTGAATTATTTATTTTAGTGAAATTCAAGTAAGATTGACAATTTCAACACAAATGGTGTTAGGAATTGGATGTCTACAATCAGTGCATTTTAAAAATATTTCACTAATGTTTAAACTCATTTTTTTTTACTAATGATCTAATTTTTTTAAAATTACTCTTGCAAGGGGTTATGATTCAAAAGTCATGGTATGGTCCCTGACACAATCAAAACTATTTAATTAAGGTTTTCAAACTATAGTATTACTTTAGCTATGCCAAAAATCATAAATGTGATACTATGATGTACCTTGATTTTAAGTTTTAAAAGAGGGTTCAAGTCAAATTTTTTACATAAGAATTTATATTTGTCTCTTCTCTTTTATTAGGCAATTTACTAACTATCACATTATTTGCCTTCATACATGATCCCAATGCCAACTTAGCCTTGATCGATGCATGATAGCACCACATGTATTAGTCATTAGATCATATATAAATTGGTATTGATTCACAACATTTCATGTTTAAAAGAAAGTTTGAAAGGTTTATTACCCCATGATCTAATGAGAGTCAACCACTTAACACCTAGTCATGGCATTTCTAATTTGGAGAGAAGTAATAAAAGGGTTCGCAACCTAGTGACTCCATCATAACATGCCACTTGGAATATAGTTGAGATCTTCTAATGATCCTACTATTTTATCAAATTCTTGTGACTAAACAACATAATAATAACATGCCACTTCTCACTCAATCATTATATTTCAAATTATAAAAAACTCATAACCACATTAGGGCATACTACATGGTGACCACTCATAAGCTATCAAGATCCTAACTAATTTCAAAGGTCCCATAATAGAGTGATCCAATCACATCATGACACTTGGCACTTAGTTGTGCCCTTTTCCCACCCTTTTTTAGCTAAGGTGTAGTGTTCAATATCACAACATTATGAGTGTACAATAACGTGACACATGTCACTTATTTATGTAATCTTGGATGGATGGATACTATGTGGAATCCACCCATTATTAGGAACCAATATGATGGTGACATGTGGACCCAATACCTCATGGTAATATACAATCAATGGAAACTATAAAACCCAACAAAGATTGATTAAATAAAAGGGTGACATGTGGTAGAGTGTCATAATATATGGCCCATCAAAATTTTCATATAACAAATCCATGTGATAGTGAAAGCTAATTAAATCCTTCCACATAGTGAGATAGTAAAGGTCCCAAGACCACACCAACACAAAGAAAAAGGGGTCAAACCATGCAACATCAAAAGGAAGAAAAAACTAATCAAAAGATGCAACTTGGTATAATATCATGCAACCCACTCAAGTAGACCGATATTTGAAATAAAAGGTTAAAATACACATCACCAAGTTTCAAATATGTGTCAAGTATGCCACTAAAATGGCATGTATCTATCCACAAAACACTGGTTATTGGTATGAATTGAATGTTGATGGGTCTCATTTTAGTAGTTATAAAGCTAAGTCACCTAAAGGGAAAGTTCAAGCCTATGATGAGAAGATGCATGGACAAACCAAGAGAAGTGATTAGATAATCTCAAAAAATGGATTTTTGAAGCCATTAAAATAAAAATAAAGGGTGACCCTAGCTTTAACTCAAAGTAAGTTGAATATAATTATCATTTATGACTCATATCTTGCAGTTTAAAATTCTAAAAATCCAAAGTTTAAATTTTGCAGTCTCAAGGCTTTGAATTCACTTTCAATTTCTATCTATTAAAGAACTCCAAATTTCTATGTTATTTTATTAAGACTTATATGCATTCATTCAAACATCAAGACTATCCATGAGCTCAACAATCAAAATTTGGAAACCATGGCTAAAGGGGGAATATCTAGAGCCACCAAGCTAGAGCAAATTCCATTCCTCTATTAGTATGGAATGAACATAATCTTCTAGGACACCAGTTTCAATTCCATTGCATTGGCCACTAAAGATAAGCACTACAATGATTTACTCTACCATGTAGAGAAGACTACAAACTAGACAGTGATGATGATGAGGATCCCAGTATTGTAGAAGAAAGGTCTAACATCATGGTGATTATGTCTATGAGATTGCACAAGGATGCATCTAACCTATAGGTACTCCCCTATGTGTACTTAGTACACTAGATATTCATTTAGTATAGGTGTGTATATAATATGATCAATTATTTTAATTTAGGTAACGACATTGATTTCATAGCTGGGTTAACCTTTCAAGCTTATTATGATTTACCTAATCATGAAATTACTTAAAATCAAGAAACTATGACCTAATGGCTAAAAACACATAACATAAAAAATGTTTTGAGAGGTTAGGTTGAAAACTCATAGATGTTCATATGAAAATCAAAAATCAATCAGATCCACATCACCCATTTCAAGAAGGGGGTAAGAATAGGGATGGCTATGATGAACATGTTACATGGGGTTGAGGACACTGGCCACATAGATGAGAAGTGGGTTCCACTTCTATGATCATATATGATTCCAAGACTCCCCCATTGGTGAAGATCATTTCCTATAACTTGGTAGCTCAAATTAGAAGTAACATGGCCAACCAAGGAGATCATTTATATATGATTTCCTACTTGATTGATTCCATCTATGCTACTCTAAAATTACCCTAGTTCACCAATTGGGATCCAAACCTAAAATGGACCATGCCCCATGTTTTTTCAAAAGTGAGGATTTAAAAATACAAGTAGGGAATGTGGGCCATTACCAATCATTTATACCCAATTATATATAGCTCTATCTATGAGAGGACTATTCCCAGGCTATCTAATGAAATTAGGGAAACACTCAACATGTTGGGAGCTTACTAGTATTATCCATACTATATACTAATAAGAGTAATGGGAATCAAGACATCCCCATTTAGCTTTCCTAACATAGTGCCATACATGTTGGCTAAATAGGATATTGCCTTGTAACTAATCATAGGATTAGATGGATTATGTAATAATAAGAAAAATGGATTGGTCCATCTTTAATTAACCAATATTGGCCAATTTAATATTGAGAATTAGCACTCAATTATGGTTTTTGCTAAACAAAGGTCCACCTTCACTCTATAAAATCACACTAATAGGGAATGAGAACCTACAAATTTAACATTAAATAATTACATCAAGCATAGGTATCTTTGAACATTACATATCATCATGAGTTTAAAGATGGAGACCAATTCTACATCAGTGCAACTAATGACACTTAGGTGAAGTAGAGACTGAATATTGCTAATATCCCATAAGTGAAAGGAAGGCTAGATGATGTAGGATGTTTTTAGGTTTCAAACACTAGGATACTCAATCATGATCATCATCATCTTCAGTCCATACTACTAGTGCTGAATAGGAAAGACCAACTGACCTATAACTTAGTTGCATAATACTCCAGGTATTGTCTCCCACTTTGGAAAAGGGAGGAGATAGTGTGGGGAAATAAAATGAGTAGGTTTTTACCTCAGAAACTAAATCTAAAACCCATCCCAAATATAAATTGCTACCTTAATGTAGGAAACACCTTTAGTTGAGAAAACTATCACTTCTACTCTAGTACCAATAACTTTAACATCAACATTGCCTCCCCTCCCTCATACCATAAAAGGACCAAGTATTTCAAGATAGGAAAGTGTTTTATTACCTCTTTCTTTCCTCTCTAAACAACCCATAAACATATTTTTTGGTCCCCCAACTCTAGACTATGTCAACTTCTTACCTTGTAGGCCTTTCACCAAACCTATAATTAGGCATGTAACCATTCCATTGCCCACTATCAACCCCTTTGTCATATCCTCCAATTTTAGGGTCTTAGTAATGGATAATTTTTCCCTAGTTATGCTTGATCCTATTCCTATAATAGGTTCTTATCTACCTAAAAATAGTCCCACTATTGTCATTCCCCAAGTTCCCCTATTCTGATCCGGGCAACAATTTAGTCGACAATTTGGGCGACAGTTCCACCCCAATTGATGACAGAACTTTCAGGAGCCATAAATTTTGCACCATAGATCCAATTGACTCGCAATTTAAACCCTTTAAAATATAATAATGAGGAGAACATCTTGAGATATAAAACAAACTGTCAATGCTCAATGAATTTTGACCCTTGAAAACCTAATGGAAGTGCCCCAAATTTCAATTTTAGTAGTGCAGTCTAAAAATAGTAAGTTTCTAAAATAGTAATTCCTTGAATTATGTATTGTTTTAAATATTGGAAGTCAAACCACTTAATCTACCTTGAGATTGGTGACCTTCCACATCCTCCCCATTCTTTCAAAATGTGTATAAATGAAGAGGTAACCCGAAATGTGAATCTCTTCCCAGAGATAAGCATATAATTGTATTATGATATTGAGTAATACTACATCTCTTCTTAGAGAATTCATTATTACTGTGTTATTTATATGTTATTGAAATATTTATCAACCAAAACTTTTGATTTTTCGATCATATTCATAACTAGTTATTTATCTAGAACTAGTCATTCATCCCCTATCTCTACATTTGTCTTGGTCACATCCTACAATATATCAAAAATATATACTTTCTAAGGACTGAACCTATCAAAAGAATTATATCCCATTTACTCAACTTGTAAATGGCTCTTCAAATAAATCATGGATAAGATAAATGCAACTAGCTATAGTAGAAAACCCATGTTTAGTCATAATGGACCCTCCATAGTCATGATTAAGTTTGAAAAGGAGTTTTGGGAAATGAAGAGGGTGACCAAGAAGAAGGTCACCCATCTAACTAAATAATTATGTATAAGTCAAAGGAAACTCTATTTGAGCTAACTAAGATGAATAGAGCTAGACTAGGCTAATAATAATAATATGAGGAGGGCCCCATCTTAGCTCTTCAAGAAACTATGGATATGGATATTGAATTAGTAAAAGGAGTACCATAGAAAATATTTGACCTAGAATAGAAACACAAAGACACATTACCAGAGTAGATAATAATAAAGGTATAATGGGTTGTGGGTTAAAAGTTTGACATGTTGAACACCTTGTACCAATAAAAGGTAAAGGGGGATGAAATATACAATAGGATTCTCAATTCCAAAGCTTCATATGAGGCATATTATAGTAAGATAATAAAATTGGTGAAGTTGATCAGGATGAATAATTTTTAGGACTTAAATCTAATCCCCTTGGAGGATTTGTGCATTGCTTAGTCTTGTGTAATTGGTAAAATGAAGGCATTGAACCACTAGATTGATGAGATGAGATCCCTGGGCTAGTGTCTTACCCAATAGGGTGATAGGATCATCACATCACTAAAGGACATTAAGATCATGTACTTTTCCAACAATAATGGATATATTATTAGCAAGGATGCCTTCAGGGCCTAGCTCTAGAACTTTACTGTAATCTTTAGAAAGTAGGCCATGGCCAAAGGAGTGACTTTAGGGATGAAGATGGTAGATTTGGTAGCCTCTACCAATAAAATGATAGAGAAGGCTATAAAAATTAATGAATCTATAGGACCACTCCTGAGAAAACATGATGCAATGGTAGGAATCATAGTCATGATACTAAAAGTTCCTATAATCAATCTAAAATTGATTAATAATGACTATAAGAGATGCTCTAAAGCATGGATAGGGTAAATAAAATCCCAAAGATAAATTATCATCATAGGAGCCTCTACCTATTTAGCCCCACTTAGGATATGTTCTTCCTCATCTATCACTATCACTCCTTTAGTAGCTATTGGTTCACATCCATCTTATTCTACAATAGGAGATTCATCATTGACTATGTTAATAGGATCTCAGCCCAACTCTTAATAATCAAGATAACCATCTATTGGACTTTATTTTGATAAGAATCATGTCATAATTATTTTCAATTTTATTATAAGATATTCCCCTATTTTAATAGGGAATATTATTTATCTTTAGGGCATTAGAGGCATTATATACTGACAAGTGTCATACATCCAATTCTTTTATAACTATTTGAGGCATTCAAAGGTGAATATATAAGGGTTATCCTCCTTTATTTTACTTCATAATATGATTTCATGAGACTAATGTAAAAAAATATAAAATTAATGCAATTTTCTCATTTTTTTCACTTTTTACATGTGTTCTCATTTCTCAATCTTTGCTAATAATATATGATCTCATTTCTCCAATGGTTAAATATGGTAGGAGTTTTTTGAATGCATCTTGTTAGTTTATGAATTTAGCTATGTGAACAAAATATATTATGTATGCTCTATTTTCCTCCTATTATAATAGTAAATGTGCTTAAAATAATTTGTTGTAGCTAGCCTGTTAGAAGCAAACTATTCAGATATGTGCATTATATTTACCCTAAAATCCTCACTTCACTTATGATATTTTGAGTCTAGCACTAGGATCTCATAGATGTTAGTTTTATTTAAAATATTTTTAGAATAAATTAAATGATATATATTGGTATTTTTTGTTGCAAATAAATATTTCTTTTTTTCTTTAACCTACTTTTTATTTTGAACTTTTTTAACATGAATCACTTTAGATGAATGTTCATTGTAATTATCCATTTATTTATTTAATGTTTGTGATAATATTAGCAAAATAAAAAGAAATTTTTACATCATAACAATGAAAATAAATCTAGTTATATTGTGTCATCATTGTACTTCCTATTGTTCCAATAGTAGGGTCTACTTGAAAACTAAAGGTGGTAACCAAATAATCTCTCTAGTTAAACTGAGTTAATCCCTAAGATTTTCTAGGACCTATACTACAATATAAGAAATATTATTATAATATTTAAAGTATATTAAAAATTTATTTTACACATTTAAAAATTGATATCAATAACCCAAATTCCACTATCAAAAACAAATTTCAACGCTTTGGGTGTAAAAAAACATTGATCTACAACTTTAAATTTAAAATTGTAAAGTGCATATAGAAGCCAAAATCCATGGAGTTCAAATAAAAGTTTAAAATGAGTATCAAATTGGTAATTTAAATTAGATATCTTGAAGGGGAATACAAAATTAAAAAACAAATTTAATGTCCAATTTTAAAATTGCACTCCAAATTCCACCACTTGCAAAGGTTCTAAAATCTCACGTAAATGTTTTAATGTCCACCCAAAAAGTGAAAAGTGTGATGGTCTAAGTTTGCATAGGTTTTTTATGGAAATTTAATGTCACAATGTAAAATTCAGCTCAAAAATCAAAATATGTAACTCAAAGTCTAAAATCTATTGTATGTGCTAACACAAGGAATCCCATGCTTATGTTTCATGTTAAAAAGGCACTTGGGAGTATGAAATTCAAAGTGTGTAGCAAAAAGTTTTAAAGGAAAAGTATATAGAGTTTTTAAGTAGATATGAAACATTATAATTCAATTTATAAAGTGGACATAGGTTCCCTAAAACCATAGAGACATAGTGTACATGTGTATGTGGTTTCTAAACTTTCATAGAAGGTAGGATGGCATGCATGTCCTTATCTAGTTTACTGGTGAATCTTCCAAACCTATGAAAGACAAAGCATGTAAGGTGTCCTAAATCCTTGTTTGATTCCCACTTGAAGAACTTCATTTCACTTTACTAGTAGCAACATTCCTATATGATGGGATCATAAACGGATTATGGGATAGTGATGAGCTGTACAATGGCATTGGATCAACACCACTGCCCAACCTTCCTAATGCACTTACTAAAAATCTAGATGGACTAAACATAGATAATGATTAGAAGACACTGATAGAGGGTATGATTATTTCCTTACTACTTTTGGCTCTACCTGAACCAATGTGTGAGGACTTACAAGGTATCTTGGTCAAAAGGACTGATACTATAGTTCAGCCTCCAGGGAATTATTGGCACACACATAGATCTAACCAAAACATAAATAAACTTTCTCAATCCAATCAAGAAGATTTGTCATACAGACTGAGCAAATACTTTCAAATCATACATAATCTACTAAAGATAGATGGAAATATGACTGTAATATTCATTTATATAGAAATTATTGACAACTATGATCCAAATGGAAGATTACAATGTTGACCTTCCAAGATTAATTATAGACATAATTTAGATTGATAATAATTATTAATTTTTAGTAAAATAACACTTAAAATATTCAACATTATGTATTATTTGCATGGATAGGACCTGTAGGATGATTTATATATGTGTGAAAAGGTTGTGGGGGATTTGAATAGTGGGAATTCCCTCAATAGTCATGTTATTATTCATTTTAGGATGTAAAAGACCAATAATTAGGGTAAATAAAACTAACAATAATGGTTTGCATTCATTGATACCAATTCAATGCAAGCATTCAAATGACCCTTGAGAATTCCAAATGATACACTGCAACTAAAGTTTCAAGAACCTTCTTCTGTCAACTCCATAAATCCAAGGTATCATGTGGGGGATTTGAATAGTGGTAATTCATTAAATAGTCATGTTATTATTCATTTTATGATCTAAAAGACCAATAATTAGGGTAAATAAAACTACCAAGAATGGTTTGCATTCATTGATACCGATTCAATGCAAGCATTCAAATGACCCTTGAGAACTCCAAATAATACACTGAAACTAAAGTTTCAAGAACCTTCTTCTATCAACTCCATAAATCCAA
The DNA here is from genome assembly GCA_037957365.1 of Torreya grandis. Lineage (NCBI taxonomy): Eukaryota > Viridiplantae > Streptophyta > Pinopsida > Cupressales > Taxaceae > Torreya > Torreya grandis. The sequence goes on from JARHVA010005277.1 coordinate 548,291, forward strand.
GGTATCCTTAAAATATTATCAATAAAACATTCCCAAATCACAAATCATTAAGTAATTTATGATCTAAGTTCATGCCCAGAATGACTACCATTAATAGACATAAAACCATATACCCAATCAATAATGAATAAGTAATGTGCCATTGCATTTCATTGACAAGAAAGAGCAAAAATCACAAATATTTTCTATTAACTTTAAAGTAAATATATTTACATCAATGCTCAGAATGCATAAAAATGGTGAAAATCATGGTGGATTTTCTCTAAAATAGGGGAGACATATACAAATGCTCTCAGAGTTTGCTAATGACTATAAAAATGAAATCAAATTAGCAATAGAGGAAAAAACACAACAATAAATTATGAAAATCAAAAGGAATATTATAAAGAGGATATTTCTAAAAGTTGAAAAAGACTAACCCCAGAAAGCCAACAACAACCTTAGTCTTATGATAATCAACATAAAAATTTCCAAAAAACAATAATGAAGTTTTAGTAATTGATATTTTTTTCTTAAAGATTACAATTGATAAGTAGGATTTAATTACTCAATTTAAGTACTCTTATACAATAAACTAATCACTTGGTCTAACATTATAGAGGTAAACAATCAACAATTGAAATATCAATCGATAGGATTTGACAATTACAATAATATCTAGAGTCTAGTCACTAAAGGATATTTTCATCTCACATTGATTTTCTTTCCAATTATATCTAAAGTGGTAAGATAATGCATATTTTTAAGGAAAAAAATAGTAAGGAGGAGCTACATTATTACATATCACCAACATCAATTTTTTATATATTTTGAGCATTACCTTCAACTTCTCATTTCATTTCTATTGTGTTTTGATATATACTCTATAAGTTTTTTAAAAAATTGTACGTTATATTTTTATACAACCACCTCAAAAATAATATAATGATTTAGAAAAAATTTCACAAACCTTCTCTTGATGATTTTTCCAAAGATCTTGTTGGATATTAATTACATCAAATTAAATTGTGGCCTAACAAGGTAAAAAAAATTACAATAAATATTAATAGGGTTGGTATAAATATGGCATAGGTTTTATACACCATGTTATTTTTAAAGTGAATTTTAAATAATCAAAACAAATGAGCCACTAATTTTTGGATCCAAATAAAGCATCTTCTTGATTAGTTTTGGTGTCAAATATGGACCTATCAGGAACTAACATTATTCAAAGAAATATTATTTTATCTAATTTGTAACTAATAGGTTTATTGGTAACATTTTAATTGACTGAATCATTGGTATGGATCTTATTGGGAACAATGACAAAAACAAACTCCTATTTTGCAGAAACCTTAACAATAATTATTGTCAAATTTGAATCCACAGTTTGAAATATCAAACTATGGTGATTAATGGATGAAAAATAGCACTACCAACATGTTGGGGGTAAATAATAATGTCTAGGACAAATTTTTTTGCCTCTGATTGTGCCCTGTCAGGAGATGGAGTACATATTATAGCTTTAAGAATGTACTTCCCAATACGAAAAAATAGTTATTTTTAGGCCAACTTTAGATGAACATAGAATTAAAATTATAAGTCACTTAGATGAACCAAAATAACCCTTATATGTGTCTCTAATCCTTATAATTTCATATCATATCATGAAAATATTACATAAGAGATGAATCTATGGAAGCCAATATACTAATGAATGTTAAAATACATCTTTTATGAGTCAAGAGATAAGTGTTTGTTCTCCAACTGATGTTTTCAATCCTGGTACTTCACCTTAAAAATTCATCACTTATAACACATTTGGATAGGAAAATCACACATGTTCCCATGATTAATATCTTTGAATCCCATTGGAGGTAGGTTTTTATATCTAGTTTGGAACACAAAAATACTAACAATAAATGTTATCAAAGTTGAAGCCATAGTTGGAGATCTCCACCTCTAATGGTTTTTGGATAAAACATAACACTACCCCCTCATCAATTGTGATGAATAAAATATAGTACCAAGTTATTATTCTCAAACAAAACCCCATCTAGAGATGGATTACTCATTCTAGCCTCAAGAACATGTTTCCCACTACAGGAAAATAGTTATTTCTAGGCCAAATTTAAACTTGCATAAAACTAAAATCATAACTCACTTGAAAAAATATAAATAACACTCATAGGCATATCTATTTTATCTAGTTTCATCATATATCATGGTTATCTAATGTAATATATGAATATGTGGAAGATAGTATACTAATCAGTGTTAAAATGTAATTTTTATGTAGTCAAGAGACACTACTTGTCCTCTAATTTATGTTTCCACTTATAATACATCCTATTAAAAATAAAACAATTAAAACACATTTGGATAGTAAAATAACACATGTTACCATGACCATGAGCTTTGAGGCCACCCAGAGGTGAGTTTTTATAGCTAGTCAGGAATGCATATATACTGATAATAGATATTGTCAAAGTTGAAGCTCTAGTTCAAGATCTCCACCTCTGGTACTTATTGGATGAAACTTGGAGCCACCAAAACATATAGGATAATGAATAATATTTATTACAAATTTCTTATCCTCTATCCATTCCACCTAAATATAAATCACTTGTTCTAACCTTATGAACTTATTTTATAGTACAAGGATATAGTTATTTTTAGACCAAAGTTGGACATGCATAAAATAAAAATCATAAGTCACTTGGATAAAACAAACCAAATCTAATTTTCATCTATAATCCCTTTAATTTCAACCTAGTACACAAAAACCCAACATAAGATATGAATCATTTGTAGATAGTATACTAATCAATGCTAAAATGTAACTTTAATGTAGTCAAGAGAAAGGTGTTTGTTCTCCAACTAATGTTTACACTTCTAAGACATCCCCTTACAAATCCAAAAAATTTAACATGTATATATAGGTAAATTAAACATTTTACCATGACCATGAGCTCTAAAACCATCCAAAGGTGATTTTTTATAGCTAGTCATGAATGCAAAAACACTAACAACAAATTTTGTCAAAGTTGAAGCCGTAGTTAGAGGTCTCCACATATGGTGATTTAATCCTAAAAATTGACACTAATAACACATTTGTGGTGGATAATCTCATCTATGACCAATTTATTATCCTTTGATAATTCCCTTTATAGATATGGAGTACTTGTTCTAGCCTAAATAAAGTGTTTCTCTTAGTTTCAAGAATGCGAAATTCTTTACTAATGATGCCAATCAGATGAAGGTAGAAGCCTATTTGGAACCATTAACCTATAAAAAATATGTTAGTAAGTAATTAAATTTAAATTTATATATATGATCTAAAAAATCAATAAAAATTGATAAAAATAAATAAATTTACATTTGAGAATTCAACATACCTTTGAATTTCAATCCAACAAACCGACTTTTTATACTCTTGATAGTAGCAATAATTACTTCATGGTCGATCTTATGAACCTTACATATATTATTTTTTAATAGCCTCCCCTAATATTTGATTAATTAAATATTTGTTTCAAGAATGGAATTTCAATAGTTTAGTACCTTCATATGTATTTCATAGTCTTCAAACAACCATGCATTTGAATTTTTATAGGATATTATCAAAACCAAGTTCTAGTAACTACCATAACTTAGATTGGATAGCCAATGTTTTCCCCATCTATGACTAAGGAAGTCAATTTCATTCTTTCCTTAACACATCAAATTAATTAGTAATATCTTCCTTATTCTTTTTTATCATCCTCAATAATTTCAAAAATATTGCATGCATCACAAAATAAAATATTTATTTAATTATAATGATGTTTATAGATAATGGAAATTTAATACACAATAATTAATATTGTACATATTTGCATTAGATATATAAATGGTCAAATTAAATTGATGATGTCATATATGTAAGTTATAAATTTTGTGAAACTTGATATGTGTTAGTTGGAATCAGAAGTCTATAGCTCTATATATTCACCCAATCTTATGACTCACACTCATTCCAAACAAATTCATTGCATGTAGAATAAAAATATATCATATGCCTCATATGAACTATCTAATAACCTAAATTTGGGATAGAGATAATTGGATATCACTTGATCTTTTTATGGTCATGTTATCTTCATATCTTACCAATTTCTCTTTCTCTATTAACACAAAAAATCTAAGAACATTAGAGTTTTATTGAGCACCATCATACATTTTCTTGTTACACCATTTAGTAATGGTTTTTGCATCAGTAAAATTAGTTCCATCTTCAAATTTCAACTCCTCTCTTACAAGTGATATTTTCATATATGCTCTATCACCTTCATACTCCCCTTTTCAATGGCCATCCTTAATTAAAATCTAAATATGTTTTATGCTATTGCTAACATGTATCTTGATCAACTAGTAAAACATATGTGAATTATTAAATTATGAGGTAAAATTATCTAACTAAATATAATGTTGATTAAAATTAATTTTCCTCTCAATAAAATTTCCATAGAACATCTCAAAAAAACCTTTCACTTATTATTTATAATGTGATCAATAATCATTGACATAGAAATGGTATTATCAAGTACATGCATGAATGTTATATGTATGAATATGGTAACATGTACTACATTGCATTACTATGACTAAATTTTCATTTGTGTTTTGAATATTTAATTCTCAAAAAAATTGACTACTAAAATAATAGAAGTAAGTGGGAATGTGTCTTTTCTTAACTATAATTGTTCATCCAACAATCCAACTTTGTGTGTATGCCTTGCATACTCATAAACAATTTTCTACCTAAACTCCACCATAAATTTTGAAACATGTAATTTTTTTAATAACAATCTCATACCTTTTAGATTCCCTTTCCATATTTCACTTACTATGTGGTTGATTTGTATTTTCTAAAAACAAATAATTCTTATCCAATTCCCCTTTTACTCACCTCATAGAAATTTGTATTCAATTTTGGAAATCTACCATAAATGTTTTAAGTTCCATCTAAACATGATTTTTTATTTACAAAATTGTCCACCTGGTATTTCAAAAAATGGTTAGAATAAATTACCTTACTGATTTTGGTGGAACTTCCATGCCACACTCTTTTAAAGTGTGGTCACTATGCAAAGTACTACATGATGGAAAACATCATAATGCATTGAAAATTATAAATTTTTCCTACAAAAATAAGTGGTGTGTGTGTGATTTATTTTGATATAGAAGGGTTTTTCCATCTCAAAACTCTTTTGACTGATATAAATTCTTGGATATTTATTTAAAAACTTAATGTATAATTATGTTTGTGGCATATCCAAGAAATGTTTCAATTGCATTTCATGGTTACGAGAATCAACTCTTATTTTCATTACATATTTTGGACTGGGTGAAACCCTTGTGTTTTATTTACAAAATTATATAATTAAATATTTGAGATCATTGGCTATAACCTTATATTTCATGGAAGTCTACAAGAGAATGCCTAGAGCTCATTCTTATTAGCATCATCAAGTCTTTTATATGTCCCAATTACTTTCATTATTATTTTTATGTTTACTACTTTGTTTATTTTTCTAATCAATCACTTTTTTCCTATTTTACCACTTATTATATAAGTTATTATGCATCAAGTAGTGTCACTATATTTGGAACATTTTTTCACACCTATAGTATGGTATTCATCATATAGATTTTTAATAATTTTCTTAATTTCACAATCAATATTATATGTTTTTAGTCCTAGAGTGTACACTGTAGGTCTCATCATTTAATTCTTAAAAATAATTATTCCAAACTTTTATAGATATTCTTCTTCAATAACAATCAGAGATTTTATTAGGCATTAGTTTAAAAACATTTTCATCAAATTAAACTAAGTAAATGGGCCTTATGCATAAAATATATAGAGATGTAACTAATGGTACAGTTTTTTGATTTGGATTTTCTATATTTTTGTCTTCACTACTACTTTTCTCATTTTCTATTAAACACATATAATTTAATTCATTGTTACTTTCACTATATAGTGTTTCCATATAATTTTATTTATTGCTAATTACATGATTCTTTATTTCCATGTAAGTTTATTCATCATTATGGGGTTAATCATCATGCATAGTTTCACCATCAATAAAATTAAAAAACTTCATACTTTGAATGTGAAATTACATCATAATTTGGACTTTTTAGTAAACATTCATTATCATTATTCATTTAATCACTATCGATTTCATCATTATCTATAACATTTGGTTCATTGGGGATCATATATGTATTTTTTTTTTGAATAAAATGTTTACATTTATTCCCTTTATTTATCTCTCAACACATTATTTATCTGGAATTTTGTGATTTAACATTTTCCTCACTTTTGAATGAAATTTGTCACCCATGACTATACAAACTTGATTTATTTTGAGAGTGGAGACCCAAAAAACAACTTGATTCCACTTGTCTTCCACTCTTCAAGGTGAATAATTATGTTGATAATGTAATTGTGGTAGAAGTCTCATAAGAGAAAAAACATAAACATTGGAAATCATTTTTTTTGTTATAAAGGAAAGCATACACATTATATTATACACTAATTTTTTATTCCTTACTCATCTTCATAACTTTAATGTCATTATATTTTTTATTCATTCATTAATGTTACTTCTAAGCATCAATTAGAAGGAAATATAATAAAAAAAACATTTTTTCTTCCCAATAAGGATTATGTTCTTTAGTATTTTGGATTCCTAATAATACATCCCAATATATGTATGATTTATAGTGTTAAAACATCCTAACTATATGCTCTTATTCAAAATAGTTGTACATCTTATAATGTGTCATTTTCCTTAACACCTAGATGTCTTGCTTACCAAATTTTAAACATCCTAACAAAATTCCATGATACCCTCCAAATTTATCTCTAAATACACTATATATCATGAAATACCTCATCTAGATGTCTAGTATCTCCAAACACTTTAATCATAGACATCCCAACTCTATGGCATAGAGAAAGTAAATGTGTATATGAAAATATATTAAACTATATTAAAGAATTATAGATTTAAAATATGATGTTAGAGTGAAATAAATCAAGAGAGCCCTTACGCACACATATAACATATATATACACATATATACACACATACATACATACATATATTTATGTATGTATTCTAAATATGTATTACTATGATGGGTTACATCCTTTCAATTTTAGTTAGCATAGTTGATTATATATTAAAATAAGTTCATTACAAGTCACCTCAGTTAGAGATTCTTTATCCTCAAAGCATGGAGAAATATGGATAATATTCCATGAAATATTAATATCCCAAGATGCCTCACCTTATGGTAAATTAATCCACTTGGGTAAAATTGTTTTTAGTGAAAATTCCTTGTATAAATTTCAAAAACACCTTTGGATTCAAGCACTTGAGTTTTTATTCATTTATAATGGTTACTAAATTTGAAAAATAACATGTATACCCAATTTCAATATAAATTACACTATAAATTAATCTTCTTACTGATCTTGAATGGTCCATAAAACTTTGACAATGACTTGAAGTTTTGACCACTTTACTTGAATAAAATTCTGTTATGTGAATTGAGACATACAAAGACTTAATATCTCATAAAAAAATGTTATTATGTTTGGTGTTGATCAACATGTTGCTTCTTAAAATTTTACAATCATATAGAAACATGTATGTATCCATACATATATAAATGCATTCATGCACATACGTGCACACACACGCACACACATTTGAACTTCAATAATTTATGGTATACCATTTCTGTCATCTTACGTTGAAATACATATCAAACATGATTTTCATTTTTTTTTCAAAATAACATTTTCAATCAAATACATACTATGTTCATCAAACCTTATTCGATAATGTTGATCAAATAATATTATATAAGTTATTACTGTCTTGAAAGAAAAGGTGAATGTAATTCATCACTTTCAGTTTCATTTATTATCCTCTAGTCTCTTTTTATCATATATATTATCAATGTGATTTTAATCCAATTACAACCTAATCATATATTTTCAACATTATGTTCAAGACTATCAAAGTAAATTTTAATTAGATATTAATTATATACATCTCTTATTTTTTAATGCAAACACAAACCCACCCTTGGTCTAAACACTTTTTTGTCTTTGAGATCATCTCTTTAACTCAAAAATATCCCTTCATTTATGCTCACACTTTTGTGTTCCCCTAGATCATGCCCTTGCTTCAATTTATTCATGTTTAAATATTTATTTATCACTTTTTGTTTCCATCCTCATGTACTAAACACTACTCATACTTTAGTTCTTTTCTTTCTTTATCTCTACCATATTTCACGCTAATATTTGTACCCATGTCTTTTTTTTTTTTAATCTTCGAGCATCAACATATTTGTCTTTCTCCTTAAAAACTCCTCATATATTAATTATTTATCCATCATTATCATATGGAATAATATGCATACATGTGAGTCCTTAAAGGTCCACTTGACACCAAATACTATAAAATCTAAAACTCACCAACTTTCCCTTTATAATGGCTCCTTCCCTATTGGGTTGAGGTGACTCCAACACTAGTTCTTGGTCCTTATCTCCTAAATATTATTGAATAGGATAGATCAAAGGTTTTTTTCACCTTCTACTCTCTTCTACTCTATCAAGAACCAAATCTTATGCAAATAATCATTGTGTGCTTATCTATTTAAAGTTTTTCCTTACATAAAAACACACACACACACACACACACACACACACACACACACACACACACACACACACACACACACACACACACACACACACACACACACACACACACACACACACAAACACACACACACACACACCAAAATATACATTTGTAAATTTGATTGACATAGTAATATGTATTCATTATATCACGTACATGATTTTATTATTTCAAATTTCAAAACATGCCTACATGCTAGAAATTGTCTAGGATTCTTAAACCTACAACTTCAAATTGTAAAAACACAACTAAGGCTATGTTTTTGGCTGAAAATAACAAAAATCATCTTTTATCCTTATAAACACTACAAATTTTATCGATACATTTCATTAAAAAAATTACTATAACATCGAGCATGCTCTCCTCTTTCCAAATATCTATTTTTTATTTATTTCTGGACTATTATAATTTTTACATCTATATCTATTTTTTATTATGTCTTTTGTAGGCCATTATATGCCACAACTATAAATGTTTATATTTTTTTATGTATCTTTTTTTTGTTAATGTAAATGTAATAATATATATGTGGTTGAAAACTAGGCCTAAGTTTATGCACATTGAAAAAAATTAGATAGGGGGGGTGCATGGTTGTCTATAAAAAAATTTATCAGTTTTCAAGGTATATTTACTTGAAAAATGTATGTATGTGTGTGTGTGTGTGTGTGTGTGTGTGTGTGTGTGTGTGTGTGTGTGTGTGTGTGTGTGTGTGTGTGTGTGTGTGTGTGTGTGTGTGTGTGTGTGTGTGTGTGTATTAAAAAGTTAAAAATATATAAGTTTCCAATTATGATAATATTTAAATTTCTACCAAAGGGTTTCAAATAGGCATACGGTTGGCTATATACTCTATTTTTCTATAAAAATAAGAGTATCACTTTGAATTTTAGATTTTTGACCTAGTTATACCTAACCATTTTTTTAATTATTCTAAAAACTAGACTCAAAAATCTACAACTCATGTTCTTATATCATCTTCAGATTTTGAGTGTAGACATCTCAAATAATATTTACAAGTTGATATTTCTAATTTTACATAAAAATATCCATATATAACCCCCTTTTGGCCCACTAATTCTATGCACTTACCCTTAAGTACACATTTAGTAAATTGGACTTTAACTGGAACTTATAGTTATTTTTTAAAAAGTTCTAAATAGTATCCAAATTAAACAAAATAATAAATCTAGTAAAAAATTATATTAAGAAACCTTCCTAAATTAATTAAAAAAACAAAAAATACAAATTATAATATAAAAAATCAAGTTTCAGCATTGGCATCACACTCAACATTCTCACCTTTAATTTAAAGAGCATAAATTTCTATTATCTCCTTAAGTCTTCCATAAATCTTCTTTAGCAATCCATTGGTGAAAATATCAAAAAATTGATCTTCAATTCTCACATATTCATTGGAAAAATGTTTATCATTATCCTAGTCTCTGAAAAAATGTTTTTTTTGAGTTTTTTATTTTTGGTTCTAGCATGGAAAATTAGATTCTTGGAAAATTGTATTTCCACATTATTATCATAGAATATGTGTTGGCTCAAGTTGAGCCTCTCTAAAATAAAACAAGTCTTATCAACCATAATACTTAGATGTAATTTGATGTAAGGGATGTATATTCAGCTTTAGTAAAGGATAATACAATTGTAGATTGATTCTTTGAAGACCATGAGACTAACTCACTTCCTAATATGAATCAATAACTTAAAGTTTACTTCATTTCATCAAGAGATCCTCACAAATTTGAATCTATGAATATATTTAGGTATAATTAAAATTTTGGTCTAAAACAAATACAATGATTATAATTACCTCTTACATATTTGAAAAATATTTTCACTACTTGTAAATGTTTGAGTGATGAATTTTCCATTAATATAGAAGAAAGTGAAACCCCATAACTTATATTAGGTATTGCCATAGTGATATACATAAAATCTCCCACCATACTTATAAAAATTAATTTCATCAAATAAATTACTCATGTATTCACTCATTATCTTTTTTATACTTACAATTGGAGTGTCCACAGGCTTAAAATCTTAAAGATTATACTTTTTAAACATGTCTTTGACATATTTGGCTTGAAAAATTAAGACATACTCTTTATTTTGATGTACTTTCATGCCAAGAAATAAATTCATAATTAAAATATAAATCATCTCAAATTATTATTTCTTAGCTTCCTTAAATATATCCAATGTCTCCACAGAGCTACCTATAAATATCAATTCACCTACATAGAGAAAAATAAATAAAACATTATAAATGAATGCTTATATGTAAAGACTTAGTTCATTTTGAATTATTGAAAAAGTCTTGATTAAATATCCAACTATAAATTATTTAGTACCAATATATTTTATCTTTATTTATCCTATAATGATCCTTCTTCAACTTATATACCCAGAACTCTTTACCCTTTACCTCAAAACCTTTTGGTTTCCCCACATATATTTCTTCTTAAATCAATCTAGTTAAGAATGCAATTTTGACAGAAATTTGATGTATTTTCATGATCTATGATAATATATAAAAATAATTATTATTATACTACCTTCATGTGTCATGGGTGAATAAGTTTCCTCATAGTCAACCTCAAATGTTTATGCAAACCCTTTTGCAACGAGTCTAGTAGCTTGTCAATTATACCATCACTATTAACTTTGGTATTGTATAAAAGCTTGGTTATAATGAAATATATTATATATATATATATATATATATATATATATATATATATTTAATAATAAAACATGTTTCATTCCTCTCAATTAAATCCATCTCATTTTTCATAGCATCAACCCACTCTTTTTTTTACTAGCTTCTAAACAACTTCTAGGTTCACTAGCCATAGATGACAATGCAAAAATAGTATTTTCATTATACGTACCATCAAAAAAATAAAATTCATAATGTTAAATCCTTGTGATCATCATAGAATATTTTTTATCTAACATCTTATTGTATATATTTGGATTCAATAATTGTTTTTACTTGTTTACATTTGATGAAGATGGATGACTACTCTTTTATGAAGAGCTAGTAGTGTTTCATTTGAACTAGAAACATGTGTAAGAATTTATAAAACTCAAAATTTACTTTAATAGGTTTCCAAAATTCACTTATTACCTATTTATATATATAATTATAATCAACATACATCTCATTTTCAAAAAAAAAAAAAAATACAATCCTTAAAAATAATTATGAAATTACTAGTAGGATTATAAAACTTGTATGCTTTTCTTTCATCACTATATCATGTGAAATTATGATAAATACTCTTAAAATACATATTTGGATAAAAATTAAAGTAATTTATTTCACCCTTACCTTAAATTTTTGTTATTTTTATGTTAACTTTTCCTTCAACTTGGATGGACTTTTCATCTCCAAATTGCTTTTAACTTTTGAAGGAATCATTTAACTCATCTTTGTGACTTGTCATGTGAGTTGAGAAACATGAATCAAGATACAATAGATTATTTCCATAATATATTAAAATAATACATGTGATAAAATAATTTTATGTTTATTTCCCCTCACTTTCTCCATCTTGGAATGTATTCTCTTCATCTTCTTGATTAGCTTGATTCTTGGTTGCCAATATCCTACAATCTTTAATAAAGTCTCCTTGGAATAACAAGGTTTATATTTATTTCACCTATGAATTATATTTATATTTCAACTTGTAATTTGAATGTTTTAAATTCCATTAATTCTAATTTTTATTTTTCTCTTTGGTATTTAAAACTCTTGCCTTCATTTCGAGTGCATGTTTTGGATCTCCTATATATAGTCTCATTTTATCCTCAAGGGAAAAGAGAGATCCCATTAACTCATAAAAATTTATAGCATTCATGTCATTATATTTTTTTATTATATTAACTTAATGTAAATTCAATACTAATTTACCAAGGTATTCCATGCCTCTTGGGTATTTTTGCATCCAATAATTCTTGGATAGATGTTTGGGTCTATGGCACTCCAAAGATAGAAGAAAACTTGTGCATCAGCCTTTTATTCATTATTTTTTATTTTATTTTGATCTTGATTCAAATTATTCCAATAGTAAAGTGGTATTTATCCATGGATAAAATTAACCCAAACTCCTTTCTAAACAAATATTCTCTTTCATTGATATCTCCAATATTCAAATTTGTGACCTTTGAAAATGACAATATTCATAGAATCAAAATTTATAGAAGCCATGATTATTTTGATAATGGATTAAAACCATTTTAAAAATTTATTTAATGATTAAATAATACTAAATTAAGTTTTTTAATATGGATGGATCAAAATAATATATGATTTAATCTTAAAAAGATGTTATATATCATCCAATCTATCACAAAATTTAAAGTTGTTAATCTTGTAGTATTCTAAGTGTGATTGATGATAAAATATGCATTGAATAACTTAAAATTAGTCTATTAAATATTTTTTATTTTAATTTTTCAATTCTTTAGTTGAAAAAATCTATGTAATAATATGTAAAAATATTTTCAAATAGGAATAGTGGTGCCACACTATTGCACCATCATTAATTAACAAAAAGGGATAAATAAAACTAGTTACAAATAACTTGAAATACAAGAGAAATATAAAAATAAAACTAAAATAACACTTAATTTAACTAAAAATAGGCTCAATATAATAAATTTAACTCAATGTTAAGATCTGGTCATCATGTAAGAAGCCTTTTCATCATTTAAGCAAACATGCACACCAGACAAGTTAGGTGCCTCAACACCTCTAAAAATAAAAGTTTGACTTATAGTAAATTTAAATTAAATTAACCAAAATTATAAAGTGTGCCCCACATATTATGGATGAACGGATAATTATTTGAGCTCAGTGAAGTACACATTCAGTGAATTGGACTCTATCTGGTACTTCTAACTTTTTTTAAGGAAGTTCCTTAAAAATGTCCAAATTTGACAAAATAATTAATTTAGGACAAAAATAAATTAATAAACCCTAATAAACTAATAAAACACAAAATAAAATAATTCTAACATTAAAAATAAAGTGTTGACATCAGCATCATACTTAACATTTGAAGTGATACATGGGCATAGTGGCTAAATTTATTTTTCTACGTCATTGGGTTTGGGGAGTCACAATTTAAATCCAACCACACCCATTTTATCATTTTAAAGGGTACGTTTTTGAACAAATGATGAAGACCACCAAGTGGGTCCCAATATGGTAATAAGTTAGATATCCCATGATAAAACTTGTTTTTTCATCCAATTTTGTGATTTTATCATTTCAACACATCCACTTGATTATTTTCGCTTTCATGCTCACATGTTCACATTATATAAAATTCCTCATTGTTGAGTGTTTTTTCAAACAAGCCTATGTTTTTTTTGATCATATCTTAAGCATTATTTGGAGTATAGAGGTGATTTGTTTTTTTTTTAATTGTGAAGATTTTTTTGTTATATTCCATAAGATATATTCATTTTATTTCTAATCCACTTGAAATTCTAAATTTTTTCATATTTATAGAGGCATACTTCATAGTCAAACATTTCCCAAATTTATAGCTACTTTTCTCTACACTTAGGACACCATTTGAGAAGCCATTTTTTTTAAGTGTGTTATTTTTCCTAAAATCCATATTTTAAAATAAAATTGAATCACATTGTACATAAATAGATATTTTTATTTCTCAATTTTAACTTAAAATTATAATAGGGTGAAAAACATTTAAACAACATTATCAAAATTAGTTATGGGGTAATTTTTTTCTCATTTCACTCCTTATAAAGTTTCAAAAACTCCTTTTTAGGGATAAACACTTATGACCCTATTAAATATTTTTATATGTTCCTATTTTTAAATAATCTTATTGGCACACTTGTAGTTTGTGCCCTATCCTTGTATTTATAAATTCATATTTTGTCACACTTAAGGTTCCTACCTACTCTCCTTCAAAGTCCATTTATTATCACCTTGAATTATTATTTGGATACTTCATCAAGGCCCCTTTTTTAAAACCTTATCCTTATATTGATTTTAATATATTTGTGCCCTAATGGAGAGAAACTAATGCAAGAAAATAATAACTTGAAATCCAACAATGAAACACTCTTATCTTAAGTCTTATCACTTTAGGAGTATATTGTTAATTTTATCAAGTAAAATAGAGCCCTAAAAGTATAGAGAATGGTCATCCTTGACAAACATGACTCACTCATTTACACTTTGCAAGTTAATGTTACACTCTTATGGTTATATTCTAATCATATTCATCCCATATCTATTAATCATAGTCCACATTAAGTGCTTAATTATATCTCTATAATGCATACCTTAGATGCCCTCCTAAATTGTGATCTACTAGACCATTAATCATATTATGATCCTGATACACCTATATTTTCACTTGTAGCAACTCACACCAATTTTGATCACATTATAGATGTGTTTTACTCCTTTGAGAAACACAAAATACTTTTATCTAAATTATTCTCACTTTAAGAGTATATTGTTAAGTTTATTAAGGAAAATAGATCCCTCAAATCATAAAGAATGATCCTCCTCACAAAACTTCACTCACTCATTTACACTTTATAAGTCAACATTACACTATTATAATGACATTATAATCATGTTGATCTCATATATACTATGGATAGTCCACATTAAATGCTTACTTTTGACTTTAGCATGCATCCCTTAGATGCTCTCTTAGAATGTCATCTACCAGACCATCAATTATATTATGATCTTGCTACACCTATAGTTTCCATTGTATAAACTCACACCACTCCTATCACATTATATATGTGTTTGGATATGTTGAGAAATAAATTACTAGTTTTGATTCCCATATTATCTATAACATTGTTAATCTAGCAGAGGTATTGGAAAGCATGAACATAGCATTGAGTCATCCATCCATCTTATTTTATGTATTTATTTCCATGACATTCACTAACAAGAATGAACTTCCACTTATTATTTATAATATTTTTTTATGATATCTACACCTCATTATTTTCATATTGCACTTCTAGAGGACATTAAGTGACATATACCTATAACATCCTAGAATTTTATCTCTTAATTATATATTTTTTCAAACTCTGTGCTCAAGCGTGATAGTTCTGAGTCATCTTAATATTATATTGAACATTAAAAAACTATCCCTTCACTTAGGCATGTGATACCTGATATTTCATAGATAATACATATAATAACTTTCCATTTACACATCATTAGATTCATATAGGAATGAGAATCATGAATTTGATCCATATGTTTCCTTACATACACCATTTTTGCACATGGCACTGAAGCACTTATATGAATCTAATTATATAATCCATTTTTATTTGGGATGGATTTATGACTAGTTATGGTGGAATATTCATCACTCTTTGCATGAAATCTACTAGTGTTATTCTTCCACTATTTGGTTGTATCTCTTACACACCCTTCATAATACTTAACAATATTTACTTCCTATATAAATCCTCATTTTATGGTGGATTGTTAAAAATATATACTACTCATTATGGTGAGTAATTTCTGGTGTCTTCTCAATCCATGTAATGGGTTTATCAACACTAGAATACAAATTCTTGTGGCATGTCTCTTATTTTCATTCTATCTTATTATTTCAAAATTTTCCATCCATCTCACCCAATCAAAAATTTAGGGGAGTGTTGGGTAAAAATTATTTATGTGAGATCATTTAGGTGAAAATCACTATTTTTTTAGTAAATATTTTATGTTTTTATAATTTTTTTGGGTGAGATCCTTAAGGTGCATATATTTTATAGAGCAGTCTTTTGACTTTCATTGTACATGGGTACTTGATCAAGCCTAATATCAAGAACCAATTAATAGGTTTAACCTCATTTTTTATACACTCCATAAGTTTCACCAAAGTGGGTGTTAGTGTATTTTTCTAATTACACATTAATCTTACTTATTAATTAATTATCTTAGGATTTTTTATTTTCTTATTTAGAAAATAATATTGTTTGTAAATGTAACATGCACTAAATTATAAGTGCACACCAACATGGAACTTATGTAAGCACTTTCACTTATGAAACCATTTGCATTTGTAAGGCCTATAGGGTCTATAAATCTAATCCTCTTCCTCTCTCATTTTTGGAAGAATAGTGATACAACATGTGATATAATGGATCTCATGATGAGCTATGTTATGAAAGAGGTTTAATTATTATATTTATCTCATAATTTGAATTATATCATTATGGTATCAAATTTTTTAATGTGATCCAGT
The DNA here is from genome assembly GCA_037957365.1 of Torreya grandis. NCBI lineage: Eukaryota > Viridiplantae > Streptophyta > Pinopsida > Cupressales > Taxaceae > Torreya > Torreya grandis. The sequence continues at coordinate 565,329 of JARHVA010005277.1, forward strand.
CATAGTTTGTATCCTATGATCTGAATCTATCCACACTCTTCAAATATACTTCACAACAAGTGTTACATTGAGATCAATTTTTATAAAATACAGTATGACTTTATCATAAGAGAAACTACACAATACATGATGTATCAATATGTAAACACTAAAATCTATTATTTGATATCTAGCGATCCCAATACTAACCTACACTTATCTTGCATGACTTTTAAATCTCTAAATAGCTCTCACTAGACATTCTTGCACACCTATATGATATTTATGATCTCAACCCTTTTTAACTTTCTATTAGTCACCTACAAGAACATTATGGTCTATGTTATATCATTTAAATATCTAACCTATAAAATTCTATAATACCACAATTGCATTTATGCCCCAAATAGTAATGTCATTATTACTGACCTGAGGTTAACCTTACCATATTTTACCTTGCAATGGTTATTTTTAAAAATCAAACCTTTACTATAGGTCATCCCATTCACCTAACCTATTAGTGGCATGCATAATTACCCAATTGAGCACATATAAATAAAAATTAATATCAATAATATTAACCATATATCATCGCAAGAACCTATCAACTACATTATTTAACATTCATAAAATCTACCTTGTTCTTCCCAAATTGAAAATCAATCACTAGGATCAATCATCACCCATGTCTGCAACATACCAATCCATGTCAAGTGCCAATATTTTCAAAATCAAATCCAAATTTATAAGTTCATTCATAAATATAAAGGTCAAAATTTCACATTCACACTAAGGGTAAGACCTACATGTATCTTGACTTCCCTTTTTTGAGTATTGGATATGTAGGCATTGGATAAAATTTAATGGGAGATTGGAGTTAGCTCATCCCAATTACAATTCTTCACTTTTTATTGGTTTTCATCATTCATAAACAAACTTGGTTTTTCAAGGATAATGTAGATATTTTATAGTTATGTATGCAGTCAAGGGTTGTATATCACACATATAGATACATATCAAATAGGCACATTATAGAGTATGGTCATAAAAATAAAAATATATAGAAGATAATAAATTTAGACTCAATCATTATCACTGACATTGTTTTCCTTGCCTAATGGTATGAATCTATGTATTAAGATACATAATTCCAAATCTAGATGCATCATAGGCCTGCCTCCAATCTTTTTTACACTATCAAAACACAATAGAAGTTAATTATTCATAAAGAAAAGCTAATTATCTTAATATCCTTAGTATTTTCCATATATATTAATTTACATCATCATATCTATCTTAATCAAATACATTCAAATTTATGTTTGATTTTCATATAATAAAATCTAAATAAATTCTAAAATTTTATCCTATTGTGATTTACATTAATCCAAAATAGAGTAAACATATTTTTGAACCCGTATTTTTCTTGAGCATCACCAAACCCTAGGTTTCCCTTAGGGTTTAATTTTTCTTTCTAGAGTTTCATATTTGATACCTTATGGTTTCATTTCAAGCCTAATTTTCAAATCTTATTTGTGATTATTTAACATTAATCAAAATTCATCCTTTGGACTTTACCTTATTTTATTTTGCATGAACAAACATCATGCTGAAATGATATCTAAAATAGTGTATATGTTCATGACATTTCATCATTACCAACTAAATTTTTCCTATAGAATAGAGTACTTATTTCTTTTACATGCCACAAATTTATTTTAAATTCTATGAATATAAAATATTTCAAACATGGAGTTTATAATGGAGTACATGTGTCTTGCATGTGTCCCAAAAATTTGTCTAAAATTTGTGAAACCCCATCCCTATATTAGTGACATATTTCAAATTTATAGAGATTAAAATGAATTTTGGAGCATGTAAAATTCACATTTACTCCATTTTATATGATATATTAAGTTGGACACGATGTTTTTCATGAACACATACACTATTTTATATCTCAGTTGGGCATGATGTTCATTCATGCATATAAACCATTTAATATTTTAGTTGGGAATGATGTGGGTTTATTCACACATACACCATTTAATATTTCATTTAGTCATGATGTTGTTTCATGCACATAGACACCATTGCATATTTTCATTTGGTATGATATTGGTTCATGGACATTTAAACATTCTCACCTTTGATTTATTTTCAAGAGTTTTAAAATGTGGAGAAAACTTGAATTTATAAGTCTATCTATAATGTTTGATTCATAATTTTTGAGGTAATACACATTAAGGTTGTTGTAAATATTTCCATTGATGTCAAAGGTCTAGCATTGTTGGTGACAAATGCCCCATAGAATTTATTATCTAAAGGTGTTTTTAATGTTTTTATTTTGGCTAAATGTGTTGATATTTATTTAATATTAACAAATATATTTTTGGTTTCATAAATTCAAAAATAGGTCCCATGAGGAAGTGAAAAAGTCATGAGGAAAAGATAAAAGAGGGAAAGGATGTATTTTCCCATGAAGGGTCACCTTGAGGAATTTAAAGGGTCACCAACTGCAGATAAAAGAGGAAGGGTACATTTTTACATAAAGAGTCACCTTAAGGAATTTGAAAGGTCACCAAGATAAATATAAAATGGGAAAGGATGAATTTTCTCATGAAGGGTCATCATGTGACTTTTCAAATGCAAGGATTCGAAGGGTCATACAATTTTTTGCACCATTTTCCATGAGGAGTGAAGGGTCGCAAAGGGTGAATGCCAAAGGTCATTTAGAAATATATAAATAAAGGCTTGAGAAGCCATTTTTAATATGCAAGAGAGTGCATGGTTTGTAATTATTTTATATAAGAAAATAGGAGAGAATATAAAGAGATATTTTAGATATCTATCATTTCTCGAGAAAGTAACATTGAGAGATAGTTGTGTTTTATACACAAGAGGGGTTGGTGCTCCTATGGTTTGGTTCTCATATAAAATTTGTTGTGTTGGTGCTCAACAAAGGGGTTGGTACTCCTAAAATTTATTGCTCATTCATATACTTGAGATTATTCTCTGTGGTTTTCCCCACATTAGGTTTCCATGTAAAAATTTGGTGGTTCTCTCTCTCTCTCTTGTGTGGTGCATGTTTCAATTTTATTTCATATATTGAATGTATGGTTATGTGGAATTTGATTAAGTAAAATATTTATAATATATATGATATATTGATTCACCCCCCCCTCTTAGTATATCCCATGATTAACAATTGGTATCAAATTAGGTTCCTTCAGAAAGACTTTAACAGCTTGAAGGTAGATCGGGGAAAGCATGATGGATGGATCGCATGAAGGTTTTTATACAAATATGTAACCTTTGTTTGATGGTAAAAATTATGCCTTTTAGAGCATAAGTATGAGGTCTTACTTGATGTCCCTTGGATTTGACATTTGGAAAGTGGTGATGTAGGAATAAGAAGAGCCATAGACACTTGTAACTACTTTGATAGAAAAGAAGGCAAGTGAAAATAGTGTTAAAGCTTTAAATGTTATTTTATGTGTTTTATGTGATTCAAAAAAAATTAAAGTTATGCAATTAAAATCTGATCATGAGAATTGGGTAAAGATTGAGAATATATACAAAGGTGATAGAAAGGTTTAGTAAGCTAAGCTCTAGAATTTTAGAAGATAGTTTGAGAGTTTGAAGATGGAAGAGGAAGAAAACATAAAAAGTTATATTTTGTAGGTTGATTAAATAATTAATGATATTCAAGGCCTTGGAGAAAACTTAGAATAAATAGTGGTGGTAAAAAAGGTTTTGAGATATCTACTAATGAGATATGATGTAAAGGTTTTAGCAATCGAGGAGATGAAGAATCTAGCCAAGCTATAAATGGATTAACTATATGGTATTCTTACGGTATATGAGATGTAGACTGAACAAGAGAAACCCTCAAAGAGGGAAGTTGATTTCAAGACATCAAATAAATACAAGGCTAAAATTCAAGAATAAAGTGACAACTCCAGTGATGAGGAAGTTGACAATGAAGCTCTATTCATCCACAATGCATTACCTTTGGTTTTACTATGACATCGTGGAGGTTAGCCATTTAAATTATAAATAAGTCATTATACCTTTGATATGTTATGGAATTTCTCTTCTCCTCCTGAGATATGGGCTACAATTCATCCACTATGAGGAATAAGTTAAACCATTTTCTTACTCCATCAAAATTTAGGGCCACCAATTCTAGCTCTATATCCTTAAAGACCCTCCCTTCACTATCACAGGTTAGATAGAGCTCTACTTCCATCTTAAATTATAGCTTGCTAGTTTTCATTAATGATACTAGATTATTCTCATAGGGTTACCAAGCATTCTACTAAGTAACTTTTTCTTAGAGGCACAATTAAGCTATCTTGATTGAACTATAACTAATTAAGTCAATTTGGGTCCTCTTTATATAGGGTTTAGGGTTTCAAGATTTAATAGTAGGAAGTATTTAGACTTTAAATTCATACATGTTTTGGATTTGATGGTGACCCTTTTTATTTATAGCCTTACATTTTCAAGTTTAGTGGAGTCCATGTGGCATCATTCTAGGCTTTATATATAAATTTTCATATTTTCTATTTAGATACTATCCATTAGATTTTAAATATGTTGATCTAAATCTTGTTCTCACATTTCTATTAGTCCATTAATCTCTAGGCTGTTAGTTATGACACATGGAATTCTTGCATATCTTTCCCATGCTGTATATCTCTTATTAGTTACTTCCTTGGTCGAGCATTGGCCACGTGTCAAGCTCATAGAGCCTTGAAAAGTCATCATGTTATTTACACCATTGGATCAAATCTATCACATGAGTGAGTACTATTGATATTTTCCATGCTTATTTATTAATTGGATGCCTTTATTAATTAGGTCCCTTTAATTTCTTTCATTTTATTACCAAGCTACCACACGTCCAACTCTTAGGGCCTTGTATCCCTTTTGAATTTTCTTCCTCTAGCTCATACCATTAAATAAAATATAGTGATTAAGTGGTTTTCATTGATCTAAATCTGATACACATTATTTAAGTGAGGGATTCTTAGTTAATATACTTCATTTGATCAAATTTGGTGAGCAAGCATCAATCATAGGATCCTATAAAGGATGAGGGAGATAACTACTAGACCCAAGGACAAAAATACATAGCATAAATTATCAAGACTAAGGCCAAGATGAATATTTTAACCTTAATATTAATAGCATATGCTAAATTTGGCAACATAAAAGGGACCTCATGAACACATAATATTAGACCCAAGGAAAAAGAAGAAAGGGGAAAGGAGTAAATAAAAGCTTGAGTCATGTTTAAAAACATGACTTAAACTCTTTATTCACAAATTTATTTCATTAGTTCCTACCAACTTGGATCCTGCCAATATTTGAATTTAAACTAAGGGTTACCCATAGTTTCTAAAAACCAAAATGTTAAACCTTCCATGGAACCTGCAAAATGACTCACATAACTCATCAGCAAGGTTAGTCCAAAACAAGAGGATTTAAATTATACAAATATTCTCCATCCTTGAGTAGATGATCTTCAAATTCTATCAAAAGACCTCAATGTTTATATGCTTCAAACATGGATACATAGATCTCTCAAGGGTCCCCAATAAAAAAGGGGGGTATGTTGGTCCCAATAGACTCCTCTTTCCAATACCATGGTTCCATAGACATTTTTTCAATTTTATTTGTTAAATATCATTTACGCACCTACATCATTCATTTTTCTTACAAAAACTAAATTTTAATCCAAACCTAAAATATGTAGAACACTAGGGAGTGTTTTAACCCTTCAATATGTGAACATAGACTTAAATCTCCCTTGACCAACAATATTTTATATATGGTTTCCTCCAAAGAAGATATAAATTCCATTTATCTTTTCATATTCACATAGCTACTCCTTGTGGGGATTCATATTGATATAGGAACTTGAGTTAATAGAGCATGCATCATGGCATCCATTCAAGCTTGATCCCACCAGGAATATATCTCCTCAGTCTTGATTGAGGGTATTTTCTTCTATAAACAAGGAATCATCATAAGAATTACCATTTTCAACATTTTTAGATCTGAATTCTTTCTTAAAATTCTTTGTCTTACTACAATTCCAACATTTTCTCTTATATTTTATTTTAGTTCTAAATTTGCCTCTAGACTTTGATTGTTTAGACCTCTTTTTATTTCTCTCTTGTTAATGAACTCTCACAATCAAGGCATCCATTTTTTTATAATCCTCAATGGATTTCAACCTCATTTCTTTTGATAATAAGTCTCCTACTATGTCTTCAAATTTTAATGTTGATGTAGTGTTATTCATTACCATAACTAAATTATCCAAAGAGTCAAAAACATAAAAAAATAAAAGTAATATACTTTCCTTATCCATCCATTTTAATTTCAATATAAAGTAACTAACTCACCATAGTATTTAAAACATTTAGATGTTCATCTCCAAAGTCACCATCACTCATTATTAATGAATACATATTATTTCAAAGAAACAATTAGTTCACTATATATTTTGTTTGATACAGAGTCCCCAACTTCTCACATAGTTCCTTATAAATATTTCTATTCACACATTTACCAAAATTGAATCTCACAAACACATTTTGATTGAATCTTCACCTTCTTACCAAAATTTTCCCAATCTTCTACCTTCATATTTTTAGGTTGCACTCTTGATATGACAACCCATTGATATTTTTACACAAAAATATCTTCCATCTTGAGCTTACACAACTCAAAATTTTGGCCATTGAATTTATCAATTTCTATCCTTTTACTTCCCAGCATTCTTCTTCACACAAATATTCCCAAACACACATCTTCCACTTGTTAAATAGTTTATCACAATTAAATTAAACTATAACTACTTATAAAAATAATTAAAACTTAGATCTGATATAAAATGAATAGAAATTATTGATGAAACAATATAAGAGAAGTAATACAAACAAAATATTTATGTTAAAATTTAATATGATAAATTGCACACATAAAATATTAAACAATACATACTATTTTACTTGATAGACCCTTATAGGAAAAAACAAAATACAAAAACCTCTTTTACTATTAAATTAACTTAATCATCATGTAATAAAATAATGTAATTTTTAGTTTTTTTTTACCCATACTATATATGCAAGTATATGTACTCACATCAATACCATGGGTAACAAAACCATGGGCCAAGAATACAACCCATAATGGTTCTTTTTCTTAGAGGCCAAGGCCCTTGCCTTTTTAATTCATCAAATTACACATGATGGATTTTATAATTGGATATTGGTTGTTAAGGAAACAATTATCTCATTCATTGAAATAAATCTAGGAGGAATTCAAATCTTCAATTTTTTTGTTAGAAGAAGACCACCTTATATGAATGATGTTTTCTTGTAGTTACAAATCAATTGAGTATCTTTTCAATAATGGATCCTACCATGATTTTTGGGAGACATATGGATTTTACCTAAGTAATGAGAATATTATATTTCATACTTTTTCATGCCTTTGTCAATAATTTTGAATTCGTATGGGGGACATAGTGTAGTTTTTGACGTGGAAGGCTAATTAGATGTTTGACTTGAAGATGGAGTATCTATGGACATGGATGTGGATAACGTATTTAAAAAAACCACCAAGAGGAATTGTTTGAATCAATTTGTTGGGATGAACATATTTATTAAGATTTAATGATTCCTCATAGCAACATATGTGCCTTCAGTAAAAGTTAGATAATTAGATTTTTCATAACATCCTTCTAATAATTTTTAATATTAGAAGGGTTAAGTATCACTGGGTATGGTTACTTCCATTCCATCATGATAAAACTTCAAACACTAGTGTAGAGTAGATGGTATAAAATTAATAAAGTGGATTCATGGATGTTCAAGGAGTAAATTATATGGTAAATCCAAGTCAAACACATCAATTAATATCTCTTGAATGACAAAACCCACCATTAATGGAAGATATATAGTGCCCATAGATTCATGTTCATTATTTTCATATGCCTCAATGGTAATAATATTTGATTCTATTTTTATTATAAGATACCCCAGTATTTTTATTAATCTTATTGTACATAAGTTCAAAGTTGAGCCATTGGCTACAAAATAACCTTTTTACTTTGTGTCTAGATATTATGAGTTTTATATACAAAGCTAAATTATGTAAATATCCCATAAGGGAAATATCAGAATGATCAAATGTAATTTGATTGTTAGTGGATAAGTTTCAAACTGATTCTTTACAAATTTTTGCATTGATGTCTTGAAGGATGCTTGAATATTAAAGGACTTTATATAATATGTATTTATATACAATAAAGTTTTTGAGAATCTCTAAAATGGATAATTTAGTAGTCTTCTTCTCAAGGTGGTCTATGATATTGACCATACTATCAATAGTAGGCAAGAAATCACTGATAATGGTAATCTTGGTGCACCTTGTTATAACGGATTAATCTTGGTATTTTACTATGATGACATGAACATTATGGTTTTTATAATCAACAAAATTGAATATAGAATCAAATGGGTGATTATTTTGATTGACATTAATAGCTTTAAGTTGTTCCTGACTTTTTTTACCATGCCCTTGGTCATGTTTGGGAAATGGATCTATACATATGCCTAACTTATGGTTATTAGATTATGTGGATGGATGAAAATTAATGGCTATGTCCCCACAATATATTCTATCTTGGACATAATGTTTTAGCCTCATACACCAATTGGTTAAATGTCCCTTAATCCTATGGTATTCACAATATTGATTGATATAATACAACTCAGGTTTAGGAACATTTTCATCAAAAGATTTGGTGTTGGGCCATATGATCATGTTTGATTTAGCCTACTTTCAAACAAATTATTCATAAGAGTCTCCAAATTGGGTGAAGTTACACTTGTAGTTTTTTTTTTTTTTACCACTGGGTATTGTGATGTTGTTGATAGGTTGTGGGTTTTGAAATTTCTTGACATGTATCACACCATAACTTACAAAAAAATTTGTGAAGAAATTAGGTTTGTTTGTTTAGTTTTAGTAATTTTTTTCATATTTGAAAATTTTGATAACACCCTTGGTAATTAAATTTCATTTTATTTGGACTTCTTTTTCAATGATTTCATCAAAGACATTGGAAAAATAAGTTTTAAATGATGATCCAATTCCATGTTAAGTTTATTCATGAAGATATATATGAGTTCCTTTTTAGGGAAAGACCATGAAAAATGACTTGCCAATGACCACCATATTTGTAAAAATGAGGCAACGGTTTCACCATTTCATTATTTAGTGTTATATAGATCGAGCATGGTCAATTCATTTTCAAAATTATATGATAAATGATGGAAAAACTTTTTGTATAAGTCTTCAAACGTGGAGATTGATACTTTGGTTAAAAGTGAGAACTATTCTAGGGCTTGATCCCCTAGACTATGTGGAAAGAGTCTTAATATATATTCATTATTATATGCAACATCAACACATGCCATATATAAGTATTTAATATGTTCCCTAGGATCACCCTTACCTTTATAATTATCAAATTTGGGGAGTTTAAAATGTTTTCAAAAGGGTGTCATATTGTTTACATCATATGGATAGGGATAAATTTCATCAAAATTTTATTGTTTTCTAATTTAAAAGGTACCATCTTGTAATTATTGGGTCTTGTCCTTCATGTTTTTCTACTCTTAAATGAAGTGTGGTGAGAGTTGATTGATTTATCTTGAATAGTAAATGTGTTGGATGTGTGACTCATAAATGGGTTTAAATTGGTGTTGGCTTATAAAAATGAATATTGATTATGAGGTTGATTATTGATAAATTTATTACAAATTATATTGAAAGGGATATTTATTTGATTTGATTACATAAAAGTGTTTAGGTTTGTTGGGTTAGTGGAGAAGTTGGGATTTGTTTGATTTAGATTGGTGGTGAAATTGGGGTTTTTTAATTTATGAATATATTTGGATTATTTTGATTTGTAAATGAATTTGGGTTAGTTTCATTTTGAGATAGATTGAAAATCATGTTTTGGTTCAATGTTTTATTTATAAAATTATTTGAACCAAAAAATTTAATTTAAACAATTATAGGGGTTAAAGGGTTTATATTGATTGAGGGTTGAATTTGTGTTGATGAGTGGTCTTGGATTTATGGGTGTTTTATTTTTATTTTATGGGACTAAACTTAAAAAATAATTTAGATTAGGAGAACTTTAAAATAGATTTTATGTACTTCCTAAAGCAAAATTTTGATGTTGGTCTATAGATAAACTTGAATAAACATGCAAGTTTGGATTTGAAGTTGATTGTCGATAGGAGAATGGTAATTAGTATTCAAGTTCATTTTTTTATTTGGATTGGTATGGTTGATTGGGAAATTATGGAATTTCAAATTTTGATCGATTGAAAAACTTTAATAAGTATTCAAGTTTGGATTTATTCGATTGTTGGTTGGTAAAATTGAATAAGCATTCATGTTTGGATTTAAATAATTGATGTTTGGTAAGCTTTAATAAGTATTCAAGTTTGTATTTAATTAATTGATGTTTGGTAAGCTTGAATAAGTGTTCAAGTTTGGATTGATAAATGATTGGTAAATTTGAATAAGCATCCAAGTTTGGATTGGATTGGTTGATGATTAGAAAACTTGAATAATCATTCAAATTTGGATTCAATTTATCTATGATTGGTAAGGTTGAATGGATATTCAATCTTGGTTTGGTAAACTTGAATAAGTATTCAAGTTTGGTAAACTTGAATAAGTATTCAAGTTTGGATTTATCAATGATTGGTAAAGTTGAATAAGCATCCAAGTTTGGATTGGATTGGTTGATGATTAGTAAACTTGAATAATCATTCAAATTTGGATTCAATTGATTTATGATTGGTAAAGTTGAATGGATATTCAAGCTTGGATTTAGATTGGTTTGATTGTTGATTATTGAGTTGAAATGAACATTAAATCTCATATTTGGATTAATAAATGAGGGTGAATTTGTATTCAAATTAGATTTGGGGTGGAAATTTGTTCAACCAAAGGATTTTTTTTCTTATTAGCTTGGATCTTTGAAATCTCTTGGTTTAATTTATGGGTATGGGACTCATATAAAAACCATGGCTTGAGTGAGATGATTCTTCATTAAGGATGGTCTTCCATTTATATTGTGAGACTTGGGGAATGTAATTGGATGAACCAATGATAACCTTGATAAATTATAAAGATCCTTATGATGTGAATTTATTTTTGATGGTAGGTAATAATCTTATAGAAATTAAATGGTGTAGGTTTTGATCATCAAAATTGAGTGGAATTTTTTCCCCTAGAATCAAGGCTTAGAGTAAAACTTCATTCTTTTTGGATAAGATGTATTGGTTTAATGGGGAAGGAGGTAATATGGTCTTAGGTATACCTTAATTTATATAGGGTCCTTCTAATTTTTTGTCATGTATTTCAGGTATTTTGACATGGTGTCCTTTATTTTATTGACTACCAAAATCAAAGGGGTCATTGCCAAAATACTCTTCTCTATTCCTAGGTTTGTTTGACATAGACATGTGAGATGTGATGGGAGACATTATAAAGATGATGGATTTGACTAAAAAAAGGTAAAAATATAAATACTTGACTCTAAGAAGGTGAAAGGCCAAAATTACTAAAATAAAATTGATTGTTAATAAGGTATTTTTAATTTTGACCTTAGGACTAAGATTTGTATTTTTTGAAGATTTTAGATTATAACTTGATTAATTGGTTTTAATAAACAATTTTTTTTTGGTTTTAATCAAAGTAATTCAACATGTGGTATTTCATAAGGAAGAAAATAAATAAGTCATTCTCTAAATAAACATGCATTTCACAAAAAAAGGATAAAAACTAGGCAAAGAGACTTGAATAACTAATAGGATTTCCATGTCATTTGCTTATCTATTTCATTAGATATGTCCTAATATTTCAAGGCACTAACCATGGATTATCTTATCATTCTCATAGCCCAGTAAGCTCAAATTCAAGGGTGCATATAAAGTAACTTATTCACATTAACTGCTAACCGATATACTACAAGTTAGATGGTAAAAATTACTTTGATAGGCTTAAGGTTTGAAAAAGATTATATATGGCTTCCAGTGCATTGAGGCTTAAAACTATGGAATAAGTTGATTTCATAGATTCACACAAATGGTTTTATTCCCAATGTACCCAACACAAAAGTAATATTTTAGTGTATTAACATCATAAAAATATAAATTTAAGCCATGATGTCTAAGGTTTGAGAATTATATTATGAAACCTCCTCACTTCATAGTGTGCTTAAACACAACACTAGTTACCTAAGAATGATATATCTAACTCAATTTGTATACCTTACTAGTACATAGGGTTGGAATAATACATGGTGATGTAATTTATGGTCGATAGAGCCCATAATAAAATAAAAAATAAAGAAAACTAATACTTTCCTTTGATTATTAGGTATCATCACCAATTTGATTCCAAAAGAAGAGAATACATGGAAGTGGGTTTTTGGTAAGAAAGTTTTTTCAAATGTTGTTTCTTATTTTTTGAGTATCATCACCAATGTAATGCCACACAAATAAATGATTAAAAATTAAAAGGTTAATTAACTCCATAAATTGAAATGTGATCTAATTTACTACATAATTTAAAAATGTTGAAACAAAAACTGTTAGAAAGATTGAAATAATGCAAGAAAACTCAAAAAAATTAAATTTTAAGTTGGCTATATTTATTTATTTTATATTTGAATAACAACCTATAATAAAACTATTAAATTTTTGGTGTGGCTAAAATATCAAGGAAACCTATAAAAGTTATCTAAAAAAACATAAAAGATAGAAAACCAACATTCTAAAACAATTTCATTGTTACATAGTTAGAGAAAACATTGAATTTGTTAGTAGTTAGAAAACTTAGAAAAATAAAATATTAAAAATGAAAAATAGGCACTTATAAAATGATTTAAATATTTAAAATGATTTCCCTAATTTTTTTAATGAACTCGCTAAAGTTCAAGATAATTTCACTAAAGTTAGGGATGATTTATAACAAATTTACTAAAGTTTAAGATGATTTCACTAGATTTTCTAACAATTTCATTGTTCTATGAAAACATCTTAAATAGAAAATAGAAACTAGAATAAAAAGTAAGACTAGAATAAAAAGGGGTTGAACAAACAAACCACACATAAAAAATATTATAAAACTAAAAAACTAAAAAAATGTGAGTAAAAACAACATAATAATGAAGTCATTATTTGCTACAATGAATCCACTATTTTGCAAATTTATGGACAACAAGCCCCAAAACTTAGAAAATTAACTTGAAACAAGAAACAAAAAAAATCCAAGACAAGTGTTAAATAATAATAATAATAATAATAATAATAATAATAATAATAATAATAATAATAATAATAATAATAATAATAATAATAATAATAACTCCCTAAATGCACCTATTATGTGAAATATGAGAGATAAGGTCCAATCGAGAATGTCATAATATATAAGTGAAAATTTTAGAATATAAGCTAGCTAAGAAATCCAAAAATTAATTCTAATCTAAACTTAACTTAATTTCAAATATATAATATCAAATGAAGTAAAGAAATAAACAAGAAATATTACAATTATGAAGTATTTGTCACCTTATCCATTGTGATCGAATAGGGATTTGTTCTTGAATGCTAAATGTGGATTCTCAACTCATTCCAAGGAAAATAGAATTAGGAATCATTTTGGGATGAAAATTATTTGGATAGATTTGATTCAATTTGATTAGTAATGGAAATTTGATAAAAATATAGATTTATAAGAGTATCTAGAAGTATCTTGAGGTAAACAAATGACATATTTAGAGGTTTTTAAGTGTGAATGGTGATATTAGAGTTAACCCTAGATAACTTGAAATATTATGTGAATCTCCACACAAAGGAAAATGCTCCATAAGAAACTATCTTGAAAAAATAATCCATGTGTATGAAAAATAATAATGACATTACATTTACTAGGCATATACCAAAATTGGGTGCCTACATAATTCACCATTTTAATGTGTGTACATTAAAATGAAATAAAAAAGTGTAGCTGGGAGGATAAATTAAAGAAATTATATCTAAAACCTATAAGATATGATCGAAGTTAATATCAGATATGAAAGTGACTTAAAATTCAAAAGGAGGAAAGATGTTACCTTATAATAGATTCCATCTCTTATAACATGTTATGTTTCCTCTTTATCTACATGAATGTTCTAATTACCACCAAGGGTTTTTGAAATATCATCAATGATTATGTGATTTTTATATGGTGTTTAAAAATATGTTTTTGATTAGGTAAGGCAACAAACCAGGGGCCAAACCCTTCACATAGCAAAAAAGACAAGAAGGCAATCAAACAAAATATGCCTTCAGAGAGACGATGGCACTAGCCGAGAAACAACAGACACAGAAACAAAACAAAAGAAACAAAAAGACCAGAGTGAGAGAGGACTCTCCTTACATAACCATTGATTTTAGAAGATCATTAAGTTTCTTAGTATTCTCTGCATTGTTAGCATGCCCAGTATTACCCACCTCTTTCAGCATAGATATGTCCAAGAGAATTATATTCTGGAGTCCCTTGGTGAAATTCTACTCTAGCCTCTATATATGATCCTTCAGGGCCCCAATTTTAGATTTCCAATTAGTCTCATTCTCTATATCCTCACCAGCTTTCTCGACATACATTTTCCCTTTATTGTCAATAGTTTCTATAGTGTCAGCACCATGCTCCTTAGTAACCTCAAAATCCCTAGTCTCATGCTTCCCTCTAGTGTCCTCAAAATTTTCCTAGATTTCTAGCTCCTTAGACTCTTCCTCCTGGGTTGCTTCCTTCGAAGCACTTTCTAAGTAATTAATCAGTTTGGCCTTTAGGGTGGGTTTACTAGCAATCTGCCCTGACCTTCGAACTCCAGAGGAGAAGCCTTCCTTATTGATTTTGGAAGACTTATAAGATTTACCACCTTGGCCCCCCATGGCCCTACCTAGATTTTTGTGGGTCCCCTCCGTGGTCTCTCTAAAATTATCTTCCTCCTCATCAACATTTCTCTTATTACCCTTCTTGCTCACAAAGGAGCCAGGGGTATCAACAAGGGTCTCTTCTGGGGTGGAGAAAGAAACATCTTTTGTTTTGGTAGGAGCAGGGTAAAAACATGACTCATCAATAACATCGCCAGACACTGGATTGGAAGGAATGTCTCCAATATCAATTCTAATAGTATTGGATGGCTCAAGGGCTGATTGAAAGTTATATAAGCAAAAAATTAGGCCCTAGTGTAGGGGAATATGGTTCATATCTGGATTCTTAGCCATTTTTGCTCTCACCTTGAAGATAGAGTGTTATAAAGAGGAGAGCAGGTAAAAAGGGAAACTAATAATAGCATTACAGCTGAAGTGATTTAATAAAGGGAGGTGGTAATTGTAGAACATGGTAAATCAATCTTCGAGCATGAATTACTTCATGAGAATGAAGCACACTCTATCCCATGGCTCTAGTAGTTTAGCATGCTTGAATCCTCCTTGATACGGGACGAGTTCTTCTCCGTCTCCCAAAAATAGTTTGTGGCTTGCAAGATCCATAATTTTTGTTTTCCTTTGAAGTTTTATGCCCTGCATGGTCATTCCCATGGCCATAGCATTCACCTTTTTAGAGATTTTAAAACTAATTCTGCCTAATGTGACTTACCTATTTAACTAGGATCTCACAAATTGCTCAAACAAGTTTTCATTGAACCCATTAAGCCTTTCTAGATATGGGTTGTTTCCCCCTTCTTTACAATAATGCCAAACCAATGGATTATCCTTGAATTCACAATAGGAGACTAGTTCTATTTGAATATGGTCTCCTCCCATTTTGTATTTAAAGACCTAAACCATGGAGTTCCTAAATTCAGCCTTCAACTTTGAAATGGTTGCTAACCCTTGTTTTTGTTTATGCATAATGAAGATGTGATGGCTCATTATTTGAAATACCCTACAGAGATGATGTTGTCTGCTCCCATGCTTGGAAATTATTTCCCTTTGATTTTCATAATGAGACCCATGCACCTCAACCTCATGATACAATGAATCATGAATGATTGTCAAATAAGTACCAAATTTATCAAGTTCCACTTGGTGTTTAAAAATATGTTGCACTTATAAATACACATGAATATTTTGAAGTAGATCATTTTTTGTATAAATTTATGGTCAAGTATCTTATTAAATAACTGAATGAAAATGAAAATTTAGGATAAAATACACTTGGTGGTATGTGAACCATGCTTTCATATCTTAAAAAATTAATTTTCATGGCTTATATTTAACCCTACCATGGGTTGAAATCACTAATCTATGGGTCATATTAATTCTTCTAAGTGGAACAATCTCTAGAATCTGGATCCTATTAAGCCTGTTGAGTGATGAAAACTAAAATATGGTAACTCTCTGTAACCTATTGAAATTTATTATAACCTATTTAAATGTATTATAACCTATTTAAATCATGTAATTCAAAATATAATAAGTTGACTATATTCCCATTTTTTAGGTGAGGTATGTTATCACACATCACTCATCTAAAAAAAATGATTACACACACCATTCTTAAAATATATGAAATAAAATTTTATAATAATCATTAAATCACATTTATAATGTTTGAATATATAATCGTATATGTCTATCATCATTAAACTTATTTGAAGACAAAATACTAGTATGCATAAAAAAATCAATATAATAAAAGGGATGAAAAAGTATGGGGGATGAGGGAGGTGGCAAGAAATATGTCATAATGTAGTAGTGTTCCCCAACATGGACAAGATATATTAATGATGGAACAAAAATAACATGCCTGAATGTGAATAATATGTGTACAAGGGCATATGGAAAGTGTATTCCCAAGATAAGAAATGTAAAATCTATAAATTAGTGGGTGTATCATTCCCCTAATTAAAATATATAATCAATGAAGCCAAATTATAGTATGCCCCAATAGATGAATGTTACAAACTATGGTGACTTAGGATATAAACATATAAATTTTAAATTAATAGTGTGTGTGATATCAATAACAAAACAAAATATATTTTAGTATAAGATAGTCAAATAATTTAAACGTATACAATCATGTATCCAACATATGAAAATTGTAGCAAATAAGTCAGACACAACACCGATAATAAAATTAAATAAAAATCACAAATAAGTGACTCAAAATATATAAATAGAGGATCCTATATATCTAAGATAATAAAACCACACTTAGAAGTAAACACAAACACACACAAGCATAATAAATTATATAGATCATATATCAAACAAGAGACATGTGTAATATAAAAAACATAAGAACCAATCTAGAAACAACACAATGTACTCATGTGATGAAACATGCAAGATATATGTTATATGAAGATATGTATATTTAAATATAAATATCAATGTGATAATAGAAAATAATAAATATATAACCCAAGCACACTATAAATCCCCCTAATGTAAGAATTCCCTTGATGTAGGCATGATGAAACTATTATGTAACTCTGGTTCAACATCATATGTAAATTTGGATATCCTACATCTAACTAACTGATACTATCAACAACATGTGTGTAAATAATGTATATGAAAAACTCTAGTAGTAATTATTAATTAATCATGATATGTTAAATTGTTTAACTATGTAACAAAAAAAATAAAATTAAATAAATGTTTTACTCTGTTTTATAATTTCTAAAATCCCTAAAATAAAAAATAGAATAAATTTATCAAGAAAGAAAGTAATCCAAGACACAAAATAAAAAATTAAGAAGAGGAGAGGTCTCTATTAACCTACAACTTCCTTTAGAACTAATTTTGTAGTAGGATAGAAAGAATTTCTTTGGGAAGTTACCACATGTATTTGGAATGGGATAAAATAATAAAAGATAAGGAAAAGAAATAATGTGATCAACATAAGAAAGAGGCTAGAATAAAAACATATAAAACTAAAAAATAAACACAATGGATAATAGAATATTGTAATAACTAAAATCTTGTATTAGACACTTGGAAATGTTATTCTAAATATATCTTCACCTTACATGACTTGTGTGTAAACATATGAATCTTACACACCATTCTAACCTCTATGATTTCCTTATATGGACATGTCCTCAATTTGTTTTCAGTCACATGTAATAATTCTTTAGTATGTTTCTAACCTTATTATCATCATACACATACTATGTCTTGAACATCAAAGCATTGTTCATACTTATCTTGACACATCTGGTCATATTTAAATGGATTTAAATTTTTGAAAGCATACACTCTATTAGACTCATCGACATACCAACCAATGTTCATTTTACAAATTCAAAACACCTTTATGGGTCAACCTTTATGTTTTGCATGTCAATGGTGTGATAACTTACCCAGAGAGATATATTTAAATAAATTATGCCTAAGTATCTTCCCTAAATAGAAACTATCTATAATAAATATGTACCCATATTCATATTTAGAGTAACAAACCTAAATATCCCAAATAAAAAATTATTCATAAGGAACAAGTCTTAGCCAAGTTTGAATAAATTACAAGATAAGTCAAGTTTCCATTTTCAAGTGTTAAGGTTATATTACAAGTTGAATCCATACTAGTGGATCAATATTACACACATACACTTAAGGGGAATAAATATGTGTATTTTTATTTCCCTCCTTGGAGTATTGGATATGTATGTGTGTTGATCCATTCATTGAAGAGTAGTTTGGGTCATCTCAAACCATCACTCTTCCCTATTTTTAATTGGTTAACCTAGTGTCAAAAGTGGAACTATGGTCTTAAAGTGAACGATAATTTTTTTCTATAATTGTGCACATAACAAGATGATGAAATCACATAAGAATATTATTTAAAAATATTCATAGTGACCTATGCCAAAACATTGAGACATAGGATATAGGAATAAATCTATCAAAACATATATGCCTACATCTATCCCAAGTGTCCATATCTTGATAGACTATTCTAGGAAGATCTAGATACCCAATTTTATGATATGACTGACTCCTCATCCATTTCTAGTCCTTTCTATCACATGAACATAGTCTCAAACCTAAGAAAAATAGTAACAAGATAAGTACCCAAATCCTCTTAGTTCTTTCCATAAATAGTGAATTGTAATAGTCAAACCATAATTTGTTGTCGCATTTTGATTTGTGTTAATGTTAAATATTATAAATTTGAATAGTTTAATTTTTTATTCTATTTTAGATAATTATTCCAAAATATGATAAAACATATTGGTAATCATGTTCCTTATATTGACCACATCCAACCCTATATTTTATCTTAGGGTTTCACTCTTTTTCTAGGGTTATAAATTTCTAAATATAAATTCAATTTTAAGACCTTAATTTTAATTTTTCCTTGTTTTATATAAATCATTCCCAGCTATAATAGATATACATTTTTTTAATTTTATAACTAAAGTTATGATTCTAATCATTACATGTTGTTTCCTTTTAATATGAAATATCTCTAAAAACTATGTAATCACATAGATCAAATTTGTGTAAGAAATTTAAGATTGAAATTAATCATGAAGAATCTTTATCCTTCCTTAATTTAAATTTTAAACATATCCAAAGTGATAGGATGCATCCTCTTGATATAATTTTTATGAATGTGAAAACTTAAAATTTCCATGAAGATGAAAATATACTATTAAAGGTAAATTTTATGACATATATCGATGATAATAATCAATATCTCAATATGAATCCACATTTGATTAATGCATTGTTAAATGTATCTTGAGATGAAATTAAAAATATAAAAAAAATTAAAGATCCCACATCTAAGGAATAATATGATCCTTTCAATGATTTTGATCAAAATTTAGTAATTATTGACTCTATAATAGGTTTTCATATTACTAATATCACCACTATTATTCATATTCCTACACCTATGGTTACACCTATGATGCCCACCCAAAGTGTGGGGAAAACACAAGGTCTTTCTCATATTACACTAGCTATCTCTAAATAGAATAATTATGTAGTTATTATGATTGGTACTCATTTTATATCATCATCCACCCCTACCATGTAATCTTTAATGCACATTATTATATATTTACATGCTAAGGTGTTATAATTAGATCAGTGTGTTTTGAGAGTAATTTGTTTAATTAATTATCATGTGTTTATTCATAATATATTAGCCCTATATATTTCATCTTATGCCTTATACACACACACACACAGATATGTGTGTGTGTGTGTGTGTGTGTGTGTGTGTGTGTGTGTGTGTGTGTGTGTGTGTGTGTGTGTGTGTGTGTGTGTGTGTGTGTGTGTGTGTGTGTGTGTATGTATGTAGACACACACAAACACACACATGTATGTATGTGTGTGTTTATGTATGTATAGATATAAACATACATACATATACATATATATACATGTGTGTGTGGGTGTGTGTGTGTGTGTGTGTGTGTAAACACACACGCATATACATATACATATATACATACATACAAGCTCTTAACCTTACATTTTATAATGGTAAAGGTGATCTAGTGTAACAACTAAGAACCTTTCATCTAGAATGTTTGGAATATGCCTCTAATGGCAAGTTTTTCACTAACTTATTTTTGCAAAGATTTAAGGATAACAATTAGCATTGGTTATATGACCTTGTAGATACTCAAATCTAAATTTTTATGTTAAATTGGTCTTTTACACTTGAAAAATATCAGTCATGGCTCTACCCTTCAATTCTTGACCTAGTTTGCAGTCAAAAGGCTCACATTTTCCATCTCATTATGACTAAATGCTTATCTTATAGTCTGACCCTAATATTATGATTACTTAGATCACTAGTAGCCCATAGTATTCTTAAAACATGATATATGAGTAACAAGTAAAAGCCTTTCATGTAGCATTTTTGGAATATGCCTCTAATGATAAGTTTTTGACTAAATTATTTTTAAAAATATTTAAGGATAACACATAGCATTGGTTCTATTACCTTTTAGATACTCAAATATGATTTTTATGTTAAACTAGTTTTTTATAATTGGAAAATATTAGCAAGTCTCTACCCTTCAATTATTGACCTACCTTATAATTGAAAGGCTCACCTTCACCATCTCACTATGACTAAAGTCTTATCTTATATTTTGAACCTAATATGATGATTACCTATGTCACTAGTAGAGAACAATATGCTTAAAACATGATGTACGAGTAACAACTAAGAGCCTTTCATTTAGTATGTTTGGAATATGCCTTTAATGGTAAGTTTTTGGCTAACTTATTTTTGCAGATATTTAAGGATAACACTTATCATTGGTTTTATGACCTTGTAGATACTCAAATATAAATTTTATATGTTAAACTAGTCTTTTACACTTGGCAAATATCAGTCATGTCTCTACCCTTGAATTCTTGACCTACCTTATAGTCTAAAGGCTCGCATTCACCATCTCATTATGATTAAATGTTTATCTTATATTCCAACCCTAATATTATGATTGCCTAGATAACTAGTAGCCAAAATTATGCTTAAAACATGATATATATATATATATATATATATATATATATATATCTTTCACTATCAGATACATAACTTTAACAAATTTATATCTTCATGGACAGTTGTATTAAGACATAGACACTAGTGTCAATGTTAGTGTCCATGATCCAACACAAGTGTGTGTACCTTATAAAAACTCAAACTTAAAAATATTATGATATGAATGGGTTATCCTATCTATCTCATTTAACCCTTCCATGAGAAAAAAATTATAGTCATCTAAAATATCATTTGAGTGCAATGAGTGTCACTTGAGACCACCTTGTCCTTAACTTAGCCATGGACCTATCTTAAGGCCTATCTTAATCATTTTATAGATTTTGTGTGAGTTCAACCCATTCTTATATATATCAAAATTAGTAATTAATCACCCCTAAGCACCCAAGCCCCTTATTCACCAACTCTTTCCACTTGAACATTAGGTCATTTGATTAATTCTCATGTGCTTATTCATTATCCATTAGCCTTATATACTTCAGCTTATCCATTACCTATATGCATGCATGAATGTATGTACGTATGTGTGTATGTTTATATGAATATATGTATATATACACATATGTATGTATATATGTGTGTATATGTATGTGTGTGTATTTATGTATATGTATGTGTTGACCAAATTTGACCCTACACGTCAAATCGTAACCCCTATAGGTAAAAAATTTGAGTTTATTTATTTTTAGGAGTATAATAGTATTTCATAGGGTGTATTATATGCCTTTTGATGTTATTCTATATCACATTAGACTTGGTCATTAGTCATATTAGCTAATATATCATTTCAAGTCATTTGGGGGTCATAAATGAGCATTAAATGAGTTGTACGACCTCTTTTGGAAGTGTGAATGTGTAAATAGGGTGATTTCACATGAAATGTATCCTATTAATAACTAAAATTAGAAGGTTCTTCAGAAGAAATGGTAGTTTTCTTTGGAAAAGAGAAGAGTTTGGCACTTGTACAACCTATGGGGAAAGGTGACATGTGGGATAAGGTCATGTAATGACTATTAATATTCATCACACTCATATTAGTGATTGATATACTCTATAAGTTCAAATTTTTAGCTAAAACCATTATGTTCCTTCTTCACCCTTCTAGACACACATAACCAATCTTCAAGTTTGTACTTGGTACAATTAGCAAGAGAACTTCCAGGTCAAAATCCTTTGGGAAGTAAAACTAAACTCAAATATATTCATTTCCATAAAAATATTTTTAAGAATGGTGGCATGTGCTTTATGAACCATCCTCATGAAGTTGACTATGTTTTTCTACTTTCTAATTTTTGCACCCTATAGGTTTTGCCTTGGTTTGGAAAAGTCCATATAATTCACTTACTAATGTTGTTTATAGATGATTTCTATTCCCTCCTAAAATTATCCCCATGCTTTTTTTAGTGTTTTAAGGTGTTTTAATATGTAAATCATCTTAGGTTAAGTTAATGCATCATTATATGTTGCAAGTAGTTTTTCACCATTTACAAGAACTTCTTTCTTTGATAGTCATTTTAGAGGATGAATATGGGTTATTATACATGTTTCTAACATCTTTTCCCAAATAAATATATGTGTAATTTTAGTCATATATAACTTACCAATCAATATACCATGAAAATGTTTATCTATAGGTGCTTAGAAGAATAAAACCATGTGGAAACTAAGAACATGGCTCTTTGAATCCATTAAAGGGTTTTTAACATCCATTTGGAGGTATGGGATTAGTATTATAACTCATTTAAGGCTAAATTTAATACACATTTCTCACACTTATAATTACTGCATGCATACCAATTAAGATACACATGAGGCATTTTATGATGATGTCATGTAAGATTGAGAGATTTACTAGTGGTTTCAAACTATGTGAGATATAAAGAGTGCATTTGAAGGTATTAAGATAATCTAGAACTAATTGGGGTTAAAAAACATGCATATTATCTAAAATTCCATGATTGTTTCCTGTATAGGAAAATGGCCACCTACAGGTGACACCTTACAGAGCTGAGGGGTTTGTTTTAAGGCATGGAAACAAGTGAGGGTATCATTCTTGAATTCTTAACATGTTGGTTGATCACCTCAAAAATTTTTGAGGTGTAAAATGGTAAAAATATGTAAATCATTTTGGAATAGACAAAAACTATATTTAAGGACCTTTTCCCTAAAATGGAAACTAGAAAACCTAAGCCTTTTACCAACGTTGTATAACAAGGTTACAAAAGTTCCTGATACATCTTGCTAACCCAAATTGATATCCTTCATATATGAAAATATCTCTATAAATATTCAAGGTAAAATGACTCAAGGAGGTTGGTGGTAATAATATCTAAATTTTAATTTTCATGCACCAATTTCAACTAGTGATTACTTACAAGCCTGAGTCCAAAGGAGACCTTTTACTTCCCTAAGTTGAAAACTAGACCTTGACAACATGTGTGAATGGTTTAAAATGATTTAGGATGAAATTTTGTATCAAATATGTTCCAAAAATAATTTAATAATAGTTTTTTTAGTTTAACTCACACCTATAGGTCTCCCTTCATAAGGAAATTCTCACCTTTAGCTAGGTACGCATGTAATGAGCTAAAAACATTGTCTAGGTGATGGTTTAGCTCAATTAAGGTGAATATGAGTTAAAATAATTTATAAATGGTCCTATAATATCTCAAAGTGTCTCCATGGCATAAATATCATAATTTTGAGGATAAAATCCACTTACAGGCCTCCGTATAGTCAACTGTAGGTGACTATAGGGTGGAGATGACTAAGATAGGGCACATAAGTAATGGTATAGGATACCCAAGGTGAAAAAATGGGTCTAATTAATTTTTATATGATCATGTAATCTTTAATAAAGGTATTTAATATTTTAATTTAAGCTAAAACTTGCAAGAGATCTATAGGTATAGTAAATTAAAGTTAACATAGTCAGAAATGGAACTTAGTCCTATCCTAGTCAAAAAGTGAGGAGAAAACATAGGATGTTGAGTGATTTTAAAGATAAAAACACCTTAATCATGACTAAAATAAGCTCATTAAAATATCATATTGGATTTATAATAGAGAGAGGTCTCAAATCATGCATACACTGTCCACATCAAAACATTATGCATAGTCCCCTTTTGCACTATTTATCTTGGGTTTTATAGAAGTTTGGGGATTTATTGACCTATTAAAGGGCTCAAAATTAGTAAAAATTACATTTATAAGTTTAATAATCCATTTAAGGATTATTTTTTTTGAACAAATAGGGTAAATTCTCTCTATTTTGTCTCAGATAGAGGGCACTTCCCTCATGCATAATCTCTACAATTTTGACAAAAGGAGATTGAAGGGTGGGAAAAAAATTGTTTATACCTTGAGGATAAGTGTGTGGAGTTTAAACACACCTAAGACAACATGGAAAACTAATCTTATAAGGATGAATCTTAATAGGGTAGCTTTGACCATAGGGGTTATAGTCAGACCTATTGGGTAAGGTATAGGCCTACAGCCAAATAAGATTCCAATTTCACTTAAAATTATTGGTAGGAATATTAACCTATTGGGAAATTTTTTTCGGGTCACTATAGATGTATCTAGGCTATTTATATGTAGGTTAATCCATAAAAAAATCATTTTGGGCTTTAAGGTACAGATAGGATATTAGGCATGGTTAGGCATAGTGCCCAAATGAGAAGTCATCTTTAATTATAACATGAATTAAGAATATAAATGGATTTTATCATTCTTAAAAGGTCACTTAAGATGTTTAAAATCCTCAAACTTATAGATAAGGCACAAAAGAAGCCATTTTTTGACTTAAAACCAACTTAGGCCTATGCAGATTAGAGAAAAGAGCTCGATAAGAGAGGTTTGAAATCTCATATCTCTTTTTATGCCTTTAATGGAGGATAATTTAGTTTAATTAGGTTAATATGGTCCTTGAAAATAGTTCTTGTGCAATTTTTTTTTCAAATTCAATGTCCCATTCTTATGAACAATGCTTAAGAGGGTAAAATAGACTAAAACCCTTGCAAAACCCTTAGAAGGATCTAATTGGGAATATGAGGTTGGATATGCATCCAAATGGAATATTTTTACAATTAAATTTATTGGATATTTTATATAACTCATTCATGATCCTTTCCATCCTTTTGAGATGTATGGAACTGTATTGATGGAGTACAAAATAAGGTATATTTGATTATTTTGTGTGTTTTTTAGGTTATAGGAGGTACCAAGAGATTAAAATCACATGGAAGATAATATTATGACTTAATATAACTATAAATTTCAATTTCATACCTTTTAACAACTCTTAAGTGCCTCAACCAACTACTTCATCTCAACTAGTCAAAACTGGCATAGTGACCAAGCTAGTGAGAAGGGTAGAAAACTTCAAGTGAGATAATTTTAAGGTATTATTGATGATTATAATTCCATGGATGGTATTTAAACATTTAATCCAATCCATTTTAATATTTTTTATGGAAAACTTATGCCATTTTTGAGGCCAAGTGTGAAGGGTAACAAAAAAGAGAGTTTCTTAGACTATAGATGGTGATCGCTCACTTATAGAAGTTTTTAGATGATCATGAATGAAAAAAATGCATGGATATGAATGATTTAGATCATTACCTTTAATTAAAATAATCATACCTATCCCTATTTATTTTTTTCATGTTTAAATAAAGGTGAATATTGAAGGTATTCTTATGAGCTAGGAAAGGGAATTTGATGCCACTTTTCATGAGTTTCATGACTTGGATGGACACTTTTACTTCCTAAAATTACATGAATTATTTAAAATAATATCCTCATTAATATTTAACTCCTTTTATAATATTTAAAAGTCTCTTTTTTCCCTTTGTACTTCTCTCTTCTCCTCTATCTCTCAGGTTCCATAAGAATTAGCCATTTTGCCCTTTATAAATTATGCTCCACTTGAGTATGGAAAAGCCCTACTCATTTGCATAATATTTGATAAATAATAATACTTATTTTTACCTTTTACATAAATATTCATAGTGTGTTTACTTGGATTATTAATTTTACTTAGTGATGACTTGTTGTTTCCTTACCATTGTTATTTCATTCTCTCACCTATTTTTAGTTGGTAAGCTTCTTCTTGTGGGGCATGTGAAGTGTTATAGGACGTTTCAAGTTTGAGTGATTTATTATATTAATTATTTATATTCAAGGTCTCTTGGCTAGTCCTCATAGTCTAAACATTCATGTATAACCTCATAATGTAATATTTATGTGAGAAGATGTAGATTGGAGAAGTGTATGTTTGGTTAGTATCTTGGTTTCATGTGTAACATGAAACTAGTTGGAAGTCATAAACTTATTTGGTGTATCACCTCCCTTAGGATAGTTTAATTTTAGTTTTATCTATATCATTTCCCTAAAACATTTTAGGTGTAGTATGATCCAAAGTGGTACACCAAGGGATCTATCCCTATCTAGAGATTCACCTCATCCTAAGGCTACCCACAAGCCTAGAGGGATTTAAATTATGCCACTTGGATGAGGAGTGCTGAGACATCTCCTTAAGAGGTGAAAATCCAAGTGAAAATAGTTTTTTTCATGCTCAATGGGACTCTTAGTCTAAGAGATTGAAATATTTTTGGTGTTTTCTTTTACCAATCAGCGTTTGGAGGCATCTATCCAAGCATAAAAGGTGACTCCAAATTTACATCAGTTGGTTAAGAATCCCAAGTTTCCTTTTGAATATTATTGGTAATATATTTATTTGTGTTCTTGCTTTCAATGAGGTTCCATGGCTAATTTTGGTGTTGGGTATTATTTTACACAAGTTGATGAGGTATATAGAGCTTATGGAATTCCCCATCAACCTTTGTATGATCCTTACCATCTCCATTAATCTTATTACCAGATCTAATATGACCCCTATCAACCTTGCCATGAGTTTTATCAGTCTTATAACAAGACTTCTCAATATATTACTCCTCCTAGTTAGCCCAGTCACTTCTCAAGTTAATCCATTTATACTTTGAAGAAAACTCTATTGGGCTATGAGAAGTACATGTTAGATCTTGACACACAAAGGGGACATGGTCTAGAGATTCCTAGTCATTTCATCCATAATGTGATAAATTCATTATAGTTGGTCAAAAGAGAGAGGGGACATATTGACAAAGGCAGTTGGAAAAGGCTCATAAATGAGATGCTAGATGTGAGTGTCTTAGTTTCATATTTAAATGATAGGCTAAAAATTCATGAGAAATAGCCTCACCAAACCTATCAGCCTTTATATCCACTTCCCCAAGATTATGATCAATCCTACATGATTCCCACTCATGAACCCAATCAAGCTTATCAAAGTCATTCTTTTCTCAATTAGTTGTAAGAGAGGGTTGAAAAGACACCTTATTTTTGAATTAAATATTGATAGGCAAATTGATTTGGCCAATAGAAAAATTCAAAAAACCATATCACCAGAAAAATAAGTGGAATTTAAGCCCTCATTACCCTCTTCAGTTACATCCCCACCTCAAGAACTGACCTCTAGATATGAGAATACAAGTTGGAGATAAGGTGGAGAGTCCAAGCATAAGTAGATCCCAAGTTTATTGAATACTTAATCTACTCCTAAAAGTGAATCAACACCTTAATAAGATACTCCTAATCCTAACATCCTAATCTAGAATAAGATAGTGGAATCATGGGGAAAGAAAGAGGATAGAAGCCTTGATAAGGAATGTGAAGTTGAGAAAGAGCTTGATCATATATAAGTCCTTCCCAACCTTCCTCAAGAGACCTATTATGTTCCATGTCAAACCTCTTGTAATCCTCATGATCATTCCTATCAACTTCAAGAGAGACTTTTCAAAGAGAACCTAGCCAAACAAATTGAAGAGCTAGATTCAAGGATGAAATTGCTAAGTCAAGATGTGATGGAAGGTTTAGATCCAAAAGAAGATCATATGCCTAAACACACCCCATATACCCTACCTCAAGAGAGTCCTTAAGATAAATTAGATTTCAATGAAGTAATTATCAAATGGAAGTAACAAAACCAAGATATTTTAGCCCAAGGTCTACCTCCCCTTCCTCAAGAACACCCAAAATAATCCCCTCCATTTCATTCTCAATTTGATTTTGAATTCTATGTTCCACCACCACCAACTAGTTCATATTTTCATCACCCCATCCCCCTTTACCTTGATGTACCTATGGTATGGGAATCTAAAGAAGAACACTTTGTTGATAAAAAATTAGAACTCTTTCTTGAATAAAGTACAACTCCTTGGTAGCCTCATTGGGCTATGTCACCTGATTTTAAGATGCCTAGTCTTAAAATCACCAAAAAGGAGGAGATTAAAGATCTTATAGCCCTTAAGAACTAGAATCAGTTTATGACAATTGAGATACAACTTGAGATCCCTCAAGATGTCTTAAATTCTAAGGAATAGGTGAGTCTTTATGTTGAGTCTTATTATTTAGTTGATAATGAAGGATGCCTCCCTTGTGTCAAATAATAAGTCTTGGATGAAGTCCTTTTACATCATAAAGAAGAGGATGAAGTATCTTATCTTGTTGTTCCCCTTCATGATGTTGATCAAAGAGAAGATGAGGACTTGTGGTAGTAGTTTTAAAAGATTTGTAATGAGTTTGAGTCTCTTAAGGGGTCTACAAATGCCTTAGAGCTAATTACAAGTCATGGTAAGCAAGATGAAATTTTTTTAAATGTCATAGAAGATCCAAAGCAAAGTTCACCTTAGCCTTTAAAGGCCAAAACAAGATTTTATTGGCATAAATCTTTTAAGGAACAAGAAACCACTCTTATTGAAGCCATGCCTACTAAGGACATGCAAGTTGATCATCAGATGAAAACTGGGAAGAAATATGAGGTATGTGTACAAGGATAAGAGGAATACTTTTACATTGGAAACCTATTTGAAGATAGTCTACTTGAGAGCATAACAAGTGAAGTACTAAGAAGTAAGTTTGATCTACCAAGTGTTCAATCCAAAGAAAAACATGCTTGACACCATGATTCATCTCATGAAGAAGGAGATGAAAAAACCTTTCCTTTTGATCGTAGAAAGGGAGGTATGCCTAATTTTTATTTTTGTATAGTCTCTTGTTTCTTATTTTTCCTAAGTGCTTTGAGCACATGTGTGTCTATGTCTTGTTATTTTATTTTATTTACTTTGTGTGTGTCTTTTGTTTTTTGTGATTGAGGTAATCAAGTGACCTTGTCTTGATCAAAACATGGTTTTCAATTAGTAAAAGGTATCATTGTTTTGTTTCAGACTTCAGATGACTCCTTAAGCCCAATGGATTGATAAGGTTACTAGTCTAGTTAGTATAACAGGCATACTACACTATGAGTCACTAGTTTGTTGACCAAATTTTACCCTAAAGGTCAAATTGGGACCCCTATAGGTGATATAGCCCAATGAGGTTTCCAAGGAGTTTTACTTTCTTCATATTGTGTGAGTCTTTTGGCAACAACTTACCAGCCAATCTCTCATGAAAATGTCCATCTATAGGTGCTTGGAAGAAGAAAACCACATGGAAACTAAGAATACATCTCTATGAATCCATTCAAGGTTTTATGAACATATATTTTGAGGTATGGGAATAGTCTTATAACTCGCTAAAGGATAAATTTAATACACACTATTCATTCTTGTAACTGCTACCTCCATACCAGTCAAGATGCACATATAGGTATTCCATGATGATGTCATGTAAGAATGAGAGATTTAGTAGTGGTTAAAAACTATTTGAGATGTTAAGAGTGAATTTTAAGGTATTAATATAAGCCTAGAACTCATGGGGATTATAAAACATGCACATTATCTAAAGTTCCACACTTGCTGCCTATATAGTAAAATAGCCACCTACAGGTGTAACCTCAAAGAGCTCAGGAGTTTGTTTTTAGGCATGGAAATAAGTGAGTGGATCATTATTGAACTCATAACATGTTTATTGATCACATAAAACCTATTTGTAATGTCAAAGTGGAAAAATAAGGTGTAAATCATTTTGGAAGGGGCAAAGACTAGATTCAAGGACTTTTTCCCTAAAATGAAATAATATAGAACTTGAACCTTTTACCAAGGTTGTATAACAAGGTTACAAAATCTCTTGATTCATATTGATCACCCAACTATGCATCTTTCATATAGGATATGATATCTACAAATATTTAAGGGTAAATTACTCAAGGAGGTTGGTGGTCAGAAGATCTAAAGTTACAATTTTAGGCACTAATTTCAAGTAGTAATCGCCTACATGCCTAAGTGAAAATGAGACCTTTTACTTCCCTAAGTTGAAAAATAGACCTTGTCAACATCTGTGAAAGGTTTCAAATGATTGAAAAGGAATTTTTTTATCAAATATGTACCAAAGAGAATTTAAAAATAGGGTTTTGAGTTCAACTCACACCTACATGTGTCCCTTCATAAGGAAATGCTCACTTATAGCTGGGTAAGTAGGCAGTGAGCTAAAAAACATTGTATATGTGATGGTATAGCTTAAGTAGGATAAGTATGAGTTCAAATAAACACTAAATGGTCCCATATGATCTCATAGAGTCTTTATATCATATATATCACAAGTATAAGGATACAATCCACATATATGCCTTTATATAGTCAAATGTAGATGACTATAGGGTGGTAGTGACTGACATAGGGTGCCTAAGTGATGGTCTAAGCTACCCAAGGTGAAAAAATGGGTCAAATTCATTGTGAGATATAATGGAAGCTTCAAAAAAGTTCTTTAATCTTTGAACTCAAGCTAAAACTTGCATTATATCTACATGTATAGTAATTTGAAGTGAACACATTTAGAAATGGAACCCAATTTTGTCTCAGTCAAAAAGTGAGGAGAAAACATAGGAGGTTGAGTGATTTTCAAGCTTAAAAAACCTTCATCATGAATAAAATAACCTCATGATACTCTCATAGTGGATGTAGAATATAGAGAGGTCTCCAATAATACATACACAGTCTACATCAAAACACTATGCACAGTCCCCTTTTGCACTATTTGTCTTGGGTTTTATATAAGTTAGGGTTTTATTGAACTATTAAATGGATAAAAAATGGTATATATCACATTTATAAGTTTAAAATTCCATCAAACATTAATTTTGTTTGAGGAAATATGGTAAGTTCCCTCTATTTTGTCTCAGACAAAGGGCACTTCCCTCATGCATAAACCCTACAGTCTTGACAAAAGGAGATAAGAGGGTGGGAAAAAAGTTAGTTTTACCTTTAGGAGATGTTTGTGGAGTTTAAACACACCCAATAAAACATGTAAAACCAATCCCACAAGGAGGAATCTCAATAGGTTGGCTTGGACCACAGGGGTTACAGTCACACCTACTAGGCAAGGTATAAGCCTAAATCCAAATAGGAGTCCAACTTAACTTACAGTTATTGGTATGCATCATAACCCATTGGGAAATAATTTTGTGGTCACTATATATGTATATAGGCTATTTATATTCAAGGGAATCCATCAAAAATTCATTTTGGGCTTTAAGGTATAGACAGTCTATTAGGCATGGTTAGACCTAATGCCCAAATGAGAAGTCATATTCAATTATTACATGAAGTAAGAATATAAATGGATTTTATCATGTTTATAGTTTCACTTAAGATGTTTAAAAGACTTAAAATTTTCAATAAGGCACAACTGAAGCCATTTTTGGATTTAAAACCAGCTCAAGCCCATGCAAATTAGAGAAAAGAGCTCCATAGGAGAGGTTTGGAAGCTCATATATCTTTTTATGACTTATATGGAGGAAAATGGAGTTTAGGGAGGTTAATAAGGTCTTTCAACATCATTCTTATGAAAAAAAATTAGAACTTCAATGTCCCATTTTTATGAACAATGCTTAAGAGGGTAAAAAAGGTTAAAAACCATACTAAATCCTTGGAAGGACATGATTAGGAAGATGAGGATAGATATGCATAAAAATGGATTATTATTACCATGAAATTGATTGGAACTTGTAGATAACTGATTCAGTCTTCTTCCCATCCTTTTTAGTTGTACATAATTGTATGGACAGAGTACAAAATAGGGTACTTTTTACTATTTTTTGTGTTTTACAATTTCTAAGAGATATAAAGAGATGAAAATAACATGGAATGGAATATTGGGACTTAATATAACTCCCCATGTCAATTTAATTCCTTTTAAAAACTCCTAAGTGCCTTAACTAGCTACTTCATCTTAGCCAGTCAAAAGTCACATAGTGACCAAGCTAGTGAGAAGGGTGGAAAACTTCAAGTGAGCTGATTTTAAGGTGTCCCTGATTCCTATAATTCCATGGTGGGTATTTAAATATTTAATCCACTACCTTATATTAATTTTCATGGAAAATTGATGCCTTTTTGAAGTCCAAGTGTGAGGGGTGACATAAAAGAGAGTTTTTAAGATTATAGATGGTGATGGCTCACTTCCAAAAGTTTTTAGATGATCATGACTAAAACCAGTGCATGGAGAGGAATTTATAAAATCCTTCCCTCTCAGTACAATCATCATACCTATCCCTAGTTAGTTTTGGGATGTTTAAACATAGGTGAGTAATGAAAGAAATTTTTTCATCTAGTAAAGGGAATTTCATGCCACTTTTCATGAGTTTCATGACTTGGATGGACACTTTTACTTACTAAACTTGAATATTTAATTTTATATATTATCCTCATGCATATGTAACTCATTTTCATAGATTTACAATTTTCCTTGTGACCTTTTTACTTCTCCTCTCTCTCTCAAGTTCTATAACAAGTAGCCATTTTGGCATTTGTAAATTATGTTCCACCTAAGTATGGTGAAGACATACTCATTTGAATACAATTTGATTAGTAATAATAATAATTTTTACCTCTTCCATAACTATTAATATTTTTTTGACTTGTATGATTTATTTTTCTTAGTGATGACTTGTTGTTTCCTTAACATTATTGTTTCATTATCTCA
This sequence comes from Torreya grandis, assembly GCA_037957365.1. Lineage (NCBI taxonomy): Eukaryota > Viridiplantae > Streptophyta > Pinopsida > Cupressales > Taxaceae > Torreya > Torreya grandis. The sequence goes on from JARHVA010005277.1 coordinate 598,914, forward strand.
CCTATTTATAGTTGGAAAGCTTCTTCTTGTAGGGAATGTGAAGTGTTCTAGGAAGTGTCAAGGTTGAGTGAGTTTTTATATTCATCAGTTCCATTAAAGGCCCCTTATCTAGTCCTCCTAGCCTAAAAATTCATCCATAACCTCATAATGTAATTTTTATGTGAGAAGATGCAAATTGGAAAAGTGTATGTTTGGTTAGTCTCTTTATTTCATGTGTAACATGTACTTGGTTGGAAGTCATAAACTTATTTGGTGTATAATCTCCCTTAGGATAGTTTGCTTTTAGTTTTCTCTTTCCATTTTCCCTCACAAATTTTAGGTGTATTAGTTATCCAAAGTGGTACATCAAGGGAACTATCCCTATCTAGAGATTCACCTCATCTTTAGGCTACCCACAAGCCTAAAGGTGTTTCAATTATGCCAATTGGATTAGGAGAGCTGAGACATCTCCTCAAGGGGTGAAAATCCAAGTGAAAAATTATGTATAGGTATATATGTATATATATGTGTGTATATATATGTGTGTATATATACACATACATATATATTGTGTGTAAACTCCTAACCCTAAATTATGTGATTGTCAATGTGATCTAGAGTAGAAACTATGAGTCTTTCATGTAACATGTTTGGAATATGCCTCTAATGGTAAGTTTTTTACTAGCTTATTTTATCAAATATTTAATTACAACACTTATCATTGGTTATATGGCCTTTTAGATACTAAAATATGGATTTTTATGTTAAACTAATATTTTACACTTGGCCAATATCAGTCATGGCTCTACCCTTCAATTTTTGAACTACCTTTCAATCAAAAGGCTCATTTTCACCATCTCAATATGAATAATTTATTATCATATTATTTTACCCTAATATTGTGATTACTTAGATCAATAATAACCCATAATATGCTTTAAAATGATATATATCCTTCACTATTGCTTACATAACTTTAACAACTTTTTATCTTCATGGATACTTGCATTAAAACATAGAAAATAGCATCAATGTTAGTGTCCATGATCATACATAGGTGTATGTACCTTAAAAAATTCAAATTTACAAATATTTTGATATGTATGGGTTTTCTTATTTGTCTCCTTTAACCCTTCCATGAGAAACATTTTATAGTCATATAAAATGTCATTTGAGTGCATTAAGTTTCATTTAAGAAAATATTATCCTTAGCTTAGACCTAGACCTATCTTCTCTTGATTATTTTATATATTTTGTGCAATTCTAACCCATTATAAAATACAAAAAAATTAGTATTTATCCACCCTCTAGGCACCCAAGCTCCTTATCCACCAACACCTACCACTTGGACATTAGTGCAGCTTTTTAGACACTAGCACACTATGTTATTGACCTAGGGACTACACTATTATCCCTTATATATTTACTCCCCCAATAGATATATTTGTTTTCCTCAAACCATTCCTAGGGTTATATTAGACCTATTTCACAACTTGACAAGCACTATAATGCTATACATAGACCACTTTCATTCACTTATCCACTAGTTGGGAAATTAGATGCAAATACTCATAAATAAACTCAAAAATAGTTGTGAAAATCATGGTCATTCATCCCTATTATAATATAATTTTTCATAAACCCATCTAAAGTATCCCATAACTCAAATTAATCATATTTATAGTATTAAGTCATGTTATAAGAACTCAAATTGATACTCATACTAACATTCACTTGTAGATGTGCTAGCACTTAGATTAGGGTAAATACATTGGGCTTGATCCCCTTTAGAGTTATTGGTAATTAGGCAACACTCAACACATGGTTTATTGAGGTAATATCCATCATAACCTGATAATTCCACTCTTTTCTACTTGTACTCCTCAAATAACCTAACAAAAATTGAGGCCTAAGGTTTCACATTCAAATCAATCATAACAGGGAATAGATAGTGAACCAAAATTTGTCTACACATGCATAAACATATAAATAATAGGATAAGGTATACCTAAAATCTCACTACCTATGTTGGAAGAGCACATTTCCATGCCTTAGAGGACACTAACATAGTGCCCTACTATCTAGATGTCTACATTACTATCTAAGAGGATTTTTGACTCCTATTTCCAATTCATGACACTCTACATAGCTTTGGTACCAAATTCTAGCCTATCATTCATCTGTCTCAATTAGTTTTCATCTAAGTACATCTTATTTTAGTTCATTGGTATTTATATAATAATCAAATAGGTCAATTATTGTAAAAATCATAGGCTATTGATATTATTATATTTATTCCCTAATTTATTAATCCAGAACACTAGAAACCAAGGGTTTTACATTTCATAACTCCCTTAAAAGTAAAATCATATTTCAAAATATGTGGTAAAATTACAAGTTAAATCCCACTCATTATTAATCTAGTAAGCACCCCTCAAGAATATTCAACTACGCTATTGAAAATCAATTGCATAATTAAGTTATTCTACCTTATTCTTTTCCTATTTCCAAATTAGTCAAAAGAATAGTCTTATTACTAGTCTAAATCATCAAAAGGACATCTCATGAGAAATAATTTCTAAGTTACAAGTTATATCACTACATGCACTTACTTATAGTATATTACACAATTATTCACACATAAACCCACTTAAGGGGAACAACTACATCAGTTTAAGGCCCTATTTAGGTTATATGGCTATGTAGGAAATAATAACTAATAGAGAGATGTTTGAGGTCAACTAAATTTTAATTGAGACCATTAAACCATGTTTTACAAGGTGGAATTCCCAAATTATAAGATCTATGGTTTTGATCAAAAGATTGATATCAAGAACTAGTGCACATGATCCTAACAAATAATATAAAATATGACAGTGAACCCTAATAGGATTAGGTGTAAGTTCCATAAAAGATTCAATATTTTATACAAGACACTCATGGTAGAATCATGACACTAGCATCAATGCTAGTGTTCATATGGAAACACAACTGTCTAGGCTAACAAAAATCAAATATCTAGAATATTAAAATGGGATCTAGATATTTAGATAATCTACTTTTTCACTTGCACTAATCAGATATTCCTACACATCATTTTATAAGATATTATAATTAATTATTCATATTAATATTATCATATTAAATTTTTTAATTTCCATATTTGGCATATTCCTAGACTCTATATATTTCATCAAAATATCAATAGAATCTAAATTCTTTAATTGGCCTAATTTTTAGAGTAGCTTACTCTTAATTGATTAAGATACTCTTTTACATGATAATCCTTATTTCCAAAAATGTTCAAATAGACCTCTTATTTCAATTGGTTCATGTGTTTAATCCATTGGTTGATCAGTTTCTAGCACATTTTTCAATCAATATTAGTGACAAATTATCATGTGCCTAAATTATAACACTTAATCAAGAATCCAATGAACCAATTAATTAATATGTGCTTCAAATATGATGTATAAGATGATATATCATATAGATAAAAATGATTTGTAATATATATCCAAGTAAAAAATTTATTACCCTTCTCCATGAGTGTATTATGTTTAAAAGATTCAAATTATTTAATGAGTTAGGCCACTTGGCTAGGGATCGATAAGTTAATCTCATATTTTTGGATAAGCTAAAGTATGTGGTTAATCCTCCAATTACTTTAACTAAAAAAATTCAAATAAAACCAAGTTATAAGACCAAAATGAATGATACAAAGAATTATAAATAATTAATAGTTAATGCATTATCATAGTGTACTAACCAATTGGTCTTATCTACTCCACAAAGTATGAAATCTCATGATTAATTTAACTTACACATAAACTATTTCCAAAGTTACTTGAGTGAAACCTTTTATCTCTCCCTTCATAAAAATATTTTTATATTAGTAGGCCTCTATTGGATTCTTTTCCTTTAGTTTAGAATTACTTTCCATGGTCGTGTTTGCAAAGAGGATATGATATCCAACTAGATAGCACATTGGATTATCACACAATAATTAGTCTCATTCACTCGCCTTACGTGCATAGCTTAAGACCAATTCCCATTGGTTTTATTACATGATGGTGTACATATATTTGGATTTCTATACTAAGGTGCTTGAACATGCACATATTTATAATTTAATATATTATAGTTAGCTAATTCTTACCATGCAATCATTCCATACTAAAACTATTTATCACAAGTAAAGAGGGGTGCAAATCAAGAAAAAGAATATCAGTGCCATTTGTTCTATAACATGTTTATATGTATTTAAACATCACAAGTATTCTATTTTTTTATGTCATTGGTCACCATACATAAGTTTTGATGCATATCAGTAACATAAACTCATGATTTCATTTACCATTATACAACAACCACCAATAACATAAATCACATTCTAAGTAAAAATAGTGGTATTTATATATGATTCTACCCTAGTCATTAAATTACAACATTAATATAAAAGTGATGAATTACCATTTAATTTTAAAAATAATGATTCAAGGTGTGTTGTTATATTGAATTTATAATGGTACGGGCATAACTTCCCCTTTATACATGTTCTATGTTAGATATATGATGTCATGTGCATATATTATTATGGGTAGTGATAGATCCAAGATTGAATTATTCTCTTTTTATTCTCATGTGAACCATTTCCTTAACCATTTCCAACTTCTACACCCTTTTCCAAGTCATATGCTAATTTCCCAAGTCTTTTGTCCCTAGTTCAGCCATGTTTCCTACATCCTTATTCTTCATGACTTTCTTCTTTTGTTCCAAGGTCTTTTTTACCTTGGATTACTTCCATGCCCAAGTTTATTTCCATGCCAATCTCTCTTAACTCATCTTGACAAAAAAAACTTAGAATAAAATGATACATAATTTAAGGTTAAACATCACCCCACACTAAGTCAATAGTCCATCCTAGACTATGCACCCTCCTCAAGCCCTCAGATAATAAAAAATTAGGTCCCATTTGCTTGACCTAGAACTTGACCTCCTCCCAATGGTTTAATTTAGTCTATAAATTTGAGGTAATGTCTTAAACTTTGACTTTGAGGCATTTTTTATTCTTAATTTTATCCATAAAATCACCCATTTGAGTGGTCAAAAGCTCAAGTGATGCAGTTTTATCCTTGTGGACATCCTCACACATTCCATATTGTATCAAAATTTGTCCTTAGAGTGTTGTAAAACTAGTGTTAAGCTCTTGTATATGAGTGTTTATTTTATTTTCAAGTGCCTCCACATCTAGGAATGCTTTGGTGCATTGTGTGCTATCTTTAATTATGAGTACATTATCAGTTAGTTTCTAGTGTTAGTGTTCCTTCAGATAAAGTATAGCTTACAAAACTTTGGTGGGTTGTGTTAACCTAACAAAAACCCCTTCTACTAGGGATGTTTTGGTACCCATCTAGGCTAAAAAAAATCTTACATGGTTCTATAATTATGCAAATTATTCCATAACCCAAGTTTTTTTACACTATAGGTTAACCTAATATTTACATTTTAGTAATAAAAGGTTCCCCAAGGTCTCTAATATATCAAAAAGTTTGCCTATAAGGGATAATCCATCAATAATTACTGACTCTTAATGAAAAATTGATTTACACAATCTTAGAGTATTTACCTAAGTTGTCGTCAGTGCTTCTAGCTAGCGCTTGGGATCATATAATTATTATTCAATATTTATTATTTTAACATATTAATTATGGTAAAAGTATATGACCTCTTAATAATTTTGTTGAAGCTAATTAATAGCATAACCTTATAAGGTATTATTTTTGTTTGATCATGATAACTAACTTAATAAGGGTCATGCTTTTTTGGGATAATGAATTATTAGGGATCCACCTAAATTATTTAAAAATCTATGTTCTCTCTTATGCTAAATCAATTCTAGCAGATGGAAGATCAAAATGGTTTTCCTCATTAAACACATTCATATAAAATGAGAGCTCATGTTGAGATTTATTAGATGTGTGTTCCTCAATGAAATACCCCCACATATATAATTATTCTTTAGGGATGATCTACTTGAGATATCTTTGAATAAAGAGGGTATCATCTTTAACTTTTGATTGCTACATCAATTCCTTGGTAGGCCCCTTTCCCTTATTTGGGTCATGCATGAGTATCTCAACATCCGTATTAATTTATTATTTATCATTTGATCTAAAATCCTAGTCCTTGGTGCTTAGAGTTTCACTTGTATCTACCCCTTCTTCACAAATGAGACTTTTAGTGTTCATTTATGTGTCAGTAGGGATAGACACTTATTTTTTTAATGAGGTTTCATATTCAATATTGGGGGTGGATTCTGTAGATTATTTTCAAGTGATGGTTGAGGAGTCACCAACCTTTTCCTGATGCCGTAATACTTGATTTAGAATGCCCCTATCCTAAAGGAATAATGCTTTAATGGGTGGTGTTAAAGCCCATTTGTTCTTTTTACATATGCAATCCTTAGTTTTAACATGGTCATGGGGTCATATTTTATTGCTTTGGTTATTCACCATGGATTTTTTTATTGTCATTAGACCTTAGCCTCTTTTTTTCTTTATGCTACCTTCTTTGCACTATTATTTCTAGTGGGAGAGGAAGGGTTTATTTAAGGGCCTCTTGGCTACCTAAATCATGATTATTAGGATTGAGAATATAAAAAAATGTGTGAATATTCACTATAATGATAATTTTTCATGATTTGATATCTTTAACATCTATCTCAACCTTCTCCATATGTGATTTATTTTCTAGGATAAACATATAGTTTTTGAAGTCTATGAGTTTTAACATAAATTCTATTGACACCAATGCTCACCTTACATGTGTCAAAAATGAAATTAACAAAAAAATTGGCGTACTTGGATGTAAATTCATATGGAAACTTGATTCATGTTTATAATTTATCCATGGGATCCATCTAGATACACGCAAGTGAATAATGTTGCATCACATCAAACTAGGCTTGAGTTCCCATTTGCACTAGTAACTCATTAGGGATGTACCATTCATTTTTGAATACATTTTTTATCCCTTTAAACCATCCATTTATTTTTATTTTATGGTAATGGTATATAGTGCCCATAAAAGTGTACTACCATAATCATTATACATCTAACTTGTTCTCCAGTGGGTATACCCACTTCAACTCTCTTTTGGTATATTATGGAATGTCAATCTCATCAAATAATAGTAAAAAAAGAATCATGCCCCACATAAATTTATGGGTCAGGAGGTGATGGGCCATCTCTACATCCTCAAAAATATTCTTAGTGAAATATAGGGCATAATTATATATTTTTTTCCCTGGTTCATTTGGCTCGCCACATAGAGGTGTGCCATGTTTACCTATTTCTACCTATATTTTACCCCAAGCTTGGAAATTGTTAAGCATAAATATATCCAAATGGAAGGATCCTCTAGGCTAGTGAAATGCATTATGTGGACCTATTTATTATATTTTAGTGTTACTACTACCTTCTCCACTTCCTTTTAGTCTTATAGATCCATATTAATGTCCACTCTTGAACATCGTAACCCTATCACTTTTCTAGCTTGTTGCGTAATGTTTCACATCCTATACCATAAAAAGTATAAATTGGATGTTTGAGACTAAAAATCTTACTATTTTCATAGGATTCCTAAAATAAGGCATGTCAAACAATTGGAAAACCCTAACATCATTCAATTTATTGAAAAATATGAGGTCATAAGTTACCTTATTCCTTGAATTCTAGTGCTCAACTCTATATTCTAACTATTAGTTGCCCTCATTCTTGAGTTGGAAATGGTTATAGTTGATCACTTGACATGAATACATCTTTTACTCCCACTCTTTTTTTTTCAATACTAACTTAGGGTACTAAATTTCTTTAATCAACATAGAGGGTGGAGGTGGTGTTGTGGACTTATTTTTCCCCCCTTTGCATGCCATTGTTAGCTCCTTCATGATATATTTTTATGTTGATTGTTGTTCCACACTTTATACTTACACATTGGATTCACTAGGGGTTTCCTCCTAGATTTGAACAAGTCATCATCCTACTCCTTCATACTCTTCCTCTTTAGGTATGACTTATAAGTTTTGCTTAGCCAGGCCTTTTGCTTTGGTCGCATCACCCTCTGAAGATAATTAAGGTTGAGGAAAGAACATCTAACTCTTCTAAAATAATATGTATTTAATATTTTGAATTTATTATGCTTTCTACTTAAGCATATTATAATGGTTTATGTCAATACTTGTAACCTATAGCTTCTTTAATAACATTCCTTCAATCATAATTTCACTATTTTCCTCATTCATGGTCATTTCCTTACTTCTCATATTTGAAATTATCACTTTATTTTTATGAATACTCCTTCTGGTGTCTTAAATTTTTTTTACTCAGGTTCTATAATTTTGAAAAGTTTCAATGGTAAAGTATTAAAATAAGGACATTCTAACTTTATATAGTCTTTAAGACTTACATTTATTCTTCCATGCCTTCATCCATCATTTCACTCATTAATATTCTCTAACAGTATGCCACAATGTCCATTTAACATGCTTTCCATTATGTTTAACATTATATTGATTTAATACACCTACCCCATCCTCATGAATTCTTCATAGTGTATACTAGCTGTAAACATATTTAAATTTCCATTTTCTAAGGTGGAAACTAATTTTTCCCTCTTGACCCATTCGTAACATATTTTCCTTTTCCTCTCCTTTTCCAAACTTGAGGTCGCACACTACCTTCTATGTGAACTACTTTCTTTTTATATACTTCCACTTGCATGAAAATTATGTGTGCATCTCCCTTGTGCTTTCTCTTTCACTTTCAATTGAATTTACATTTAAAATTTTGATTGTGTGCACACTCACCATGTGTGCTACTCTTCACCTACATGCCTTTCCAGTGCACATTCCTTCTAAATTCTACTTTACATGCTCCATCTTTACTTAATATTCATCTTTAAGCTTACCCCACATTAAAACATTGTCATGGTCCACCATGGACATGACCAAAATATAAACAAAAGAGAACCATGTGTTTAACTAAACATAAATAAAAGGTAAACAACCAATGAATCACTCTATTGGAAAAAAAAAAGGCTAAACTTGTCTAATGGAACATGTCTTATTGAGAGTTCTTATAAATATTACATGGAATGATAGGGCTAAAATTGACTACCATTAATATTAACCTAGAATAAATTAGACATATAACCACATTAACTGACATGAACTAGTAGGACAGATGTTATGAATGATGAATGGACCATCCCAATGGATGTGATTTTTATTAGAGTGGCATGACAACTTGGAATCACATACCAATATATGCATACTAAGAGAAAAAAATTGTTCTTAAGATGTCTATCATGCCAAGATTTTTTATTTTATTTTTCAAATCCTTGATTCTAATGTGTGATAATTCATTCTCCATATAACTATAATAAATATTCAAAGCAATCTTTGAGGGATTCTTCATCATTTCGCGAGCTAATGCATGTAATATGTAAATAAGGAATAAATAACTCCACCAGTAGAATATATGCAACACCAAAGACAAGATGAAAAGGAGTAATCTTATTCAATCATTTTTATGTTATTAAATAAACCCATAATAATATAAAATATTTATCTTCTTAGTAAGTGAAACTGATCTTTAAAATCTTTGTTAAAGTGTGGCCCAAGATCTTGTTAAAAGCCTCAGTAGTGTTGTTAGCTTGAGGACAGTATGGATTTATCTTATGGTGCACAATCATGAACTTAGCTAAGAGGATGCATATCATTTCATTGAGGAATTGAGTGCTAAAATCACTTTTTAAACTTGAATGTAATCCATATGTGGTGGTGATATTTCCCAAAAGAACTAGGTGATAGTTGTAGTGGTATAATCATGTGGGGGCATTGCTTTAGCCTTGTACATGAGGTAATCAATGGTAATAATGATGTAACATACATCGGTTCACCTTATAGTAGGGTTAATGGGCCTAATAAAATTAATATACCATTTTTTAAAAGGTTATTAAGCCAGGATTGGATGAAGAGGTATAACATCCCTATAGTTTGGTATTCTTACTCAATGATAGATATCACATTCGCATGCATAAGTTTTGGCATCTTTAAACAAGGTAGGTATTGGCTAGATATTTTTTAGTGTATCAAAACTACCTAGGTAATCATGGCATTGAATACCCTTCATTAAATTTTGAATATCCTATATGATTATTTCTATTTAATTATAATTATTCACAATTCTCAATTATTCATAGATTGTATAAATTATGTGTAAGTTGTCTTATTTTTGGGGTATTACTTTAATAATAGAGTTCATGAACCATAACAAAGTGATTTTTTAGCATGTAAGTAGCTATGTTAGATAATGTGTAAGAAAATTTTGGGAAAATAGAGAATTAAAGGCAAGGATATGTAAGAAGAAAGAACTTGTACTTCAAAAATAAGTAGTTTTACAGAGCTTATTGAATTTATATAAGTAAATAAACACTCAGTAGATGATAATCCTTTTAGTGAATGATTAAGAGAGATTGGAATTCATATCATATTTAAATATAACATGAATTTTACCATTTTAATCTTGACAAATCCACCAAATGATCTTCTTAGATGAAAATTTCCATAGAAATAAACTTCCTTCTTATTTACTTTGAAACAATTTCATATAAAAAGAAAAATTCAAAAATCTAAACACAAAGTTATATATTGCTTAAACTCTTTTTTTTTAGTTACAATTTTCTTTCCAAAAATTAACATCCTCTCTTGGTATGTAGGCCTTCACTTATATTTAAAAAAAATAGATGTAAAAATCAAATAGGAGACAAATCCTTCAATTCCCATGTGTTACATTAAAAATTCAAAACCTTTGAGAGGCATCTTCCTAGAATTTCTCATGTGTGGCATGCAATGGTTGATGACTTCTATAACTTCTTAGTTTCCTTATTTGAATCAAATACAATCTCTTTTGCATGTTACATAGATCTATCTTAATTAATTTGATTTTATAGAATGACTTGAATTAATGTTGTTTAGCCAAGTTACTTGAGTCTTACATTTTTCAATAAATTATTTTTACACGTAATCACTTATGATACATTTGTGAAGAGAACAAAAGAAAATGGAAGAAGAAGAAGTAATTTGTGAAGAGAAGTAATAACAAACATTCCAATTCATGGACTTCTAATCTGTAGTTCTCTTTATACTTGATGTGATGAGACATCATGAACTGGATCACTACTTCATTTTTCTTGGCAACTGATTGTCTTTCCATTTTGTATCTCATCAGCTCCCTTTCCAACTTCTTACAATAACCTTTCACCTTCCTGATATTAAGTTCTAGCAAACTCTAAGAAACTCATTAAAAGTAGTAAGGTATCATAATACCAGGAAGGTCTAGGTATTCATCAAGGTTTTTAGGGTTGAATAATTCAAGTAAGCAATGTTGCTTCAAAACTTTGAGTAATTAATGCTACTTTGGAACTTTGGGTAAGTAATGTTACTTCAAAACTCTAGGTAAGTAATAGGCATGGACAACTTTAGGTTTCTCTTAGCTAGTAACTTAGGATTTATCCTAACTATTTACTTGAGTTTGGGATTATAAGTAAGTAGTGGGTCATGAAGAATCTGGATCTCTTGAGGGTAGATAATTCAAGTTTGTTTAGGCAAGTAAGTCAGGTTGAGAAACCCAAAGTATAAGTAATAAGCAATTGTAATTCTAGTTTCCACTTGGGTAGTTCTACGGGTTTCTTAGACTGCTTCACTTAATTTTATTTTGGGAGTTAAGCATCCTTGTAATCCTGAGTTGGTCTTGAATAGTGAGTACTTTAGGTTTGTAAACTTCCATTAATTTGGCTTGTGGATTTGGGTAAGTAAATTAATTTTGAAACCCCAATTTGCTTTAAGTAGTGTTATATGGGGTTTTGGCACTATTTTACTTGAATTTTGATACAAAGTAAAGTCATTACTTAAATCCATATTGAACTAGATATTGAAACTCAAACTTACGAGAATAATTTTATTCTTGTTTAATAAGTTAAGTCGATTAGAGAACTCAATTTATATTAAAAATTAACCTAAGCACTTATTCTTTTTATCTTCTAGGAAAGATGAGTAAATGGGTTTTTCAGTGATGTCCTTTGGCATATATTTTCAACCTTCTAAATTAATTTTAAGTAATTGGGAAAATAAATCAATCAAAACAAAAACTACTAAATACTAAGACTTTATTCAGGGGACTTGTTTAACAAGGACAACTAACTCACATAAGACAAAATGCAAAATTTTAAATAAGGGTAACCCAAAAGTTATAAGTGTGAAATTTTGGGGACACCATTAGGTCACCATAAACTATATAGGAATACCTTTCATGTCATTTCATCACCAGCATAATGTCCTACAACAACACTTTCATGTATCTCTTAAAGCACCTCCATGTGTTCATGTTGCATGACACATTTATGTAACACCTTACCCTTCCCAATTTGTATAGGTCTCTTCCAATAATCTATAAAGGTGTATCATTTCTACTTAGTTTCTTTTTTTCTTGGGTGATAAGATGGAATAGTGTAAAACCTATTGAAAAAAATCAACTATTTCCTTTAATTGTTTGGGCATGTGTATAACTTAAAAATTTTGTACATTAGGTAAATCATCCTCTATAGTGTATGTCAATTCACTAGACTCAACATGTGAGAGGTGGTCAATGTATGAAAATGGAAATAAAACTAATATATTAATCAATCCTTGCTCAAAGAAGATAAATCCTACTAACACTTATGTTTTTTTATACATTAGATATTCTAAGTAATGACCAAGATGGATCTACTAGACCTAATCAAGGGATATTTTACCACAATAACATCACTATATAGGGTTATAAATATTATAATCAAGAAACACCATGAAATAACCCTAACTAAGTTGTATGTTTTCATATTCACAAAAGTAAATGACAAGTAAAGTAAATTCTAATCTAGTGCTCACCAAATCTTGCGACACAAAGTAGGGTAATAAACATAAAAAGTAAACATGAATATAAGATATATACTCACATAAATTTATAGGAAATCCTAATATATGAGAGAGAATTAAAAATTAAAATCTATTTATTATTATAAAAGAGGAACAAAGTTAGGAATACATACCTTTAAAGACAAACCTGTTGAGCCTCAATATCTCTCTTAGCCAAGGTGTTTCATAAGAGTTTTTTTTGGTATGTAAGGATAATAAAGATAATTCATCTCTAGGATACACAACTTATTTATGCATCCAAAATGATTCTCCAAAAGACAAGATCCATATATCCAAATAAAGTATTGAAATCCTAAGCTATGATCCTCGATTATAATGGTAGATAAGTATATGCACAATATAATATTCTTCTTCTTCTCTTCCTCATAAATCATAGAAATGGATGTGTATATATAGCTAAATCTAACCCTAAACATTTCTAAATTATGAGATCATAGGATCAACCCAATCTAATCTATATAATTAATTGATAAAACAAGTTATGTCCTAGTCTAGGTTGGCTAGAGCCAACTTAGACACGTAACATTTTTTTAATAGTTTGAATATAAGGTCAACCCAATCGACTCTATCTTGTAAAGTGTTAAACTCTTAAAATAGAGTTGGAAAAGGCTAACTTAGTCTTGTAAATGGTAAAATTAGGTTTTTAGCCTAGGTAGGGGCTAAAAATAGGTAGTATAAATATAAAATAAATGTTTAAGTATAATTTGACTTTAAGTTATATTTTATATTTATACTTTTAGGATGTTTTATAATGGTTTTATACCTATAGTATATGATGAAAATTATAAATTTTAGAGGGTTCTATTGGATTTAAAACTTAGCCACATTTAAGGTTCTAGGATTTTAGACTAGGCCATATTACAAGATTTTAGGGAGACATCATAGGAGGTAAATGGATAGACACTATAATGAATTTGGATAAATTTTAGGAATTATAAAAATCCATAATAATCTTATGAAGCACCAATGGTCTACCCACCCCTTTCTTAGTGCACCCTTTAAGGTGTGCACTCAAAGAGATTTAGTCTCAATAGGTTCCTGCAAGAGAGAAAGTGTTAGTAAGTGGTAAACCTATTAAAAATATTTTTTGTATATATTCAAGACCATAACTCACTTTGATAGGTTTTATGACCACAGAGAATTAGAACTCCTAGAAGATAAAAATAAACTAGTAGATTCATCCATGCAACACTAATTTATTCATTTTTAGAGGTATAATCACTAAGAGGGGGGTGAATCAATGATGAAATATATTTCAAACTGAAATTTTAATCCTTTAAAATTATTAATCAATGACCACAAGCATTCATAAAGCATACAAATTATTGATAACAATGAATAAGAGAGATAATGCAAGATCATACTCACAACACATGAATTCTATGGGAAACCCTTATGGGGAATAAAACCCACTCTCAAGCTTGAAAACACATGGACTAGTTTTCCTATAAGATGATCATCAACATGAGACATTTTAGTGAAACACCCATTTCACAAGGAGCACCCACCCCTAAGTATGAACAAGAACCCACTTGTTCTAGATGTTGATCACCCACACAACACCTATGAAATTAATGAATTTGGAACTCTAATTGCATTTCAATATGATTGGAGAAATAATGTGTAACACCTCTCTTTAAATTCTTCACACACACTCCAACTTGTTCAAACAAGAAATTCATCTAAATACCCCGTTTGGATCAATCTAACATTATTTGCTCATCCTTAATCTTCTCTATTCTTCAATACATCCATGGGGCACACTCCCCCTATAATATATTTCCTTTGCCTCTACATTATGCTCTCTTAACATATCATATTCAAGTCTAGAAACCATTACCTTTGTCTTCACTCTTTATAGAGTCTTCATGAATATCAACTTCTAGGTCTGACATAATACTTGTCTTAACCCTTAAGACATCTATCATGATAAGATATAGCTTGAATTTATTATCATAGGTTGGTCATAACATTCATGGGTCACACATAAAAATTCATGCCTTTCAAATCGGCCTTAGTATCCCCTATAGGTCTCATGGAGACCTATTACCCCTTTATCACTTCATCAATAAAAAAAAGAACACAAAATCACTTTCAAATACATGGGTGAACTCCATATGATCTCGAAGACATCTTCAAATGAATGCATCCACCAAAACACTCTTATGTTAAAGTACAATTTACTCAAACAATAGTCTTGTACACAATAACACCATGAATGAACAAATAGTCAAATTTAAAGCTCAATATATATAACTTTACAAACACTAAAACTTCTAATAAACTTTATTGGATGCACCTTAAATTCATATTCAACTTTGTTTTTTACTCCATCAAGAAATTCATCTTAGATCAAAATATATAAGCAAAATAATACAGACTAGTTTTTCCCTTTGCTAATTCAAATGCCAATGATCACTATGTAAATTCAAATATTATAGACACATGTCTTCATCTCATGTCCCTTGAAAACTTTCTCAAACATGTTCCATCAATCTCCTTGGGAGTAGCCTGGTATTTACCTTACAATGCTCACTATTAATCTTAGATCCATGCTTTCGATATTAAGCCACTTGGTAGACCCACATATATTCTACACATTGAATATTTGACTCAATACACACAATCAATATCTATCTACACGAAAACCCATGTGTCATTGATCTTCTATCAAAACATCATGATTGAGACACATGTCACTAGAACACGTATTCTTAAAAACCTTTTACATATTAACTACATGTGTGTCATTAGATCACTAACTTCATAATCATATCATCACCATTGTATCTTGATCTATTAGATTAGATTCTCACTATTATATCTCCTCTTGAAAATTTGGCTAAGTATAGAAACCATTGAAATTTTCCTAAAAGGCTAACTTTACACCTTAATAAAGTTTTCTACACTCAACCTTATGACCTAAAATTTGAACCAGATGATCACCTTTCATAGGGTAATCCATCCATAAATCAAACTACTCATGAAACCTTCACACATGTAAAATATTACATTATTAAATTACTTACTCAGCCTTATCTATCAAGATGACTAATTAAACTGACACTAATATGACTTATCTAATGAATTCTTTTCACTTTCACAATCACTTTAAGCACTCATAAAACCCCATAGTTTCTTTTCAACATGTCCATATCATCAATAAAATCCACCAAATACCTCACTAAGTTTAAACACTAAATAACTATGTAAGAACATTGAAGCACATTGAAGCACACATTGTCATTGTCATTTTAGCTTACATAAAACCTCATTAACATCCTTGATCACCTTATAGAAATCATTGAAAAATCTAAAAAATATCCCCCTCTATCATTGATGTCAACACCAATACAAATCTTATGCTCAAACTCTATCTCTCTCTTTAAGTATTTTCTCCCCATTTGACATAATGATAAAGTGGGCTCATCTTCTGATCTTAAGGACCTGAAAAGACTTCAAGAACCAACAACAATAAAGGGACACCTCTAAGAGATGATAAAAACTCCCAATAAAACTATACATATCACTTCTTACCTTTAAGATTCTCAAACATGCTCAAAACACAACACTCTTCTTGACCATACATAGATATTATGAAGATAAAATATACATGAACACTAGAAACTACATGAACTTACCTTGAAAATAATAATAGGGACTCCCCCTAAGTGACCTAAGCTTAGGTACCCTTTGAACACATTTATACCATCTCCAACCATGAATAAATAACATGATTTCTGCCATATATTCTCTCTTATATTCAACTACACAATCCTCTAATCCTATGACCTAACCATTTAACAAACTCCCCCTTTTTATACATGAGGATTCAATACATTATTAAAGCACCTGACTGGGTTTGATCAAGTCATCATATCAACATGATTGAGTTCACATATGTAGCATACTTATTCATATCTCCACCAAGATTGAAACATCTCACATATTCTCCCTTTACACATCATGCACACCTTTCATATTATCAAATTGAATAGAACATACCTTTGTATTGATTTGACATTTTCATCATTACCTAGACCACACACACTTGCTTCCATACATGAAATATGTCTCCTAAGAAGCATAGGTATAGACACCCTCTTATTATAAAGGGACTAAATATCCTAAAACTTATGACACTCCCATATCTCTATGATCTTACTTGACTTGCAGTCCTTCCTCATCTTTAGATTGTCTTTGAATGAGTTCTCAACCTTATTCTTTTCTTTTATGTCAGGATCCTGGTTTTTTTCCTTATCCATTTCTATAGATAAGGTTTATTCCTTGATACTTAAACTTGTTCCCTATTCTATCATGGAAAATAATCCACTTTGAGCTTGTTTTTTATTTACATTTTAGGGCCTCCATTGCCTATGGCTCCTTTTCTTCATGACAAGATTGACAATTTTTGAAAGATAATATTGATTATTATTGAATAACCTTGTTATGTGACCTCTCTCATGACATTTGAAACAAATTATGATTTATATATTATACATACCTTTTGATTTATATATAATATGATTTCTTGAAGTTTCATGAATTAGTTCATGTACTTGATCATTTATTTTCCTAATGAAGATATTACAAAACTTTGCAATATGACCAAATCCTTGACACTTTTAAAAAAATATGTTTTTATTTCCTTGTGAAACTATTGACTATCTTGAGTGATTATTTCATTCATTTTTTACATTATCTTTCTCGTAATTCTATGCAAATTTATTACTCAAGGATCTTTTATAATCTTTTGACCTATGATGAAATTGATTGCAAGAGTAACAATGACCATTGAAATTTACATACCTCATAGAATTTGGTTGTATTATTTCATTTTTATTCATTATATCAATACATTTATTCCTAAACTAATGATTTATCTTCAAATACTTTATCTTGTCTTGAGTTACATGCTTTTATTCTTCTTTGTATCTAAGACTAGATCTATCACTAGCATGTTTTTGACTACTCAACATACTGTCAAGATCATTTGAGCTCTTTTCATACTTAAAAAATGACTTAAAACTACAACATGTCTTGTTAAATTCAGATTTTAATGAGTCAATTTAAACCACATACCTTAAGTACTCACCTTATTTATATTTTAGGATTGTATACATAGTTTCTAATTAATTATTGAGATGTTTGATAGTATCTTCATGTTTCCTAGTGTCACCATTCATTCTTGCTTCAAACACATTTCATTGCTCGTCATAGTCCTTTATTTGTGAAATCATCTTCTTATTATTTTTATTCTCAATATTTATATCTTCAAAAGCATTCATCATTTCATCTTTATTATCTAAACCATCAGTTGTATCTTTGCTCATAGCTTGATTTAGTTTCATCTACAAAGACTCTATCTCTAATTGATACATGATACACTCTTCATATTTATTCTTTAATTTTTGATTAAGATTACAAACCTAAATTTAAATCTATTATGTGATATCATCATGCTCATTTAATTCATTACTTAGACTTCCTTCAAAAATTCTAATGTGATTCACACAGGATTTGATCAAGAAATCTTGTTTTTTTATTCTTTCTTTGTAGTATCTTATTTTCTTCTATAGTATCTAGATATTTATCTTCAAGATTGACTTTCTCATATTATTTCTCTAATCTATATTTACCAAATAAATCTTTGCTTAAATAACATTCACCTTCATCATCACTAATATCCATTAACAATGTATCCTTGTCCTCATTATGAAAACAATCATCACTATCAGATGTGTTTACTTCTTCTACAGATGTGTTACTGTCTTCTTCATGATAAAGGATCTTACTACCTTTTTATGATTCCTTCTTGCCATTTTTATTACTAAATAACTTTCTATACTTTCCATGACCATGAAATTTCTTATGTTCATCCTCATGAGATTCCTTAGAATCTTCTTTGAGTTCAAACTTGTCTGAAGATTTAGCTATAGAATGACCAACTTTACCACAAGAAAAACATTTAAAAGGAAGTTTTACTTCATACTTAATTGATAGTACATTTAATCTTCTTGAAATCATGGCTTCAATTTGATCTTCATTAAGATTAAAATATTTAAGACCTAACTTGTTCTTCTTAGATTTTGTCTCCTTAATCACCTTGAAGGTTGCTTCCTTATTAAGAGGTTTGTCCTCAATAACTCTCATCTCATAGGCAATAAGTATTTCATGAAGTTCATACATATTCAACTAAGTGAGATCATGACTTTATTCTATATCAAAATCTTTTGAATCAAACTTTAGTGTAAGAGTACTCAATACCTTCTATACTACAATAGCTTCATCAATCACCTCTCCAAGACCTCTGATCATTTTACTACCTCATCAACCCTTAGAAGATAGGATGCCATAAAATATTCTTACTTAATTTTAATACCTTAAAATTACCTTTTATATGTCTACAATTTATCTAGTTTTACCTTTGAGTCTCCTTTATACATAGTTTATAATTTATACCAAATTTCCTTGGTAGATTTTCAATGGATCACTTTGGTGAAATCAAACTCAAATAGACCACAAATGATAGAATTCATAGCTTTACAATTATTCTCACTCAACTTCTTATCAATATCACTAGTTGAAGGATTAGATGGTGTTGTATAACCATCTATGATATATTTCCAAGTATAAAACCCTAGAGACATGATGTATGTCCTCATCCTTGCACTCTAGAAATCATAATTTGAACCATTGAATAATGGTGCTTGATTTGTAGAAAAACACTGAGTCTATTGACTTTTCATATTGTACCTTAGATCACCTTCAAGTGGTTAAACTTGAAATTAAGGTCTTATAATGATACTAATTTTTAGAGGTACAATCACTAAGAGGGGGGTGAATCAGTGATGCAAAGATATTTCAAAATTCAATTGTAATCCTTTCAAATTCTTAATCAATGACCACAAACATCCAAAAATCATGCAAGTTATTCATAAGAATTAATAATAGATATAATTCAAGATCATACACACAACACATGAATTCTATGGGAAACCATCATGGGTAATAAAACCCACTCTCAATCCTATAAACACATGGACTAATTATCCTATAATATGATCATAAACATGAGACATTTTAATGAAGCACCCACTTCACAATGAGAACCCACCTCTAAGTATGAAAAATCACCCACTTGTTCTAGATTTTGAGCACCCACACAACACATGAAATCAAAAAAATTATAAATCTTATTAAATTTCAATCTGATTGGAGAAACAATGTATAACACCTCTCTTTAAGCTCTTCACACAAACTCAAACTTGTTCAAACAAAAAATGCATCCAAACACACCTTTTGGATCACTCTATATTTTTTTCTCATCCTATATATGTTCTATTATTCAATCCATCCACTAGGCATACTCCCTTTGATCTCTTTCCTTTGCCTCTACCTTTAACTCTCTCAACATATCATATTTAATTGTAGAAACCATTATCTTGGTCTTCACTCTTTATAGATTCTTCATGAATATCAACTTTTAGGTCAACCATAATACTTATCTTAACCCTTAATATATCTATCATTCTAATACGTAGCTCAAATTTATTTCATATTCTGGTTATAACATTCATGGGTCACACTTAAGTAGATATGTCTTTCAATTAGACCTTAGAAGCCCTTATAGATCTCATAGAGACCTATTACCTCTTTATCACTTCATATATCAAAATAATAACAAAATATCACTTTAAAATACATGGGCCTACTCTATATGACCTCTAAGACATGTTCAAATGAATACATCCACCAAAACACTCTTCTACTAAAGAATAATTTACTCAAACAATTATCTTGTACATAGTAACACCATGAACGAATAAACATTAAAATTTTAAGATCGATATATATAAATTTACCAAAATTCATCCATTATAATAAAATTAATGGATGCTCCTTGAATTCCTCTTCAACTTTTCTTTTTACTCTATCAATAAATTCATCTTAAATCAAAAGATATATTTAAGATACTATAGACTAGTTTTCCCCTTTGCTAATTCAAATGCCAATGGTCATTGTGTAAATGTAAATATTTTAGACACATGTCTTCATCTCGTTTCCCTTGGAAACTTGATCAAACATGCTCTATCAATATCCTTGAGAGTATCTTGGTATTTACCTTGCAATTTTAACCATTGATATTAGATCTATGGTACCAAGATTGATCCACTTGGTATCCCTGCATGCCCTCTACACATTGACTATTTGATTCAATATTCACCATAAATATCCATCTACATGAACACCCACTTTTCATTGATCTTATATTAGAACATCATTATTGAGACAAATGTCACTATCATGTGCAATCTCAGGAACCTTTGACATATTGACTTCACACATGTTGTTGGATCACTAACTACATAATCATACACTCACCATTGGATCTTATTTTGTTATATTAAATTCTCACCATTAGATATATTGAATTATCACTATTATATCTCCTCTTACAAATTTGGCTAAGTATAGAAATCATTGTAATCTACCTAGAAGGCCAACTTTGCACCTTAATAACTTTTGTTACGCTCAACCTTATCACCTAAAATTTGAACCACATAATCATATTTCATAAGGAAATACATATATAAATCAAACTACTCCTAAAACCTTCACACATGTAAAATTTTGTGTCATCAAACTGATTACTCAACCTTATCTATCATGATGACTACTTGAACTTAGACACTCATATGACTACTTTGATGAATTCTTTTCACTTACACAATCACTCCAAGCACTCATAAAACCCCATATAGTCTCTATAACCTATCGATATCATCAATAACATCCAAAAAATGCCTCACTAAGTCAAAAATTAAATAAATAAGTAATAACATTGAAGCACATTGAATCACAATTTGTCATTATTATTATAGCATACATGATACAACACCAACATCCTTGGTCACCTTGGAGACATAATTAACAACTCTCAACATTGATAAGTTACTTAAGCACCTCATGATCCATAAATAAGGTGAAAGGGGTGGTTAAAAACTATTGACATAACTATTGAAGTGCATATACCATGGATAAGGCTTCTCATTTTGTAGTAGAGTAATTCCTCTATGTTAGTGCTAGCTTATGACTAGCAAAATATATAAGATGATCTATATTTCCTTTGCTAGGTTATATAAGGATAACACTCACCACCATGTTATAAGCATTTAAATGTACATGAGATGGTATCATCTAGTCTAGAAACCAAAGGATGGGTGTAATTACCATTTTTTCCTTCAAGGTATCGAATGCCTATTGATGATGTGTGGTATAAATAAAGATGTCATTTTATTTTATCAATTATTATAATGGAGCTGTTATGTTATCATAAATATGATTGAACTTATGATAATAGCCTATGTGACCAAGGAAGGTATGAACCTCACACTAAGTGGTTACAGGTGAACATTGAATAATAACCTATATTTTGGTTGGACCCATGAGAAATACATCTTGGAAAATGATGTGTTCTAACAAGATCCCAAAAGATGTGGAAAAGATATAATTTTTTAGGTTTAAGGAAATCTAAATTTGTCGATAGCATTCAATAGTGAGGCAAAAATTAGCACAATGTTTGCACACTAATCCATATATGATCTAATCATCTAGATAGACTCAAAGGAACTTATGGATGAAATATTTAAAATCCTCTAAGAAAATATGAGAAAATATTATGGTGTGTTTATTTAAACCAAATAGCATAAAATGATATGTAAAATACCCCCACTCACTAGAAAAAATAGTTTTTTCCTTATCTTACTTAGTAATTTGTACTTGATGATAACCTAAAAAACCATCAATGAAGGTATATATTTCACAACCAATGACACCTTCCAAAATATCCTTTGTGAATGGTGTTGTAAATGGGTCCAAAACACACACAACATTTAACTATCTATAATCCACACAAATGTATATTCCACCATTCTTCTTGATTCTAATAACCATGGGGATAACCCAATCAGATTCATCAATGGGTGTGATAACCCTAGATCATAACATGGCATCAATTTCTTATTTAATGTGCATGTATTGATTAGGAGTCATTTAATATAGTAACTTATTGCCTAGATTGGCACCCTCAACTAATTTTATGTACATTTTTACCAATGTTAGATGCAATCCTTTCATATTTAAGTAGTTTAGTGGGAATTTATCTGCATACTCTTGTACTAGTTCAATTATTTTAGCCAATTCTACTTCAAACCAATAATTTCCTACATTATCCATTTTTTGGTTGTCTTATGTGCTAATATTGTACTAAACTATTTGTAGTGGTGTATAATATGGTTTCTTCCTATAATTCATATTATCTCTTATCTAGTGCAACCCATATTATGTAGGTAAGTTTAAGTGATCAAATGGTAGTTTTGTGGGATCAGTCCTATGCATACCTAAAATTGGCCACAAATGGTTTCATACCAAATTTTACACCAATTCTTGCCAACATTTGAAAATATAACCTAAGAATCACTAAAAATATCAAATTTTTATTCATAATATTAAATTTGGCTCATAAACTAATTAAATGGGGAAAATGCACACATCAATTAATTCAAAATCTTATAAAATGCTAAAATTCCTAAACATAATTAATTAACATGTAAAACCTAATAAAATACCTAATTAAATCATCCCTAAAAAATTAAATGAATTATCAAAAAGGAAATAAAAAAACTCAAAGAATATCCTAAGAATTTATAATTACCTTTTTGTGAGTTGTCAAATATAAAAAAATATCTCAACATGCCCATTCACTTCTAATCATGACCATTTGACACCTTTTAATTCTAGTGGGGTTAATTAACTCAGAAAGGTTATTTTTAAACCTATTCCAATATATAAATACACTCTAACTCACTTTGGGTTAGGGTTATTTTCTAAACCTATAAATATAAAAATTTACTTATCTATTTAAAGAATTTGGACATAGTAATGTTATAATGCTGGTTTTATGAAAGATTGGAAATAATAAGGTTATAATGCCAAAATTGTGAATCATAATCCAAGCCATAAATACATGAAGATACATCAATAAATCATGATCCAACTAAGTTACTAAGGAGAAAATGATATATCTAAACTCCAATACCATAGACTTCTTGAGAACAAGCTGAGCAAGCCAACGAAGAGATATTTTGGAGCATTCAAGGAAGGTAAGAAAAGACTTTTTTCCTACATTTTAGTTGTGATTTTTCAATTGGTTTTATTCACTAATATCCCCCTTTGATCTAGGAATGGATGTGTTAATACTTATTAGTGTTTTATTTTCATTTTGATTTCATTCTGAATCTAACACATGATCTAACCTCCCCTCCATCATCAAATTCTTAGAATCATAAATGGCATGCCCAGTGGGACCTTGAGCACCCCAAGTAACAAGGAGATGAAGATGCAACTCAAAAATTTATAAAATAATTCTTGAATTTCATAAAATTGTAGTTTTGTCTTTTCCTTTACTAGATTTTTAATTTTTTATTTAACTCAGATCTACATAGAGACTGATATCGATTAGGTCTAACTAACATTAGTTTTATGTGACCATCATCAGTTTATCCCAACTAAGATTGGTTCTATGTGAATATTGTTGGTTGGTATGCGAGATGAAGAATAATTTACCAATATTTCATTTTGATTCTTTATAGCATTCCAAATCATTGTTTCTTAATTTCATTTACTTTTTAACTCTCTATCTAATCCTTGCCTTGTAAGTTTTGTTTAGTTTTTAGCTAACCATTACCTAACCTAACGTGTTTATCTTATTTACTTTTGCCTTCAAGTTCACAATTAATCAATATCATTCTTAGTCAACTAGTATCAATCATTTATTACCACAATTAGTTTTCTTTGAGACTGACTAGCATCGGTTGCGTAGAACCAACATTGGTCAATTTTGACTGATCATGATCACTGTATTTTTAGAAAAATAAATACTTAAGAGATACTTTTTCAAATATTAATTTTCTCAAAATATAAATTGATTAAAGGCATAAGGATAATATCTAACCATTACAAGTCCAGGATGAGATTTAAACACAAATTTTCAAGTTTTGGTTAAAGAACATTTCATTTTCAACTTTTTAAAGGAATCTAGCTAAATCATTCTCAATTCTATTTGGTTCTTAAAATAAACATGTTAGATCTTGAACATTTGTTATTTGTTGTTTAAACTTAATTATAGTGGTTAAGTCTTAGAAACACTTCATTTTTGGTGTTTAAAATGAATCCTTAAATCTTGAACACTTATTTTTGGAATATAAAAATGAACTTAGGCTAAATCTTGAACATTTGGGTTTTGGGATTAAAACAAACATATATGGTTTTTACTTAAGTTTTGTAGTGTAATTATTTTAATTTTTTTCACTTAATCCAAGGGGCCAAGTAAATAACATCATGAAATTTAAATTTGGTGCCTAAAATCAAACTTCAATCATAATTACTTACAAACTATTTATTAATTGTTTGTTTTTACAAGAATAATGCATGTATGCTCTCCCCCCATCCCATTTAGGGAAATTGGATAATAAAAAGTGACTTTTAATTGATTTTTTGTCTTAGTCTAAGGCATGGAAATAAATTTTCCTAGGCTCTTCCCAAAACTCATATTGTATTGGATGATCTAAAAGCAACCCTAAAGTCTTTCCACTAGTCTCTTCTTTTCATGAAATTTGGCTTATGAAGGGGATGTCATTACCTCTCATGAGTTATATAGGGAAGCATTGACTTGGGGATTTATATCCTGATGGAGTTGCAACCCTGATCTATAGTGGGGTATACAAAATAGGGTACACATACTAAGGGGTTAAGTAGCTAACCTCTCTTTTAGTAATAAAGGCTCGAGTCAAGTCTAGTCAACTAGGGGATTCCACTAAGTAATCCATGAATGAAATCATCATGAAAAATAATATACCCTTACATGATAAGTTAATTTTTATGAACTCAATTTACATTATGCTTATCTTGTGTTAGCCACACTTGGGATCAATCTAGATGGTCATAACTTGTAATTTTTAGTCAACCCCACTTGCCACATCATGATAGAATCTAGGATGATTATACTTAGTTATATTTTTGTCATTTATTATTTTATTTCTTGGTGTGTTGAATCTAAAACTTTTTTTTTAGACCACATAATAAATGATTTATTTGTCTACACTACTCTATTGTTTGAGGAAGTGTTATATTATCCATTTGACACCTTGATTTAAACTTAGAAAACTTTTGCATCAAAAATGTTATGTGTGTTACTTGATGTAGATGTGTAATTTTATGCTTCCCAAATCAATTCAATTTTTTATCCTGAGAAGTATTTGAAATAAACCATTGTTTATACCTTTTAAGAGCACTAATATCATTATGTTACTCAAATTGTTTCAATAGGCTTGTCTTTCCTTGTGTCCAAATTATCATTATTTAAACCATTTGTGTCTTATGGAATATTTGTTTTAGTGCAGTCATGTTTTTCAAATTTTCCTAGTTTTTGGGTCAACTAAAGCCTAATTTTTATTACATTGAGTTTTCAATGAACTTTTACAAGTTCATATCCAAACATTGATTGATTTCTATTTAGGCCCCATTTCATAGGGGTTAATATATACATATTTCTATTTTGGCTTATGTAACTTAGGTTAATTGATTACCCAAAATTTGAAAACTATATTGTTATTTCTTTTGTTTGATATAATTGATCTATCTTTGAACAGCTTTTGTTTATTTCCTTATACCAATTTGATCACGTTTATGTCTAGAATCAAGTGCCTTGTTTATGCCAAAAGGTTTCAAGTTTTTTAGATTAAAATCATCCTCTTTATTTCAAGTCTATCTTTTGATGCCAAATTTTTCCAAGAGTCCTATCACATGCCTTGTTTTGAGCCTAAATTTTGACACCACATTTGGCCAAAAGACCTATCAACTTTTTCCTTTCCTAGTTTCAACATTTTTGGAACATCTTTGGACCTAGAGTTTGACATCTTATTTTTAGTTACTTTTAGTTGACCTTATTTGTGTGAAGCATTCAACATTAAACATTTGATGTTATATTATTTTTACAAAGTCTTATCATAGACCTTTTGAATATACAGCTCCATTCTTTTGACCAAGTTAGACCTAGTTTGATCTTTTTAGACCTAGCTTTTTAGAGTTTTTAGAACTCTAGCCACTCTTATCATAAAATATTTTCCATTAATTTGACTATGTCTCACTATAAACATAATGGATTCATGTATAATATAGGATATGGAAATGTTGTCATGCAAGAGGACTTTATTCAGGACCCTTATGAAGATGAGGTTGTTTGGGAGATGGATTTTTATCCACCCTACAATGTTCACACAAGGGAATAGATTCAATATCCTTTATCCAATTATTTGGTTAGCACACCTCCATACACATAGCAAGACCAAGAAAAAATGGGTAAATATTTAACTAGCATACCTTCAATTATGGAAAATGTCCAACAATAACGTTATTATGTTATAATCCCATCATCTTATGATCTTAATAGATCCATAGAAGTAGGGAATGAAAACTTTCCAAGGCTAGTAAGAAGGCCTTATGACATTTCTTATAAACAAAATAATGAATAGGCCTCTTTTAGCAACCCTAATTCTATTGTGTTGATGCCATATCAATATCCACATATGCTTGTCACACAAAGGGGCCTCATGAAGGGCCACTTCATTAAAATGTAGACATCATAAAATACATATCAAAACCTAGCATATAATTTTAATCATATGAACATGTCAAATTCACCTCTTATTAAGTCACTTCCTTCAATAAGATTCTTTTATAAGTTGACAGGCTAATAAAATCAATGTTTAGACCTAGTTACAAAAAATATCAGGGTAGAAAACATGTTTAATAACCCAATTATCAAGGAAAAGTCTTCTACTTCTACATAGAATAGTGAGCAAAACATAGTGGACAATACGTAAGTAATGCCCAATTTAAACTAAAGTAGTGTTAATGAATAAACAAATAGTCAACAATAAAATGTGCTTATAACGAGCACCATTAGTGGTTTATAAACTCATGGAATACAAGTTTATACTTCCCAACCTTAACTAACTAAATCTAATACTCAACTATTAGCTTATTCAATCACCCAACAATAAGGATTAAGTAGTCAACCAATGATCAGTACATTACCATAACAAAATGTGACAAATCTTACTCCATCCCAATAGGTGATGAGTAACATTCCACAACAAAATGAACCATCTAATGTACCCACATAAAAGAGACAAAATATATTTCCACCTCAATAGGGGGAAACCAATGTTTCACCTCACCAAGTATTAATGAACATGACTCTTCATTAATAGACTAACATGTCGATCCAAAACTAAACAATGTCTAACCAATAATGTGTAAATATTGGTTAGTGACAAATGTTGAATCTCCAACATGCATCCACTTCACAATATGGATTCATGTAACCAATATGCTCCAATTTTCCTCAAGTACCTATTAGGAAAAAATTACCTTTCATGCAAAATTTACCGCAAGTTCAAAAATAGGGTCTTGTTTCACAAGTTCCCCTCTATCAACAAGGTATGACTAGTCAGTAGCATGTCCCTATTTAACCTCAATAGGTAAAATATAGCCATATTAATCCATCCCAACCATAGTATTCCCAATATAAATCCTACATACCTAATCTTAACTAGAATATTGCATTATAGTACATGCAATTTCAAAAATCACACCCCAATTTGCACATGCATATTCCTAACCCATTTCCTAACCAATACAACATTCTCTAGAAAATGCCTCCATCATTCCTCAGTCAAAGTAATCCAGTTATGATGACATAGCCTCCACCTCAATAGGCTAATGATCCCACTAGTTTCCTCCCATAGGAGATATAATAAATAAAGGATAAAATTTCCATCATTCAAGTGGGGAACAAAATAAAAAGAGCAAGCTGGATGATGTGTGATCTTACCCTTTCAACATGGATTACTCGTAGATACCATTTCCTATAGGGTATGATCAACCAAAGTTTGAAAAATATAAGGGAAAAGGTGATGCCAAGTCCAATTTGATGGAATTATTTTATGTGTGCTATCCAATAGCCTATATCAAAATATACATTTTTTTTGTTTCCATGAAGCCTATCATGGTAAGTGTTGGAATGGTTCCTAAATTTTCCCTAGAATTCAATATCTAATTTTGATGATATTTCCAACAAGTTCATGCAACACTTCTCTTACAATATTGAGCATGATATTTCATTGGTAGATTTGACACAATTAAAATAGAAAATAAGAGAAATATTTGTAAGTTATCTACAGTGATGGAGAGCCCTTGCACATCGATTCACCCATAGTCTACCATATAAGTAACTAGTTGTTGTGTTTACTAAAAATCTACACAATGAGATATCTTACAATTTGGAGTTGTGATGTGCACATACATTCAAGGAGATCATTAATAAAGGTTTATAAATTTAAATAGCCCTCATTAACAAAGGTATCATAAACTAGCCTCGTCAAATCAGATCTTGAATAAAAATTAGAATAATGGCCAAAATCAAAACCCAATCTAGGTACAAGTGTCACAACTAACCCAGGCCAATAGCTATGACAAACCTAACCATTTCAATTACAATAAGAATGTTATAGGAAACAAATTAATATATTTGTGACATGTCCAAATGGTGCAAGCACCATTTGAATATCATGTGTCTCATATGCACATAACTCCTAACCAACAACCTCTTTAACAAACATAGAAAACACATCAAGCACAACAACCTAGACTAGTGCAACAAATGCAATAAATGAATCAACCTATGCCTTTACAAAACTCTCCTCTAAGAATAAATGTGCCTACTCATCATATCTTTAGTAATCCTAGAGAAACCATTGAATCAATATTTTTCAAACTTGCTTCAACTAACTTGATTAAATGGCCTATTCCAAAAGGGTAAGTTCCTGAGGGTACTAACATTCTAGACTGGTATAGACCAAATGAATTATATGAATATAATCAATTCAATGGCTATAATTTTCAACATTATGTGCAAATCAAACATGTCATTGAAAATATGTTGGAAAATGGCTAGATAGCATTGGATCATGGATATTCCACCTCTAATCAGAGCCTTTGCATTTATCAGAATCATTTTCCCCAACATAACAACCAACAATAACATCAACTAGTTCAATAAAAACAATGGTATCAACAACTAAAGCCAAATTAATAGAATCAATAGAACTAATAATAGAACCAACAACATCAAAACAATAGATGGAACCAAGGCTAGAATGAGGCAAACAACCAATAGACCTATCATGAAGTTTCACATGACTATAACTAGATTGTAGGCCATATTTTAAGAAGTCATGTTAACACCATTTATATTAATCTAAGACCAAGTATCAATCAAACAAGACCATTTTTAATCATAGACAATTAACCAACCTATGCCAATAATCCTTCCTTGACTTGGGACTACATATAGGCAAACCAACAAGTAGGGATTCCCATGTTTGTACCTTATACTTATAACTTGTCATTAGCTCATGATAATGCATAAGGGTACCAAAAACCAAGAATTATCCTATATGGTCCCCTTCCACTATAATTTGTTAAAAATAATGGTCTTGCATCTAATCCTAATTATGCAATCACAACTTAGCAGTCAAGGACTACGATACCAGGCCCACAACCATCTACCATTTCACCCACCATCCAACCAAATTTTATACCTTAGAACAAGCAATTTCTTGTTGTCAAAGAAAAATTATTTGACATTATGGAACAATTGCAAAATATTCTAGCACAAATATATATTTTAGATTTGTTACATACATCTACTATCCATAAAAACATCTTGACATAATTCCTTGGCCAATCTAAAGTTCTTAATGACATATCTTCTAAAAAAATTCAAGATTTGGTTGGACACATAGATTTAGGCCAATAATTAACCTTCAACCAAAGTGACCTATCATACCTTGGCCCACTACATAATAATACATTTTACATCAAAGTGTATATAACGTGGCACAAATTGAATATGTTATCATGGATAATGGATCAGGTCTAAATCTTGTGTCTCTAAAGCACATCAAGATTATCAGGTACATAATAATATATCTCTAATAAAAAATAATCACCATCAAAGCCTATGATAATGAAAAATTATAATCACAAGGAATCATTAGCTTATCAATTATCAGTGGGCCTTTGACCCATGATACACTTTTCCACGTGTTAGATCTTGTTGTGTCATATAATATGATTTTGGGTAGACCTTGGATACATGAGATTTATGTAATCCCATTAACATTACACTAGTGTATCAAGTTCTCCCATTTAGGAATCAAGGTTACTATTCTAGGAGATTTGCATCAATATGATCATTATAAGAATTTAAAGGCCAAGTTCAAAAGCTATAACTACTATTTTAGCATGAACCAAAAAGGACAAGGGAGAAGCAACACTTAATTTATTAGAGGCCAACCACATTGATCATGATACCCTTTATTCACTTTCTCACATGCCACCTCCTAAAATGTCCAATCATTATACGATCTTGGATAATGGCCTAAGAGAATATTTGACTAATGACACCTTTCACATTGAAAAGCTTCCACAGAACCCTAAGTCCTTTGGAAGACTGAAATCCAAACCACTCATGTAATGGAAAATAAAGGTAAAAGGCCATCTACATTGTCCAACACCTATCACTTTCATACCAACCTCTAGCTAATAACATGACCCTCTTAAAGGTGATTAATCATGGTTATACAATGATAAATTGGTCAATTTTTACAAGAGTTCCAAATATCCCATTCCTAATCAGATCATGGAGAACTAAGACTATGAAGGAGGAGGCCTCAATCCAAATCATTAGGGAATACTTGAGCCAATTTATATGACTAGGTGAAAAGGAACTTATGGACTTAGATTTAAACCACCTAGGGATGACCCTACATATCATATTCAATATCCAATCCTATTGACTAGTGATGATGATGCTGATAGTGAAGCAAATTCTAATCATATTCATCTTTATGACCTAGCCTATACCAATTTGTTTGAAAATAATTCCATTTTTAACCTTTGACCTATCATTCACCATAATCCACTTAGATTATATTATCCACAACTGATAGATGGGGGACAATAACAATCCAATTTGTTGATTGACGAGTTCCAAAATGATGAGGCCTTTTGTAATTTTCTATACCTTAGGGGTAATGTTCCATTGGGAGACCATAAAAAAGGGTTCTTAATCAATTTGGAACCTAAATCCTATTTTGGAGAGTGGGTGAACACCTTTAGCTAAAAAAATTTAAAATAAAACATTGAATTCTAAAAGTGAAAACCTCTTCAAGGCACTTTTAAACTAGGGAAATAGTAAAGATAAAGGCCAGTCTAGTGGTGAAAACCTATTTGAGGAATCATTAGATGGGGTTGTTAAACCTTGTTCAAACATAACCCAAAATACCACCAACAATGAACTTGTCTATAGGTATAATTTTAGTCTTGAATAAAAACAAGATTTTGATCACATCATCTAATAAACTACTAATGATGAACTTATCTATGATTCTAAGTTTAATCTTGAAGAATAGTAAGTATTTGATCACATCATCTAGGAGTTTCCAACCATATTTATTACATATCCATCCCTACCCTTGGCAGATTTTGATTCATTATACCTTGGAGATATCAAAGAACTAGTCCTAACAAAGGACTCTAACATTACTAAATAGTTCAAATCTTTTCCCACTATTCTTAAAGATGATTTGATCCTTTTATTGGAAGTCACAATGGAGGTAAACATCAAGACTCCAAATAACCTTAAATGGATCAAATTAGGTGTGTCCCTTACTAAGGAGGAGCATTAAGTCCTTACATCCCTATTAAGGGAATTTGTATATATATTTTCATGGGCCTACTTTGACATGCTAGGTTTTGACCCACCTTGGTTATTCAACGCCTTGTGTTACATCTTGATGCCAAACTAGTGAAACAAAAATTACTCAAAATGCATCCTCGCATATTGTATTATTCAAGAAAGAGTTGGAAAATTTATTGGAAGTGAGATGTATTAGGCCAATAGACTACTCTGAATGGATTTCTAATGTTGTGCCAGCTAGCAAGAAGTTATAAGGAATCAAAATGTACATTTATTTTAGGGACATAAACAAATATTACCATAAGGATAATTTCCTCTACCAAACATTGACATGATTATCAAATCTACAATAGGTTATGAAATTATTTCACTAATGGATGGATTCTTAGGCTATAACCAAATCTGAAATACACTAGAAGATAAACATAAAATAGTATTCACCACTTTATGGGGAACATTTTATTATTAATTTATGTCATTTTGTCTAAAAAATGTAGGTAACACCTATCAAATATCCATGACCATCATATTTCATGATATCATGCATGACATTATCGAATAATATATCGATGACATACTAGGCAAAACAAAGACTAGGGTTGATCATCTAGCAGCACCAAGCATGATATTTGAGTGACTATGGGAGTACAAAGTTAGGATCAACCCTAAAAAGCATGTTTTTAGAATTAATTTAGGAAAATTTCGTAGCTTCATTATATCTCATTGAGTTATTAAAGTTGATCCATCCAAAGTATGATCCATAATAGAGATACCACCATTAACTAATTTGAAGTACCTCCATAATTTGTAGGGCAAGGTCCAATCCATTAGATGATTCATACCTCACTTGGATGACAAATGCTACCCATTTACACACCTACTAAAAAGGGGTATAACATTTATTTAGGATGATGATTGTCAAGAAGCTTTTCAATACTAGAGGACTATCTAGTAAATCCATGATTTTTATTGCCTCTAATGCTAGGAAAACCATTCTTTCTATACCTATTAGCAATAGACAAAGCCCAAAGGGAAATTCTATCTCAACATGATGATAATGGAAAGGAACATGTCATCTACTATCTAATCTATACACTAGTCACATATGAATATAATTATATTCCCATTGAAAAAGCTTATTTAGTTATGGTCTTCATGACTTAGAAATTATGATATTACATATTGAAAAATAAGACCATGGTCATTTCAAAAGTAGATCCACTCAAGTATCTACTATATAAAACAATGATACAATGCTATATCACCAAATAGATCATGCTTCTTAGTGAGTTTAAGATACACTATGTAAACTAGAAAGCCATCAAGGGATAAGTTCTCATAGATTAGCTTGTTGAAGCACCCCTTGCAACACAGAGCCACTAAAATTCTAATTTCTTGATGAATCCATTATGAACATAATTCAAACACCTCTTGAGGAGAATCACTGGAAGACATATTTTGATTTATCATTCACAACAAATGGATCATGGGTAGGCCTTTTGTTTATCACTCCATAAGGAGATCTAATTCTTAAGTCATTTAGAATCAATTTTCCTTGTACCAATAACATCGATAAATATGAAACACTCATCGTAGGGATTTGATAGGTAGTATAATGGAACATATGTCATATAAGGGTTTATGTTGATTCACATTTAATCATCAATTAGGTTATAGACCACTTCTAGACCAAAGATGATAAGTTGGTTTTGTATAAGGCCATAGTTGACACCCTCAAGTAGCAAATTATTGATGTCCAATTTGAACATATATAAATGGATAGTGATAGAATGGTAGATGCCATGGCTAATATTGGACATTTGATTCAAAAAATAGATATAGCCAAAGAATACTAGTTTCTCATTAAAAATATGTTATCACCATCTCATGAACCTTCAACCATCGTAATAATATGTGATATTGTTGGTCCTATCTCTACTTGGTATTAAGACCTATATGCCTATCCACATGACTATATTTTACCACCTAAATTATCTCAAAAACAATCTAAAGCTTTAGTCCACAATTCCTAATGTTATACTTTACTTAGACCACCCTTATATTGTCATAGTTTTGATATAACTTTGCTTTGTATTTTACCCTAGGTAAAATCTATACTAGAATTACAGGAAGTTAATTAAGGATTATGTAGAGCCCATACCAATGGGGCATTCCTATCCAAAAAAATCTTGCATACCGAGTACTATTGGTGAACTATGTATGTAGATACATCTATATATGTCAAAAAATGTGATAAATGTCAATGGCATGCTAATCTGATTCATGCCCTAGCTAAGACTTTGAAACTAATGTTGATACCATGGCCATTTTATACATGAGGCCTCAATATCATTGAGAATATAAGCCCCACCTCATCTGATGGCCATAAACACATCCTTATCACCAAAAAATATTTCACTAAGTGGGTTGAAGTTATACCCCTCATATGATTGGAAAGAAAATTTCCAAATTCATCTTTAATCATCTCATTTATTGATATGGTATCCATTTCATTATATCTGATGATGGTGGATCATTCAATAACAAGGATTTTAAATCATTATGTGTCGAGTATAAAATCAAAAAACTTTTCTCCACTACATATTACCTTCAAAGTAATGTCTAGGAAGAAGCATCTAACAAAACCATTGTCAGCATCCTTAAAAAGATTGTCACTGATGTTGGCCATGATTGGCACCTTCAAATATTCCATGCCCTCTAGGCATATCATACCAACCACCACACTC
This sequence comes from Torreya grandis, assembly GCA_037957365.1. Lineage (NCBI taxonomy): Eukaryota > Viridiplantae > Streptophyta > Pinopsida > Cupressales > Taxaceae > Torreya > Torreya grandis. The sequence goes on from JARHVA010005277.1 coordinate 634,567, forward strand.
TCACATGAGCCACTCTATACTCACTTATTTATGGTATTAAATCCATTCTTCCCATTGAGGTTGAGTTACATCATTATGCACCTCTTTGAAGCATTTCCTAGATGATGAAGACTATTGATTAGCTCACCTACAAGAGTTGGAATACTTGATGAGAAACTCATGGATGTAATAAACAAACTTCAATCATATAAAAATCAACTTCATGACCACTACAATCAGTGCATGAAACATATATACTTTGAACTTGGTGATCTTGTCCTTAAAGAAAGCCAAAAGAATACCATGAGTGAGAAAAAGCATAAAAGCAAGTTCAAACCCAATTGGGTAGGTACTTTCATCATTATTGAAAACTATGGCATAGGAGCATAGAGTTATAACACACTATATGGAGATGAACCTTATGAGCCATTGAACATTATACACCTTAAGCATTACTTCACTTGAGTGACTTGGTATATTGTCTATGAGGACCATTTCAATTTGTACCATATTTTGACCATACCATTTTACCATTACAAAATTCTATCACTTTGCAGTTCCACCATTCCATTCTACCATACCTTTTCTACCAACCAAATATTATTTTAATCCTCCCTACCTAGCCTATTTGACCTTGATTCATCCATTTGTTTTGCTTTCCACTTGAAGATTCAGATCAATTTCAGTAGTTGTTTCAAGTATTGTAGACAAAGGCCATACTTTGGAGTAGTATGACAGAAGTTTTGGAAGTTACATTTTTCATTTTTTGTTCCATTCTATACCATGTTTATTTGTGTGAGCCTAATTATAACTGATTTTGGGAAAATTAGTGTCTAACTAGTCTTGTTAATAATTATAACTACCTATGAGAAAATTAGTATCATTGATCTATATTATTATCTCTTAGTTATAACCACCTAAGTGCAAACTAGGGGAAGCATTTGTTTATTGTTCCTTGACATACCAACTTGTCATTCCTATGTTGTATTATGCCATTATGCCAACTATGCCTATTTTGTTTGAATTGGATGATACACTAATTAGATTCCTTCACTATAAGGTGGAACTATTATAAGTTGAGTCCATTTTAGAACTATGTGATTCATGTTCAATTCATGTTGAGGTCAGCTCAATCTCCGTTTTCCATACAATCTCATCATTTTGTGAACAACATTTTTTGTTAGCCACACTCTTTTTATTTTGCAATATTGGACCATTTAGTGTCTCATCATTCTTGATCAAGTTGATATGCTCTAAACATTCAAAAAATAATTATAAAATTGATTTATAAAAACCAAAAAAGATTGACCACTTCTTTGCATTAAGGATTTTGGGAACCCTTACTAAGTTAAAATAAATCACTTTTCATTTAGTTTTCCCACATTATTTGGCCTTTTATCCCATGCTATTACCATTTTACAAGATCATTCTAGTATTATTCTATCACATCCATAATGTTTTATTTATCTATCATCATTTTTATCTATCCCATTTCCTGGGAGAACTACATTTGGCCTAAGGTTTTTATTGGATATTACATCCATGGAACTATGTAGGCTTTGTACACTTGCCTAGTGCATATAGAGACATCTCAACCATCCCCTTCCTTTTCTTTTATTCCCCCATTTTATTAAGTTTATTTTTTTATCATATTTATTATGTCATGTTATTTATAATAAAATTGGAACTAACAATTTGTTTGTTAGTATATTAGTTTATTTCTATTTATGTGCTTGTTTATTTGCTTTAAGTAGTATTGCCTTGATTTATTCTATGTGTGTTCATTGGGTGATTCCTTGAAAATTATTCTTGAATCCATCCATATTCATACGCCAACATTGTCATCATGGTTTTTATCATTGGTGCATTATTTTCAATTGAGTATTAGATTGGGAGTCTGTCCTTATGCATATTTTTTCCAAGTCCTCATGGTGTTTTATCATGATGCTTACCATCATGTGCTATAGAAAAATTTAGCTTTATGAACTCTACATGATAATGCAACATCGATATCTCATTAACACCAACACTAGCAACCTTCTTGATCCAATCTAATCATATCGCAAATAGAGTAATTAAACAATGAAATAATTTTCCTCCTTGCCAGTTTGGATGAGCATCTCCCTACTAGTAGGTTTCCTAATTCATCTCTATCCTTTGTATCATGTTTTCCATTATCAAGATACTAATGATTATAACCACATTTTGGTAAATCATTATATATCATCCCACTTGTTTACCATAATCGAGGTATAATGATTATAACCACATTTGGGTAAATCATTACACACCATCCCACTTATATTTTTAGTGATTATAGCCACTTTAGGGTAAATCATTGCATCTCCACCATATTTTAGGGTTAATTATTCTAACTACCTTTTGGCAAATCATTCACTTTATTTTTCTCAACTAGGGAATATTTTTATCCTACCAATTATTATAACCACCTATGGGTAAACCATTGATTATGTTTAACTAATTATAATTGTAATTGGTAAAATTAGTCTCTTGTTACCCTATTCTTTTTTTGTGATGATAACCACCTTTCAAAAAATCATCACCCTTTTCATATATCCCACCTATGATAATTATTATAACCACTTGTGGGAAAATCATCTTGTTGTCTCCAAATCTTGCACCTTAGAAGAGAGTGTTCAATCCTCTTCTAGATTTGGGAAATGTTGGGACATTTCTTGGCATGTGGGTATACCTATAGAGGAAATGAACCTCTAGATTTAAAAGGGCTAGCTCCCTGAATGTGTCTCTAAAAAACAACTTATGTATAAACTAGTTTTCTTGAAGGGAAAAGAGTTAGAAATTAAAGAAAAGGAAAACCTACTCTAAGAATGGTTATACACCAAGATTATCTTCCACATGAATATCATAATCTAGTGCACAATATAGTAAAACACATAGACCATTCCCAAGCTCAAAGGATTCTAACACAAGTATTTCAACATAGAGGTAAGATGTGTAAAATGACACAAGTCAAATGAACTGAAAGGCAAACTTTGTAAATTTCAAAATATTAAAATACATGTATAAATTCAATACACTTAGACACACTCTATATAACTAGTTAGATTCAAAACTCTTTCTTAGGAATGAAGGAAAAATGATAGAAGGATGAAAACCATCACTTGATATCACTATATGTCTCTTACACACTCAGATAATCACTGAAAACTTGAAAGAAAATAGACTAGTACTTAATTCTTAAAGGCAAAATGTGATATCGTTCCAGTAGGTATTCACTATACACTATGTGGGTATCTTTTCACTAGCCAAAGGGCCATATATATAGCAAAGAGGAAGTGAGAGGGGGAGACCTTTGGCACCAAAGAGAACAATCAATTGGTTGGAAGTGTACATCTTCAATTACAACCATCTTTACAAGGGACACTCATTCCAGCCATTTGATTGATTCATGTCATCTCTTATGGTTACATGGTTTAGCTTGCTCTCTCAAAGATGATTATCCAATGGTTGCACTAACAGAAGTAAGATATTCTTGGGCTAAGTCATGGCATCAAAGCAATTATCCACCCATTGTAGATTTTTCATTTTCATTCCATTAGCTTTGTCTTCCACCTTTGATTGCTCATTAAAAAATGACATGGATCTTAGTTGATCAATGGTGATAAGGGCCCTCTCACTACTTTGATGGATGAAGGACGTGAGTCTTTGGATCTTCTTTTGAATCTTTTTGTTTGAGCACCAAAGGTTATCTCAATATCATGAAGTTGATGTTCATTAAACCATCTTTCCACTTAGACAATTCCTTCAGATGCATTTTCCTTTGAGGATTTTGTTATCAGGCACCTTCCTATCATCCTCCCTTTGGAATTCTCAAACATGCCCTTCAACTCTCCTTCTACAAACTCTGCATAAGTGTCTATACCCTTTGGAATTTTTCTAAAGGACACTTTGGCATGGAAATAAACTTCAAGACCTTGGTTTTAGGTTAATTTATCTAAAAGGTGCCCTTTAGATATTTTGAAAAGGCCCTTCAAAATTTTCCCAAGTGTCCCTTTAGACTATTTTCTTTGGGCATTCTCCTCAGGCATTCTCCTTGAAAGATATCAACTTTCAGGCCCCTTTGGATTGGTTTACCTTTGTCGAGAATACTCCTTTGGGATTTTTATTTTAGATAAAAAGTCTGAAGTAACTTTATTATGGGCTCCTTTTGGTGTTCCTTTGGACCTTTTCTAAAGGACACTTTTGAAACAAAAGACCCTTTGGCAATTTGTATAGGGCACTTTGCAAGTGAAAATATCCTCTCAAAATTTGAAGTTCCCTTCGGAAGAATGGAATTGCCCTTTAAAACTTGTGTAAGTGACCACTTTCTTGAAAGAGAGACCCTTCAGAACCTTTGGACTATACTCTTCCTTGGAAAATGCCCTTAGGAAGAATGAAAGTGGACCTTTCTTTTAGGAAAAGTCCCTTTGGTATTTTTTAAAGTATCCCTTTGAACTTTTTCTCAAGGACACTTTGAATAAAAAAGACCCTTCAAAAATTTGTAATGTACCCTTCGAAAAGATTATTTCAGACAAAAAGTCTGAAATAATTCTTTCAAAAAAGTTGTAAAAGATATTTCCTTCTAAGAAGTGGCAAAGATCAATTCTTTTGCTTTTTATCCAAAACAAAAAATTTGAAAGAATTCCTTTGAAAAGTTTCAAAGGAGAATTCTTTGGAAAACTTTTCAAAATTTTTGTCCAAAATGAAAAGTTTGAAAGAAATAATAAACCCAAATAACAAGCCCTTCAGAAACTCAAAATGAACCCTTCAAAAACTTGAAATTTCCCTTCGTAAAAGTGGAATTACCATTTGAAAAAGTGTAATTTCCCATAAAAAAAGTGGAATTGCCCTTCAAAAAATGCAAAGTGTCCCTTCACTTTAGAAATGATCCTTCAAAATTCTTGAAATGTATCCTTTATAAAACTTGTTTAAGACCAATTCCTTTAGACTTTTTTGTTTTGGACAAAAATTCAAAAATAATTCCTTTGAGACTTAGACAAAAAGATCAAACAAGGGATTCTAAAGGAAATAACACTTGGTCTTTATTTGATACATGGATGAACTAATAAAGATGTTGCACTTAGCCAAAATAAAGATGCAAATCTTGGGAGTGAAAAATGGCTAACATTCTTAGCAACTACAAGGGGAGGCATGCCTGCTATACCTAAGACCAGTTGCCTAAATCCTTCCATTGGGCATCAAGCCATGCATATAGGCACTTAAAATGAATTGAACAGACCTTGGCTAAAAAAACATAAGCTAGATTGATTCACACACACAAGGTAGAGACACACTAAACAAAAGGAAAGAAACACACTTGTGTTACAAAGCACTTAGGGAACATAATAGCAAACTAAAAGAAACACACACCTAAATTGATATTTATAAAATAAACTTGGAAGGACTAATAATATAACTTTAGATGTATCCCACTCATAGGGATAGACAATTCTTATCCATTCATCTTGGTCAGCTGGAAAGATTAGCTTTACTTACACCTACTAATGATATAATGGCCACTCCAAAAAATGTCAAACTTTTTATGTCGACCTAGTTTTTTTCTATCGTCATCCCATTTCAGAACCAAGTCACCCTTCTTGAACACTCTTGCACTTTCTCTTTTACTTTTTCATAAGCACTTGGTGGTGTTCCATAGTCTTGTATGCATTGTATCCTACTTCTTGCAGCTACATTAGTTTTATCAATCTAACCTCCATTAGAGTAATTTCAAGTAGTTCTAGTTGTTGTGAAAGTTATAGAGTAGGGATTTCTTGAGATATGGACAACCTAGCGTTTCTCCCATAAACAAGAACAAAGGGAGAATTACCAATTGACTTCTTAGGATTAGTCTTGTCAGCCCATAAAGTTGTCTTCAACTTGTTGTACCATGCTCTTTGATTATTCTCTAATGTCCTCTTGATTATTTTGATGAGGTTATTATTAGTAGACTTAGCTAATCCATTACCTTAAGGATAATAATTAGATGGGGTGCTCAAGTAAAATCCATTCCTATTTTCCCAATCAAAAGTTTTAACACTTATGAAAGTAAGTGCATTATCAAAATTGATGACATGGGAACTCCTTACATTTCTCAAATACCTACCTTAGATGTTCCATATGATCAACATCATATTTTGAAAAAATATTTATATCATCAAAGTACATAAGTAAAAACTTATTGATCAAACCCTTAAAATCCATGTCTATTTCCCTTTGAAATATAGCTCCAACACTAGATAAACCAAATAGAATCTTCTTATAGGAAAAGTTTCCCCATTTTATGGTGAAAGTTGTCTTGAACTGATCATCTTCATTCACTAATGTCTGATTGTAACCCGAATAACCATCAAGAAGTGAGAAATGTTGAGAACCAAAAACCACTTGTAGAACTTATTCCATAGAAGGTAGTGGGTAATGATCCTTAAGAGACACCCTATTAAGGTCTCAAAAATCACCACAAAGTCTAATCTCTCCATTCTTATTTCAGATAGGTATAATATTATCTACCCAAGTTGAGTGTTTTATAAAATATATAATCTTAGACTTAATCATATTTTTCAACTCTTTCTTCATGAGTTCCTCTATCTTGGGATTAATAGGCCTTTATTTTTGCCTAACTAGTTTAGCTATGGTTTCTAAATCAATGGTATGATGAGCTAAACTTAGATCAAACCCTTTAAAATATTTTTATTCCCAAGAAAAGATGTCATGAAACTCTTTGCATAATTCCATAAAAGCCTTCCTCTCAGACAAAGAACATACCTTACCAATTTTTAGGAGTTTGTCCTTGTAAATCATGACTCTCTCGTAGTTATCCTATTTTGTTAACATGCTCACTCTTTCTTTCTTATTTTGATCATCTTAATTTAAAATACTCTCCAAGGTCATCATCTCATTAGGTGTCTTGTTTGTCTTCAACTGAATAACTTGTTATTCATATTAATCATGCAGTCTCTTTTGATTCCTTGAAGAGAATCCTACCCCATTTTTCAAGAAGTGTGCAATGTGTCCATAACTTTAAAATAATTTCCATGACACTTAATTGTCTAGAATAGAAGGCCTTATAAAGATCTTGATATGATATTGATCCTTCTCATTCCCTACATTAGCAGCTATGTCAAACTGTGCTCCTACAACAACCAGTTTATCAGAATGTTTATTTGAACCCCTTATTATGGGTTGTATGTTGAAGGCATAAAAGTATTCAAGTAGGTCCCATACCCTATGCTTGTAGTATTTCATCAAAGGATTCTTGTTTTTATCTTAAATTCTCACTTGATGGATGACCAATTCACTATCTCCATAAACTTTCAGATTATTGATCCCTTTCTTCTTTGCCAATTAGAGGCCATGAACTAGGCCTTCATATTCTACCACATTACAAGTGAAACTAAAGTGGAATCCATATGAGAATTAGTATTGATTATTTCATGTGAAAACTAATATAATACCATATTTTTCACCCACTTTGTTTATTGAGCCATCAAAAAATATTTCCCATATTCCTTTAAGTTCATGATCTTCATTGGTGAGTGAAGGAATAAAAGCATCTTTTTCATGCATTCAATAAACTCCCAAATCAGTCTCTTCTATGAAAGTATATAGATTAATTCCATGCATGTAAATTATGTACTTATCAAGGAAAAGATCAAAAATTCCTTCAAGGGGGAAGGAGGCTTCACCTTCCATGAAACTTTTTTCTTCTTTATTGATTAGACAATAATGATTTGAACTTATCTCCATGTATGGCTCAATATAAAACCTTGCTAAGGGATGATTCCTTATAGTCACCTTAGTTCCATATATTATTTTAAAATCTATAAAACATTAGTTAGTATAAAGTTACCCTCCTATCTTAGTCATGAAGTCTCTTGACAAGTAGATAGAAAAATGAGTTGGAAAGTCTACCACCACAATGTCTTGTAAAATTGGGAAGCTTGGGAAATCATGCAGGAAGACTTTCATACCTCTGATCAATCCCATTTTCTTAGTTGGAGTCCCATCAAGCTACAACACACCTTTACTATTTAGTTGATATTTCAATCCCAATTTATTAGTGACCCCCTAAGGCATGATAGTGGTACTAGCTCCACTATCTACAATACAGTTATGAACCAACTTGTCTCCCATAATGAGTGTGGGGTAGAAAGGTAGAGGAATTTTAGATTTGGTGGAGGGATTTAAGACATGAATTGGAGAATTTGTAAGGGTGAAACTATTGTGATTTTATGTTTGAGTGGATGTTTGCTAGCTATTCTTGTAACAACTCCTTTTGACCAGGCATATGCAAGACTTCCCAAAGAGATAATCTTATCTTGGCATTCTTCAAAGAATAAAAAATATTTAGAGGGGAATTATTCACCTTTTCTTGCATTATTTAAGGTAGTGGGGGAGTCTAAACATGTTATGTTATAGGTTTGACAATCTTACTTGCATTATGATTTTACTGAGGAGCATGACTTATATTAGGAACTACATTAGGAGTCGCACCTTGTGGCCTTAGATAGGAATCACTTGGGGTAACATGCACTCCTAGAACATCTCCCAGATTTCTCTTCTTAGCTCTTGTGTTGGCTACAATTGATGATCTCTGATTTAACATGTAGTCATCTTTAGCTTGAAAGTTCATCATACCTACACTCTAGCTGCTACCTTCTCCATGAATATCCCTTTGTCTAGGATTTGCTTCTTCTAATGTCATGTAAGGAGTGGTTTATTCTTATGCCACAAAAGCTTGGTTATCTTCTCCGCCATCATACATAAACTGACCTTGAGGTTATTCCCATTAGTCTAAATCATTATCTCGTTCAACTAGATTAGCATGTACTAGAACAATAACCTTCATGGAAGGTATGGGATTAGGATTATAGGTATTAGGATACCTATTGAAACCTTTTTAACCCTATCCTCTTCCTTGGTAGTTGTATTGGGGTGGAGCTCTATAGCCTTATTAAGGATAGTATTGATGGTTAGGTGGAACACTTGTCTAGAAGTAGGCTTGCTTGAGATAAGCTCATAATGACTAGATGTCTTCATCTTTATCCACAACATTATCCACCTTATTGGGAAAGTCTCTCAACTTGACATTGGCATTAGGAACTTGTGCTATGATTGGAGCTTTAACTGAACTATGAGATAGCAAAGGCATGGAAACTCTTAGGGGTAGCTTTCCAACCTATATTAATATATACTCAACTTTAATAGCTATCTCACATGCATCTGGTAGATTGAATCCTCCCATTGACTATAACATCACTATCACATTAGTACTAATACCCTTGAGATAAGTGGGGAACACAAAGCTAGGATAAGGTATCATGATAGGTGATAACCTATGCCAAGTCCTTTGAAACCTTTCATTGAAATCTCCCATGGATTTATTAAGACCTCTCTTTATCATGTTTAGTTGATGGATTAGAAAAGTGTGGTCACTCTTATTCTCAAATCTAGTCACCAACAATTCCCCAAAGCCATCTAAAATTGTAATGTAACCACATTCTAAAGTCTTATACCAGTCAAGTGCCTTGCCTTTTACATACATAACAATAAATCTAAAGGCTATGTTGGCTCGAGTAACATTATGAAAGTTATTTTTTTTTGAAATGTCCCTAATATGCTTAGATGCGGTAATAGGACCCTCTCCACTAAAAGTAGGGAGACTCTTGGTAGCATTGGGAGGAATAGGGTCATATGTAGGAAGGTCAATTAGATTTTAGGTGTTAGAGGCTAGCAAAGGTTGTTTCTTCTCCATTTCTCTTCATTACTCTTTATATCTTGTTTCTCCAACTTCCTCAACTACTTCTTCTTCTTATTCTCCAAAACCTCCTTACCAAGGATCTCTAATCACTGATAATGGTTTAGGGCATTGTTCTTCAAGAACAGCTTCAGCTAAAGGGGCTTGATTAGAAGTCCTAGATGACCTAGTGAGGACCATAAAGTATAATGTGGGAAACTTAATCTACAACCAGAGATTCTTACCTTTTAGAGTTTCCAAATTCTGGATTAAGGATATTTCTATGATGATAAGCTTGCCAAGACTAGCATTCACCTTGACATGAAAATAATTATTCCCATCGAGCATGCTATAACTCTTAACTCAAATCTTGCACCCTATAAGAGAGTATTCAATCCTCTTCTATATTTGGGAAATTTCGGGATATTTTCAAGCATGTGGGTATAACTATAGAGGAAATAAACCTCTAGATTTAAAAGAGATAGTTCCCTAAATGTGTCTCTACAAAACCACTTATGTCTAAACTAATTTTCTTAAAGGAAAAAGAGTTATAAATTACAAAAAGGAAAACCTACTATAAGAATGGTGATATGCCAAGATTATCTTCCACATGGATATCATATTCTAGTTCATAATACAACAAAACACATAGACCATTCCCAAGCTCTAAGGATTCTAACACAAGTATTTCAACATAGAGATAAGATGTGTAAAATGACACAAGGAAAATGAACTAGAAGGTAAAATTTGCACATTTAAAAATAGTAATACACATGAAAAAAATTAATACACTTAGACACACTCTGTATGAATATTTATATCCAAAACTCTTGCTCAGGCATGAAGGACAAAGGAAAGAAGGATGAAAACCATCACTTGTTGCAACTATACATCTCTTAAACACTCAGAAAATTGCTTATAACTTGAAAGAAAACATACTAGTACTTAATGATTAAAGGCAAAATGTGATATTATTGTAGTAGGGCTTCACCATACACTGTGTGGGTCTCTTTTCGCTAGCCAAAGGGCCATATATATAGTAGAGAGGAAGTGAGAGGGGCAAACCTTTGGTTCTAAAGAGAGGAATCAATTGGTTAGAATTATCCATATATGGTTTTAACCATCTTTTTAAGGGATTCTCATTCAAGCTAGTAGATTGATCCATGTCATCTCTTATGGTTACACAATTTACCCTACTCTCTCAAATATGCTTCTCCAATGGTTTTGCTAATAGAAATAAGACATTCTTGAGATAAGTCATGGCATCAAAGTAGTTATCCACCTATTGTAGATTTTTCATTTTCATTCCATTGGCTTTGTCTTCCTCCTTTGATTGGTATTTACAAAATGACATAGATCTTGGTTGATCAATGGTGATATGGGCCATCTCACTACTTTGATGGATGAAGGATGCAAGCATTTGGATTTGCTTTTGAATCCTTTTGTTTGAACACTAATGGTTAGCTCACTATTATGAAATTGACATTCATTCAACTATCATTCCACTTAGGCAATTCCTTTAGAGGCATTTTCCTTTAGGCTTTTTGTTATCAGGCACCTTCTTATCGTGCTCCCTTCAGACTTCTCAAACATGCCCTTTGGTTCTCCTTCTATGAACTCTGCACAAGTTTTTATACCCTTTAGACTTTTTTGAAGGATACTTTGGCATATAAATACCCTTTTAGACCTTAGGTTTAGGGTACTTTATCTAAAAGGTGCCCTTCAAAACTTTTGAAAAGGCCCTTCAGACTTTTCCCAAGTGTCCCTTTAGACTAATTTCTTCAAGCATTCTCCTCAGGCATTTTCCCCAAAATAATCCACCTCTTAGGCCCCTTTTGATTAGTTCACCTTTGCCAAGAATGCTCCTTTGGGATTTTTATTTTAGACAAAAAATTTGAAGCAATTTTCCTATGGGCTCCTTTTAGTGTCCCTTCGATCTTTCTTTGAAGGACACTTTTGCAATAAAAGACCCTTCGATAATTTGTGTAGGGCACTTTACAGGTGAAAATATCCTCTCAAAATTTTATGTTCCCTTTAGTATAATGGAATTTCCCTTTTGGACTTGTGCAAGTGACAACTTTCTTGAAAGAGAGACCCTTCAAAACTTTTGAACTATACCCTTCCTTGAAAGATGCCCTTCAGAAGAATGAAAGTTGACCTTTCTTTGAGTAAAATTCCCTTTGAGATTTTTGAAAGTGTCCCTTTGGAATTTTTCTGAAGGACACTTTGAAGGAAAAAAAACCCTTCAGCAATTTGTAATGTACCCTTCAAAAATATTATTTCAGAAAAAAAAAAACTAAAAAAATTCTTTCAAAAAAGTTGTAAAACACATTTCCTTTAGAGAAGTGGAAAAGATAAATTCTTTCAAACTTTCTATCTGAAACAAAAATTTTGAAATAATTCCTTTGAAAAGTTACAAAGGAGAATTCTTTTGAAAAAGATACAAAGGAGAATTCTTTCAGACTTTTTGTTTGAAAGAAAGAACAAAACCTTCAGAAACTCAAAATGAACCCTTCAAAAACTCAAAATTTCCCTTTGGAAAAGTGGAATTACCCTTCAAAAAAGTGGAATTTCCCTTTGGAAAAGTGCAAAGTGTCCCTTCACTTTATAAATGATCCTTCAGTATTCTTGAAATGTACCCTTTAGAAAACTTGTTTAGGACCAATTCCTTCAGACTTTTTTATTTTAGACAAAAAGTCCAAAATAATTCCTTTGAGACTTAGACAAAAAGATCAAATAAGGGCTTTCAAATGAAATAACACTAGGTCTTTCTTTGTTATGGGGATGAACCAATCAAGATGTTGCACTTAGCCAAAAGAAAGATGAAAAACTTGGGAGTGAAAAATGACTAACAGATCCTATTTATCTAACATAGCAAGGGTAGCTCCATATACCACTGATTATAACTATTGATGACAAAAATTGTGCTTGATTCTAATCAATCAACAATGGGAAGTTTCAAGCTGTGGGACATTGCAGCTTGAAACAACCTCCAAATTTTAGAGAAGCTGGTCTCTTGTTTTATATCAAGTGTTGGGGGGGGGAAAGGGATAGGAATTTAGACAGAAATTCAAATGCAAGAAATGAAACCTAACTATGGTGATGCACCTGAGTGTAATCCTAATCCTAACCTAAGCATAGTGAGACTATATATAGGATTCAATTACATTTAAGAGTAGATAAGTGCATGATCAATGTAAAAGATTGAAATAATAGAAACAGGGGCTCATAACAGGGACTTCTTTTGCTGAGATACAAAGAATGTCAACAAAGGCATAGTGTTTAATCTTCCTATAAGAAGCTTCCAATCACATAAGAGGCACATAAACACATACAATTATGTAGAACTTTAGATTCAAGAAAATGAGACAAAAGCAAATGACATTCCTAATCATAACGCTAGAAAATATATAGTATAAACTACCTTTGAAAATAACACAGATAATATCAACAAGGGCATAGAGTTCAATCTTCTTAATTCATTCAGCCACATAAAAGGCACATAAACATGCACAGTTACATTAACTTTACAACTCAAGAAAATGAGACAAAATCAAATGATATTACTGGTCAAAAATCTAGAAATTCTAAACTTTAGAAAGTTTTTTCCTTTGATATTGATCCTCCTCATTTATAACCTTAGATGTCTCCTTCCATCATCCCCTTTCCCACATAATTCTACTGCATCCTTAACTCACAGGGGACAAACAGATGGTGATTTCAATGTTTGCCGACCCCAAAAATCTACCCAGTGAACTATTTCATCTACTCAAATTAACTCTATCTGAGTTTCCCTCCATTTAACTTTGTGGTAAAAAATACACAGAAGACTTTGTTATGTTAAAATGGGAGAGGACACTTAGTCAGTTTCTTGAAAATCCTCTTATTACTTTGAAGGCACTAGAGAATGACACTCGACACTTTCTACCTGATTCATCGAAGACACATGGCTCTCCTCGCTTCTCTTTATCTATGTTGTAGAAACATTTAGGGCACACATTAGACTCTTACGGATGGTGACACTTGGTAGATTATGTAGGCTTTTGAAGTAACACCCAGGGCCCACCACAATCATTATTTGGCAATGAAACTCAAAGATGATCTCTCAATCATTGACATGTGAAGGCTTATGTGGCTTTAGGGAAGATACGTGGCATCCTCTGTTGTTTCCAGGGATGAAGTAGAAAGGGGCTCAAAGAGTGACACTTAGAAGCCTCCACTGCTCTTTGGCATTTAAACATAATGGAATGACACTTTTCTACCTTCCAAAAGGGTACCAACCCCTTTGATTTTTGGAACACTCCCTTGAACTACCCGATGAACCAAAATGGTTCAATGGTTCAATGGTTTAACATTGCGTGCCATTTACATGTTAACTGAGGCATTAAACCAAAATGTTTGAACCATTGCATTGAACCCTGGCATTAAAATAGCATTGTTCCTTAGATGCTGACACGTGGTGACCTCCACCATTCTCTAGAAAAGTAGCCCAGGGCCTTTTGCAATTGCCACTTGGTGCCTTCCGCATGATCCTATTGCTTAGCTTGTTGAAAACCTTTGCCGAGAAATAGAATGAACACAGGTGCCAATACGACATGGATGCTGACATGTGGTGACTTCCACTGAGTTGTTATTCGATATGTGGCATGATCTGTGGCTCTCTTGAAAGTTATGAAAAGATTCTCGAACGATGCCAATTGGCCAGCTTTGTGTTTTGGAAAGTGACACTTGGTGGCTTCCACTCGAACCAACATTTAGGCAAAATGAAATGAAGGAAATAGAAAAGGGGAAAAGAGAACCCATGCTAAGACATTAACACTTGGTAGCCTCTACTACACTTTGATACTTAGATGGAAAAATAACTCGCGCTCTACTCCAACTCTACCACTATGACCAAGGCATGTGAGAACCAAAACTATAGTGCTCGACAAAAAATTTGAATGTAACGTAGAGTAAAAATTTACTCTACAGTTACTGGTGACCCTCAGGAATTTTGAGCCTACTCAAAAATAAAACTCCACCTCCCACTAGATCAAAATTGCAAAGATTATAGCTTCAAAAGAGTTGTCGACATGTGTTTAAAACACTTATTTAAAAGGAAAGCGGAAAACAACGAAAAAACAATGCAAGAAAGGGAAATTATTTAATTATAATACATGAGAGACCCAAGTTAATTGAAATATTTTAAATAGATTCCATTTAAAGGAATCTCTTCAAGTTCTCCTTCCATCGCCTCTAGCTTGAAATAATTCTTCTACTTGCATGCACAAATTTTATACGGGCCAGTCCATAATGCTTCAAATTTGGTATGCTGACCCATCTTGGTAGCCCTTGCATCCAATTTCAAAACAATTGAGCCTACTTCAAAATTAGGATTCAAAGTCCTTTTATCAAAATAGTTCTTAACCATTCCCTGATGCTTAATTAATTAATCATGGGCTATATCCCTCTTTTCCTAAGCTTCTAAAAGTTTTGCTAGTCTTACCTGCATGGGGCCATTTTCTTCAATTTCAATTTGTTTGATCAACTGAAGAGTAGGGATTTCCAAACTTAGGGGAATCACAACAGACTATCCATATACCAATTCATATAGGGACATCTTGATCACTTGCTTAGGCGTGATTCGATCAGCCCATAATGCTAGATTAAGCACTTTATGCCACTCTTTGTGATGATCAGCCCCTAATCTTTGGATGAGTCTTATCATGTTCTTGTTGGTTGATTCTGCTAGACCATTACCTTGAGGGTAATAGTTAGATGAATTTTTTAGATATATTCCATGTTTCAAGGCAAAGCCAGATACTTTAGACCCCTACAATGCTTTAGCATTATCTAAAATGATGGTGTGAGGAGCCCCAAAGTGAGTA
Organism: Torreya grandis; assembly: GCA_037957365.1. Taxonomy (NCBI): domain Eukaryota; kingdom Viridiplantae; phylum Streptophyta; class Pinopsida; order Cupressales; family Taxaceae; genus Torreya; species Torreya grandis. The sequence goes on from JARHVA010005277.1 coordinate 650,167, forward strand.
GTGATACCCCCTAGAAAATTTAAGATCACATTTTCTGTTGCTTCCTTAAGCAAGACTGCCTTGGTCCATCTGGTGAAATAGTCTGTGGTAGTTAATATCCATTTGTGACCTATACTAGACACTGGATTTATCATTTCGATGAAGTCAAGACCCCAATGAGCAAAAGGTTCATCCACAATTATAGGACTAAGGGGCATGGCTACATTCCTCCTTATCTCGATATAATATTGGCAAGATTGACATTTTCTAACTAGCTGATAACAATCTACAAATAAAGTAGGCTAGAAATATCCTACCTCACTTATATTTATGGCTATGGTCTTTGCAAAAAAATCCCCCCCTGATATTCTATGATGCATTTCATGTAGTATTCTCTTAGCTTCAGCCCGTTCTACACATCTTAACAATTTTCCATCAAAATTTCTTCTGAAAAGGACTTGTTCAATTAGAACAAAATGAACTCCCTATATCCTATAATATCTCCTCTTATTTTGAGGGAATTCTCTCAGATAAATCCCATTTTTCATAAATTGAACCCTGCTTGTGACCTAGGATTCCTAACCAACCTCTTATAATTTTAGCACCATCTCCATCTCTCCTTCTGAATCTGCTTCCTCAGGCAACACCTTTTCCAGCTCTTGAGTTATATATTGGTATAGACCCCTACCTCTGACTAGCTTGGTGGGTCTGACCTCTACATCATATTCTAAGATCTTAGTGATCCAATTGGCTCTTTTCTCAATAATTTCCCCCTCCATGATGTATTCCCTGACACTTGGATGAGCTACAAGTATCAAAATTTTGTTCCCTAATATCAGATGCCTAAATTTATTGAGGGCTTTTACCATGGCATAGGCTTGTCTTTCCACAAAATTGTACTTGGTCTCATAATCCTTGAGAATTATTGAGAAAAAGGCTATTGGGTGTTCCCCCTCTAGCCTGTCGTTCTTTTGAGTTAAGACGGTAGCAATACTTGACTCTCCTCCATAGACATACATTACGAAGGGCTTGAAAAAATATGGGTTTTTAAGCACTGGGGCTACTGAGATAGCCCTTTTGACCTCTTCAAAGGCTTGCATTCCTTTTGTAGTCCACTTGAAGACCAAGTCTGTTTTTTAGAAAGAGTGTCATTGGTCTAACCAAACCTACAAAATCAGATATGAATTTACTGACAAAATTGATCTTCCCTAAAAAGGACTGGACTACCCTTTTATTTACTAAAAGAGGTAGGTTTATTATAGTTGTGATTCTCTTAGGATCTATTGAAAAACCTTCTTTAGATACTATGTGCCCCAATAGTTTGCCCTAAGGAATGGTAAAAATGCATTTCTTGGGATTCAATGATATCCTGAAATCCTGACATTTCTTGAAGACAGATTCTAAATGATCAAAATGATCATCAATTTTTTTTGAAAATATGGTGAGGTCATCCAAATAGACCAGGATGATCCTATTTATAAGCTCACAAAAGGATATATCCATAGCTCTTTGGAAGGTGGCTCCTACATTTGATAAGCTGAATGGCATCTTCGTGTAGGCAAATGTTCCCCATTTGGTAGTGAAAGTAGTTTTGTACTGGTCTTCCTCAGCTAGCCAAATCTAATTGTATTTAGAGAAACTATCAAGTAAATAAAACTTCTCTAATCCATCCATAGTTTCTAGAATTTTTTCCATGGAGGGCAAGGGATAGTGGTCTTTTAGAGATGCTCTATTTAGATCTCTAAAATCTATGCACAATCTTACATCTCCATTCTTTTTCCTAACTGGGACTAGATTTGATACCCAAGTCGAGTGCTTGATTAGAAATATTATTTTGGAATATAAAAGTTTTTGAAACTCATCTACCATTAGAGGCTCAATCCTTTGATTTACTAGCCTCTATTTCTTTATAATGGGCTTGGATCTTTCGGTCAATTTTATTGTGTGCTGGATAATGTCTCTATTGTATCCATGAAGGTCTTCATATCTCCAAGCTATGACTCTGTCATATCTCTGGCACAATTCGATTAGTCTTTCCTTCTCTTCTTGAGTTGTGGAATTCCCAACTTTTAGTCTTTTCCCATCACTCACCTCTATTTCAGAATAGTCTACTTTATCTACCTGGAACCTTTTCTTTTTCAGGTTTACATCCTCTGGGTCAAACAAGTTTTCTAAGGTGATCAATCCCTTGGGGAGCTTATTAGTCCTTAATTGTATAATCTGATCACCATATGCCTCTTTAATTTTAGTTTACAACTGATCAAAAAACTCATCTAATTGTTGTAAGAAAGAGACTACCTGAGCATCATTTTCAAACACTTGCCAATTTTCATCATTGTCTGGGATGGTCGGCCTCACTATAACTTTTACTGACTCATTGTTAACCAATAGGCCAGTTACTAGGTTAAACTATGAGCCAATCTAGGCCATCTTATCAGCCTCAGAGTTTTGACTTCTAGGGATTATCTTAATATTGAAAGCTTTAAAATCTTCTATCAAATCCCAAATTCTATGCTTGTAGGATCTCATTCTCACATTCTTGGCTACTGCCTTTTCTCGTATTTGCCTTACTACTAATTTTGAATCTCCTTTTACTTTTAGGTTCTTTATTCCCTTTTTCTTAGCTAACAAGAGCCCATGTACTAGATATTCATACTCAGCATCATTATTAGTGCAAGCAAATTAGAACCGGATAGCTCTTAAAATTTTATCACCATTTGGAGCAATAAGACAAATTCCTGTTGTAGCGCCATGTTTACTTCTATCCCCATCAAAATTCAAATTCCAGACCTCTGAATCTTGATTAGTAGGTGCCTCTTCCCTTATAACATTTGGGATTGCCTGGTCCTCATCAAAAATGACGTATGTGCCCAAACCAGTAGAGTCATAGTTCCCATACGGGTCACTATGCATCATAGCCAACAACTGGCTATTTTCTTCTTCTTGATCATGTTTAGTCTAGTCACCTAGCTCTTCAACAAAAATCCTTTCTTCTTTATTTAATATGGTATGATCTACTTCTAATCTTGTTTTTGGTTCATTGGTGATATGGTCTTTGGATAGTGGTTCAGATAGAATTTTCATCTTTGAACCGTATCCGGTTCTCAAGATGAGGTGGGACTAGTCAAGATACATATACCCTCCTATTTTTGCTATAAAATCTCTGGATAAAAATAAACCAAAAATAGGAGGTATATCTATGACAACTATATCTTGGTTGATAATTATTTTGGGACATATGTATAATTGTAATGGGAGCTGTTTAATTCTTCCTATGGTTTGTACTATTTTTCCATCTAGCTGCATAACTCCTTTTACAAGGAGTTCATATTTTATTTTCAAAGCATCAGCTATTTTCTTGGGCATCATAGTTGTACTAGCTCTTAAATCTATCAATGAATTATGCAGGAGTTTCTTTCCAACTATCAGAATCAAATAGAAAGGCTTTGGCTTGGATTTACTTACTTGTGCTGCATCATTCACGAAGGCCATTGTCTTTGGAGGAACCGTATCTTTGAGCTTTTCTCTTCCAGCAGGTCCTTCCTTATTGACAACACCTTTGGGCACTGCTTTCCCTTGCAGAGCTTCTGGTAGTAGTGTTTTTTGTTCAAGAATAGCCAAAATATCCCATATAGATACTTGTGCTAGAGTCTTCTTTAATTGGTCCACTATATTGATCGGTCCCAAAGACTGAGTTTTTTGGTAATAAGGATACCTCATTTTTTCTTGAATCTGGGTAGGAATCCCTTGATCTTGTACCAATTGAGGCACTTCTTTTCTAACAACAGTGTTCCTTTTCCATTGAGATGGAGGATTATCATTGACTTGACCACTTACAATCTCGGGCTACTCCACCATTCTCCTCTTTGATCTGGTGTAATAATCAAATTACACTACTAGCCTTTGGGAGGTAGATGCTTCGTTCGAGAAAATTGCTTCTTCATCCTTAACCCATGAGAACAAAGCATGTTCTACGGCTATTTCTTCCTCTTTTTGCAAGGACATTCCTTGCATCTGAGCCACTAGAACTAAATTTTGCATATCGAGAGACTGGTAGGCTTGATTGTTACTGGCACTGGCAAACTGACCATCCATTCTCCTCTGCTCAGCCACCCTTTATTGTAGATTACCCCTAGGACAATCTCTGGGTGTATGAGCATCGTTGCAAGGAAAAAACCAAGAATTAGTATCATCCACATAATTATTCTAACCTGGAACCATCTCCCTATTTGAGTTGGGAGGAATGGTCTGTGAGGGTGTGGGAACTACAACTAATTGATTTGCTGGCTGATGGTTAGTTTATTTTGGAAGACCTTGATATTGGTTTGGTTGGGATGAAAACCTATTTCATTGATATACTTGATAAGGGGGATTAGGGAAAGTATTATGATGCCTCTTTATATTAATCAACTCATTGGAAAATGTCCTCAAGATATTCTTGATATCATCCATCTCAGATGACTGAGCAGGGATAGGTTCTTTCACAGATGATGGAGGGTAAGTGTACATAGACACAAGTGGGCTTAAAGCTTTAAGAACTTCTGGAGGTAAGGGTAAGGTAACTTCTAGGAACATAGGCATGGGAGGCCTTGGAGGTAAATTTCTAGCATCTATTAAATGATTCTCAGCTCTGACCGCATAGTCATAAGCTGTTGGCAAAGTGTGTCCTCCCAATGACTGAATCATAACAGATATATCTAAATTTAAAGCCTTGAGATAGAAAACTATGGCCATACCAGGTGGTGTTTTAGCTATAGTAGGGATCTTATCCCAAGTTTTATGGAATCTAGTGTTGAAGTCAGTCATGTCCTCCTGTGGTCCCCTTTGAATGGTTATTAACTATTGTAACAAAGAAGACTTATCACCCTTCTCTGCAAATCTTTCAAAAAATAGATCTCCAAGCTGGTCCCATGTAGATATGGTATTTGGGGTCAAAGACTGATGCCATTCTAAAGCATTTCCTTTCAATGAAGGTACTAATAACCTTATGACCACATTTTGTTGAGTGACAACATGTATGGCACAAACATCTGATACATCTTGAAGATGCTCCGCAGGTTTTCGAGTCTTGCCCACTGAATTTGGGCAGAGCTTTTAGAGTATTTACTGGGATAGGATCCCAAACAACTGGTGGTGTTAGGAGGATTAAGGGACTACTAGTGTTCTATCTTGCATAATTTCTTTAGGGTATAGGGGCTCCCATATTTAGTATTGGTACAAACTGGTTAGCTCTTCTCCTTGGACTTATTACCAGAGGTGACAAAAGAATACCTGGATTTGTAATAGATTGTGATCTAGTGACTGGTCCATAGCTCTAACTCCTCGTATCTCTCTAGTTCATATGGTCTTGAAAGAAACTTTAAGACTGGTCCCATCACGTGTGCCAAAAATTGTTGATGACAAAAATTGCGCTTGATTCTAATCAATCAACAATGGGAAGTTTCTAGCTATGGGACATTGCGACTTGAAACAACCTCTAGATTTTAGAGAAGCTGGCCTATTCTTTTGTATCAAGTGTTGGGGGGGAAATGGATATGAGTTTAGATAAAAATACAAATGCAGGAAATGAAACCTAACTATGGCGATGCGCCTGAGTGTAATCCTAATCCTAACCTGAGTATAGTGAGACTATATATAGGATTCAATTACATTTAAGAGCAGACAAGTGCATGGTCAATGTAAAAGATTGAAATAATAGAAATAATGGCTCACAATAGGGACTTCTTTTGCTGAGATACAAAGAATGTCAACAAAGGCATAGTGTTCAATCTTCCTATAAGAAGCTTCCAATCACATAAGAGGTGCAGAAACACGTACAGTTATGTAGAACTTTAGATTCAAGAAAATGAGACAAAAGTAAATGACATTCCTAATCACAACTCTAGAAAATCTATAGTATAAACTACCTTTGTAAATGACATAGATAATATCAACCAAGACATAGATTTCAATCTTCTTAATTCATTCAGCCACATAAAAGGCACAAAAACATGCACAGTTACATTAACTTTACAACTCAAGAAAATGAGACAAAAGCAAATGATATTACTGGTCAAAACTCTAGAAAGTCTAAACTGTAGAAAGTTTTTTCCTTTGATATTGATCCTCCTCTTTTATATCCTCAAATGTCTCCTTCCATCATCCCCTTTCCCATGCAATTCTACTCCGTCCTTAACTCACAAGGGACAAACAGACGGTGCTTTCAATGTTTGTCAGCCCCAAAAATCTACTCGGTGAAATATTCCATCTACTCAAAGTAACTCCAGCTGAGTTTCCCTCCATTTCTCTTTGTGGCAATAAATATGTAGAATAGTTTGTTATGTTGAAAAAGGAGAGGATACTTAATCAATTTCTTGAAAATCCTCTTATTACTTAGAAGGCACTGGAGAATGACACTCAACACTTCTCGCCTGATTCATCGAAGACACGCAACTCTCCCCGTTTCTCTTCAGCTATGCTATAGAAAAATTTGGGGCACATATTAGACTCTTATGGATGGTGACACTTGGCAGCTTTTACAGACTTTTGAAGTAACACTCGGGGCCCACCACAATCTTTATTTGGCAATGAAACTCGAAGATGATCTCTCGATCATTGACACGTGAAGGCTTTCGTAGCTTTGGGGAAGATACATGGCATCCTCCACTATTTTTGGGGATGAATTAGAAAGGGGCTTAGAGAGTGACACTTGGCATCCTCTACTATTCTTTGGCATTTAAACACAATGGAAAGATGCTTCTCTACCTTCCAAAAGGGTACCAACCCCTTTGATTTTTGGGACACTCCCTTGAACTACCTGATGAACCAAAATGGTTCAATGGTTTAATGGTTCAACACTATGCACCATTTACTCATTAACCAAGGCATTGAACTAAAATGTTTGAACCATTGCATTGAACCCTAGCATTGAACTGACATTGTTCCTCAGATGCTGACACGTGGTGACCTCCACCATTCCCTAGAAAAGTAGCCAAGGGCCTTCTGCGATTGCCACCTGGTGCCTTCCACATGATCCTACTACTTAGCTTGTTGAAAACATTTGCCAATAAATAGAATGAATGTGGATGCTGACACATGGTGACTTCCACTGAGTTGCTATTAGATATGCGGCACGATCCATGGCTCTCTAGAAAGTTATGAAAAGAGTCTCAGATGATGCTAGTTGGCTAGCTCTATTTTTCAAAAAGTGACACTTGGTGGCTTTCACTCGAATCCAACATTTAGGCAAAATGAAATGAAGGAAATAGAAAAGGGGAAAAGAGAACCTGTGCTAGGACAATGACACTTGGCAGCCTCCGTTGCACTTTGATACTTAGACAGAAAAAGAACCCGCGCTTTGCTCCAACTCTACCGCTATGACCAAGGTATGTGGGAACCAAAACTATAGTGCTATACTAAAAATTTGAATTCAACGTAGAGTAAAAATTTACTCTACAATAACCACCTATGGGAAAACTAGTTAACTTATACCCCATCATTTTCATCTATTTGGTCCACTCATTTCCTTCTTTTGAGGGACCATTTGTTGACCCTTTTACCAACTGTTCCCTCAAGGGGGAAACTATAGTTCATCCATTTCTATTGAATTCATAATCATACAAGACCTTTTCAATCTTAGATAATATGTTACTATGCTTATAGCTTACATGCCTTCCCAAAAAGGGGCAAACTATAGATGCTTAAAATTGGCCACCAATGGCTTCATACCAAACTATAGACTGATTCTTACCAACCTTTGTAAATCCAACCTAAGAATCACTAAACATCTCAAATTTAGCTTCATTATATGCATTTTGGCTCATAAACCAATTAAATAGGGAAACTGCACACATTAATTAATTCAAAATATTGTAAATTACTAAAATCCCTAAACAAAATTAATTAACATGTAAAACCTAATCAATGCCTAATCAAATCATCCTTGAACAATTAAATGAATTATCAAAAAGGAAACTCAAAAATCAAATAATGTCCTAGGAATTCATAATTACCTTTTTGTGAGTTATCAAATATCCAAAATTATCTCAACATGCCTATTCATTTATAATTATGACCATATGACACCTTTTAACTCTACTAGGGTTAATTAACTCATAAAGGTTAGGTTCAAACCCATTCCAAGCTCTAACTACACTATAACTCACATTAGGTTGGGGTTAGTTTCTAAACATATAAGTACAAGCATTTGCCTCTCCATTTAGAGAGCTTCGACATGGTAATGTTATAATGCTGATTTTATGACAATATTGGAAACAATAGGGTTATAATACCAAAATTGTGAATACCGAGACAAGCCATCAAGATATGAAGCTATATCAATCAAGCATGAGCCAAGAAAAGTGGTAATTATATAATTAGATAGCCAAGCTCCATTGCCATAGACTTGTTGATCACAATCCTAACAAGTCAAAAAAGAGATCTTTTGGAACATTCAAGGAAGGTAAGAAAAGTTATTTTTCTTACATTTTAGTTGTGTTTTGTCAATTATTTTTATTCACTAAGCTCCCCTTATGATATAGGCATTGAGGTTTTAAGCTTTGTTAGTGTGTTTTTTCCTTTTTATTTCATTTTGAAACTAACACATGATCTAACCTCCCCTTCATCATCAAATTCATAGCATCATAGGTCTTAGTCCCTTCATCAACTTGACATACAACCTTCTATTTACCCTTATGGATTTATTCCTCATGGTTGTCTTTAGACTATTATTTGGGTTCTACTTTAGTCATGTTATGAGTTTCAGGTTCTTGGAAGATGGACTATTCATTCTCAAATTCACCATTCATGGTTTGTATTATGTTTTCAACTGGTGCTTGAACACCTAATACTACATGATGAATCACTTGCAAGGATATGTTTAGATCTGATTAGGGTAAAGAGAATGCAAAGGTGGTGATTAGACCATGTTTGATGCATTATCAAGTATCTATATCTAGGCTCATCTCTTGATGAACATACCATGCTCTAATCTAAGTGTGTAGAGTGCCATAAAATGCATGTACCCATAAGGATTATACTATGAATGTCTCATCAACATTCCAAAGATTCTCAAAGGGGACTAGATGGACACCTAGGGACTTAATACTATTGTAAATAATTATGGAACAAACTTAGTTGTGATGGTGAAAGTGATGATGCATCATGTTGCATACTTATTCCCATGTCAATAACCTATATATATGATCATCCCACCCATGGGAAATTATTCCTTGAATTAAAACGAGTACACACATATGTTCATATTCAAAAAAATAGTAAACCTTTAACTATTATAAATATTGCAAAAATTAAATATGGCCATGAATCCAAAGGGCTTGATACAATAATAAGCGTGGCACATTGATCAATCATCCATCAGTGCATCAAACATACTTATAGTGCTTAGGTTGCTTACATGGAGCATTTATTTTTTGACCTACTATAACACAACCTAATCTTCTAAGTTTATATTCTACTTGTGTCCATTATTTTTAATAAATATTTATGGTGTCAAATATGGACTACATGTCTCTCCAATGAACTAAAACATTGATAATAGGATCTACATGTTTATTTTATTGTGTTTTGATGTTATCAATGTGGTTGAGGTCTTCATTAGCATCAACTACATATATAAAAGTGGGACCTTGATCATCAATGAGAGGGATTAGTATGGGATGGGTGTCATTCTAAAAGATGATGTAAAACTTATTAAAATGAAAGTCAAAATAATTGGTATAGCACCATGGTCGACCCAAAAGAGCTAGAAAACCATCAACGTCAGTGAGTTCAATTACTTCAAAATCCATTTGAAAGGGACACTAATAATATTAGTGGTGGCATCCTTGAGAGATCCTACAGGAACTTATCAAGTCTTCTTTTCCATAAATAGAACATGTGGGGAAGGTTGTAAAGTTGGGGTCCCCATCTTTCTCCAAGAATCCTTCATGATAACATTGACTTCTCCACTGATATCCACCAATTTATCTCAGATCATCTAGCCATTAATGGATGAATTTAACATGATTTCCTTGTCACACTGAACATCTAGTTGCCCATAAACTTCTTGTTAGTGTGCATAATTGAAATGATGATCTATAGGAATCTTGGTTGTCTATTGTCTTAACCATTTATTTAATAGGGGAACGATAATTTCATTAAGGACTAGTCTATATATCTCTTAAAATTCAACGTATCTAGATTTATTTGAGATAGTTTCTTTCTATATCTTAGCTTGCATGGTTGTATCCTTCTCCTTTAATAATTGAATTTTGCCTTATAAATCATATACTAGGGCCATTGTGTCATGCAATACCTTTTTCTATTTTTGACCATCAAGGTAGCATTGAGAATGTGGTTCTTCATACTAAACCTTATCCATAGGTGGAATGTAAATGGGTTAGGTTGAGCACCAATTTGTATCATAATATTTCCCTTAGGTCCCATTGGTGGGGTGGTAGGACATGATCTCCATTGAGCATTTAAATTTTTGGCGACATGAATTATCCCAACACCCTTCCCGTTATGCTCTTTAGTGATAGTAGTATATAAATTAGGGCATTCTTCTAGATAATGATCATTCTTATAAAAGGCACAAGTTGGGTAAAGTAGACAATCACACTAATACTTGTCTATAGATACACACTTATAATAGGTCCTAGGTGGAAAATGACCACCCCTACACTTATTTCCATATCCTTGACCTCGAAAATATTGTCCTCCACTAGACTCTTAATTATTAGCAACATAATTTTGGTGAGTCCCTCTTGTACGTGATTTTTGGATCTCATTAATGACTCAAGAATCATTGGTATCATGCATGTATAAATAAAATATTTTATAGTATATGTGTACTATAGCAAGGTAAAATTACATAGATCATTATCCTTGTTGACCAATTCTTGCCCAATAGGCAAAAATTTTGGTCCCCTTCTGCCTCTTGTTGTTGATTTTGCATAGGTCCTGTAAAATCCATGGACTCTACAGGAATATTTTCTAAGGATTCAGTAGTTCCCTACAGACTTCATATTTCTACAAACTCAGTTGGTTTAGTCATTTGGTTTAACTGGATGGTTCATCAGCACTTGGTCATCCATCTTCAAGTTCAAAAGGCCATCGGTTCAACAATTGGTTCAAGGCCACCGGTTCAACACTTGGTTCATCGGCCTAATTTATTGGCGCGCAATGGTTCAAGGCCACTGGTTCAACACTTGGTTCATTAGCCTAATTTATTGGCACGCAATGGTTGAACCACTTGAACCATTGAACCATTTTTGGTTCAACAGCTTGGTTCAAGGGTATGCCCAGTTGGCCGAGGGGTAGTTTGAAGTTTAAATACCCTCGCAGAGGGTAGACACTTCAAAGGAAAAGGCAACTAAGTAAGTTCAAATTTGTTTAAAGTCCCAAATTTGTTTAAGTCCCAAATTCCATTAGACTTTTTGTCTGAAGGAATTCCTTCAGACAAAAAGTCTAAAGGAATTCAAGCTGCAGTTTAAGTAAAGGACAAGGCCGAGGCTGAGAAAATATCTGCTGACAAAATTTATGTGGGAAAACATCTATGGAAAAAAGTCTGTGGGGAAATTGTATGCAGACACAAAGTCCGCGAGAACCCGAGAAAACCTCCAGAGGAACGAAATGACCCACCAAAGGACCCCAAAGGGCAAGTGCCCTTGCAGGGGACTCTCAGCCCAAAAGGAAGGGTGCACTTTCAAATCCTGAAGTAAAGCTAGGGAAGGACCCGATGATGTTTTGACAGGGATGAGGACGTCCTGAAAGCCGTCAAGTTTAAGAAAACAAATTACCATTGTTTTTCAAAGCAGTGACAGCTGTGAAGATGTCAAAATTAACAAAATGAAATAGAAATTTGCCTTTAAAATGAAAGAGCACTAACCATGGAAGCCCAAAATGTAGTGACCCACTAGAAGATCACCCTTAAGGGCTAAAGGAGCCAGAAGAGACAAGATAGAAAAAAGGACAAATCCTAAGAAATAGAGAGAGAGGTGCCACGTGAAGGAATAGACTGCCAAGTAGCAAAGGAAAGCGTTGACTCAAGAAGTTATTTTAGTAGATGATATAGTGCCTATGAATTGACCATTGGGGGATATAAATAGCTAGTAGTGTAACCAATTTCTCCATTTCACATTAATGAGTAGACAAACCATGTAACCACCTTGAAGAAGCGGCCTTACAAATAGACAAAGCGCATAACGCATTAATGTTTTGAGTGACTTGCTCTTCCCATTGAGGGGATGCAATAGGCCACTTGTAAAAAAGGGGTGCCAAAAAGGCTTCCCTTTCTTCTCCTATATATTGAGAACTTGTCATTTTAGAAAGATATCTTCCACATTTGTAAGGCGTAGCCCTGGAAAAATTTCACCTGGATCAATAAATGCATTTTTTACCTCTATCTTGGATAGACATTTCTACATATGTCTTGAGTGTTAATTTGTGTTTAGTCATTATTTCTTGATGCTTACAAAGGTTCAACACCAACATATCTATTGTCTACAAAGTGCCATTTCTACAGCTGGGAAGGAGAGTTTTATTTGGGGGTGAAGAAACAGAAGGAATTACCTTGTAGAGTGCCTCTCACAGCACCTTTGGTGAACCTCTATTCTCTATATTTTCATTAAAACCTCCCTATTAAGTTTTTAGCAATCAGGTTCTTCTGCCAAGTGTGAAGCATATGTATGTATGTGTATGATTTTAAGTGTGGATGTGAGAAGGTCATTTCATTTTTTGGTGCATCACCTCCTTAGAGTAGTTTGTCTTCCTAAAATCTTTCTTCCTTTTCATCCCCCCCATTATATATCTTTATATATATATATATATATATATATATATATATATATGTTAGCACATACTGGAACAAATATGATGCATCAAAGGGAGTTAGCCCTTACCTAGAGACTCTCCCCTCCAGCTTCACTAGTCCCACAGGTGAGAAGGGACTTTCCATAGTTGCAAGGAGAAGGTAAGAGCTCAGCCTCCTGTCAAGGGTGTAATCTTCGATGTCAACAATTTTGGCATGCCTAGTGGGACACAATTTGACAACTCAATAAGGTTTCAAGATTGATGCTGGTCCTATTACAGAAAATCAAAGATTTCCAACATCTTGGTGACTCCATTGGTAAGAGCTTCAATTTTCCAATTAAGACCAGTCTCTTAACTTTCTATGCCTAAAGTCACCACAAGGTCTACTTCTAAAGGGGTTCCTTTCAATTTCATTGAGTTGCCTTTGAACTCAACAAAAACACTAAGATTTGAGAGGACCCATCCTTATTCAATAAGCCACCCTCCTAGACCTATTGTAAGGGATGCATATGCAGTAGAGCCGCAATTATAGCCCATCACAGCCATGGCATTGCCCTTCAAGGCTTTTCATGGTCAGAGCCCCTTGAACCTCCCACATTATGATCCAATTCTGGGAATAGCCCTCAAAAATGTGCCTTCTTTTGATGGAGAGGGACCCATTACAGTCATCAAGCACATTAGGAATATTGCTAACCTCTGCAATATTCACAATGTCACAGAAGAAAATATCACCATCAAATTGCTAGCATTGTCTCTCAAAGGCAAGGCTCTTGACTGGTATAGAACTTTGCTTGTAAATTCAATACATTCTTGGAATGAATTGGGTACTCAGTTGACATATCATTTTGGGGAAAAGTGCGACGGCCTCTCACTTGCTGAGCAACTGACGAGCATAAAGAGAACTCCACATGAGTATATGCAGGATTTTAATACGTGGTTTCAAAAGACTTGGGATATAATTCCCATCCTGGTAAGACCAAATCATAGCTATGCTTTCTTGTACTATTTAAGAGCATTAAATAGTGATATTGCAGTAATGATACAATCCATGGGAGGGCATATACTACTTGTTGCTTATGACATAGCCATAGCAGCTAAAAATTGCTTAGTACAGGCTGGGAAAATAGCCCCTAGACCTCAAATGCCACTTTTCCAAAAAATGTTACCTCCAATTTAGATCGTTGCTCCCACATTAGCCCATCTGCCTAGCATTGAGAAACTAGTTATTGTTTCATCCAATGAGCTTCATGAAGTTAAGAGTTTGTTGCAGAGCATGTCAAACAAACTTATAGCTCTTAAAAGGTAGCAAGCTCAAAGCAACAGACTGCATCAGGGATATTAGCATTATGGTCAAACCCCTAGACCCCCTTTCCAAAACTATAATCAAGGACAGGATTAGCTTACTCAGACCAGACCATTTCAAAACTACAACTCAGGCCCCCTTCATCATCTAAAGTCATGGTGCCCATTCAGAACAATCTAGTACAGGAATAGTCAAGTTGTTCGACCATGGGATATGGTTAGGAATAAGTTGTTTACACAAATGAGATGATGGGTTATTTCTAGAATGCAGACAATCAACTAGCTACTCATTCCTAGATCTTTGAGGCTCCAATGCAACCCAACATGAATAGTAATCAGGCCCAGCCTGATTCTACCCTCATGAATCATCTAGAAGGGGAATTTTATTCAGTGAATTATGTGTGTGCTGCAGAAAATTAGGTTGAATATGTTGCAGCCAACACAAGATTTAAGAGAAGAGCAATGGGAGAAGCCCAAGCTACCACCCAATTAATGGATGCACCTTTTCCATCACACTCAAATCAAAAGGCCCCAAATTTTAGACCGCCATTTGCACCTTCATCCCCTCAAACTCTAACTCAAGTTAGAATTAGCCCCAAAGAAAACTTGAAGGGGGGCATTCCCCAGGTCAATATAGTGGACCAGATGAAGAAGTTTCATATGAACATCTCTTTATGGGATTCATTGCCTCTACCAGGCCAAAAGGACATACTACAGAGGGAATTGCATGAGTTGGATCGACAAGTTATCCCAGAAAGGGCTGATAACATCTTAATGATGAATGGACAACCTTCCACTTTAGGTCAAGTAAATAATAAAGATAAAACTCCCCCTTTATATGTGTCCTTGGTTATAGGTTATTTTTTGGTACACAACTGCATCATTGACAATGGGGCTAGTACCTCAGTAATGCCCAAGTGCATATCTGACAAGATGGGACTGAAATATGAAGAGATGAATAAGGGAGTCTTGCAGCTAGATGGGACACCTAAAAAATAGTTGGGATTTTGAAGGATTTAAGCTTGACATTGCATAATTTCCCAACCTTCTCAATTCTCCATGATATAGTAATAGCAGATGTTCCTCCTTATTTGACAATTTGCTTGTCCAGGGATTTCATGTCAAAGATAGGTGGTTATCTACCAGCGAATTGGTCCTATCTAGTTTTTAGAACCAAGTATGGGACCAAGGTAAGGATCGAATCTAATCCACTCTTCAAGGACCATCTAGAACCATATTCACCTAAGGTAGCAAACGTCAGTTGCACCATTATCGACCCAAATGAGCCCCAAAAAGACCAATCTTTATCCTCTATTCTTGAAGGAGTTATAGACCTACTCTTGGATGAGTGGGGAAATGATAACTTTGAACATGATCCTTACAAGTTCATAGAGGAGGAAGAACTTGGAGTCTACTACATGCACGAAGAGGGTGCCTTCATACCAAACATAATGAAGGCAGGGCAAGAGGACCTAGCCCTATGGCAGC
Organism: Torreya grandis; assembly: GCA_037957365.1. Lineage (NCBI taxonomy): Eukaryota > Viridiplantae > Streptophyta > Pinopsida > Cupressales > Taxaceae > Torreya > Torreya grandis. The sequence continues at coordinate 665,728 of JARHVA010005277.1, forward strand.
TATATTTTGATGGTTCCAGAAGTAGGCTAGGATTTGGTGGTGGGGCAATGTTAGTCTCCCCTTCAAAAGATACATACTTTTTAGCTTTCTGATTCTAATTTTCTTGCACAAGTAATGTTGCAGAATATGAATCCCTTATTCATGGTCTGGAATGGGCAAGTAAAAAAGGGATTAAGGAGTTGTAAGTTTTGGGAGACAGTGAACTGAATGTAAATCAGGTGAGAGGCCTAAATCTGACCAAGAATTCCTTGCTGAAGTCCTACAAGCATAGGGTCTAGGACTTGGTGGAATATTTCCTCACTTTCAATAGTGCCTCCATTCCCAGAGAGTAGAACAAACAAGCAGATAGGCTAGCAGCAATTGGTGCTCAGTTCGATGTTTCTAGGGAAATAAGTTGAGACTATGGTTTGCGCCACTTAAAGGTGGTAGTTTGACCCTCTATCCCTGAAAACATTACAAGTTGGTAGGTTTTTGAAAATGACCAGCAAATAGCTTTCTTCCTACAGGAGGAAGCTGAGTTTGCAACACAAAACTAGGCAAAGTTGTAATAGCAATATGGTAACTAGATTGTTCAATTAAAGAACAATAAGCTCCCTAAAGGTTTGGTCACTCTTGAGAGCATCTTTAATGGAGATGACCAATTTAGAAATTATAAGGCATGCATCACAACTAAAGAGGAGAATTATGAAAGGGTTGAGATCTTTAAGGATAAGCTGCTTGCACTTGGAAAAGTCTACACGATTCAAAAAAGGTGGGCTTTCATTTTGTTGTGTCAAGAATTTGTTGATGTTTTTGCATGGGATTATAGTGATTTAAAGGGCTTCGACCCAAGACTCACCCAGCACACCATTAAATTAGAAGAAGGCACCAGGCCAGTCATGCAGAAGTAGAGACCTGTCAACCTGATGATTGAGACCCTCATGCAAAAAGAACTGGCCAAATTGATTGAGTCTAGAATTATATTTCCAATCAAACATTCCTCTTAGCTGGCCAACCTTGTTCCTGTTAGAAATAAAATTGGGGAGATCAGGCTATGTGTCAATTTTAGAGACCTTAATAAAATCTCTTTAAAGACCATTATCCCATCCTGAGCATGGAGTGGATCCTTCATAAGGTAATAAGCAGTGATCCTTTCTCCCTCTTTGATGGTTATTCAAGGTATAATCAAATTCTGGTGCAAGGCTGTGACCAGCACAAAATGGCCTTCACTACTAAATGGGGAATGTTTGCCTACAAGAAGATGCCATTCAGGCTATCTAATGTTGGTGCTACCTTTTAGCGAGCCATGGACATGGCTTTTGGAGGCTTGATAAACAACAATGTGCTAGTATACCTTGATGATGTGACAGTATTCTCCAAGGAAGTGAGCCAACACATGGAACACCTCAGGCAGATTTTTGAGAGGTGTAGGGAATTTGGCATCTCTCTTAATACAAAGAAATGTGTGTTTGTTGTTCATGAGGGGAAACTCCTTGGCCACATCGTGTCTAAGGAGGGATTATCTATTGACCCTGAGAGAGTTCATTCTATCTTGGAGATGTCCCTACCTAAGCACAAGAAAGGCCTATAGAGCTTCTTTGGTAGGATAAATTTCATTTGGAGATTCATTCAATAGTCAAGCCACTGACCTCTATGCTGATGAAGGGTGAGGAGTTCAAGTGGACAACACAAAGGAAGGATAGCTTTAAAGCCATCAAGTAGGCCATAACTCGGGCTCCTACTTTGATCAGCCCCTTAACCTCTACACTTTTAGTGATGAAGAGGTGATCTCTGCCATGCTTACCCAAGGAAATGGTGATGACCTCAAGTAACCACTTGCCTTTTTAAGCCAATGGTTAGAGGATTTTGAATTCAGATACACATATGTAGAGAAGTAAGTCCTGGCAGTAGTGTGGAACCTAAAGAAATTTAGGCATATGTTGTTAAACAACAGGATTCACCTCATGGTCCCACATCTTAGTGTCAAGGATTTCTTAACCAATCGAGACCTAAATGAGAAGAGAGGATGATGGATCACCAAAGTGATGGAGTATGACATAGACATCAAGATCACCAAGCTAGTGAGGGAAGAGGCCTGTACAAACATCTTGCTGTAGACTTCAAGCAGAAAGGGGAAGATAGCTTACTAATTCACGATGTAGCCACTACAGAGGAACTAGTTGTCATAAAGGATTGGACGTCAGACTTGAGGCATTTCTTTCTCACTGGTGAGTGCCCATAGGGTCTTGATAGGACCAGAAGAAAGTACTTTAGGCTCGAGTCTCTCCCTTATGTCTTGGTTGATGAATTTTTGTTTAGGATCTCTCTGGGGTCTTTCTAAGATGCATTGACCTGAACCAGGCTGATAAGGTATTGTCTGAGTTCCACGATGGGCCAACAGGTAGTCATTTCACTCCTAGAGATACTGTAGTAAGGATAATGAGAGCTAGATATTTCTATCTTACTATTTTTAGGGATACCCATGCCTAGGTAATAAAGTGCCAGAAGTGTGCACTTTTTGATGGGAAATAATGGTTGGCTACCATGCCTCTACAGCCTATTTAGGTGGAGCAACCATTCATGCAGTGGGGCCTAGACTTCATAGGGATGATAAATCCTCCCTCTAGTGCTGGACATAAGTGGGTCCTGACTGCTACAAATTATTTTACAAGGTGGGTGGAGGCTGTTGTTCTGAAAGAGGCAAATGAAAGTGCAGTCTTGGAGTTTTATGAGGACCTGGTAACAAGATTTGGGGTCCCAACCACCATAATCTCATATAACACCTTGGCTTTTCTAGGAACCAAAATAAGTGAATGGGCACTAAGGTATGGTATATATCTCAGCACTTCATCCAATTATTACCCATAGGGGAATGGGTTGGCTAAGTCCACCAATAAAAATTTGATTAGGATCATAAAAAGGACCATGGAATAAAATTAGAGGACTTGGCATGCCAAGCTAAAGATAGCTCTGTGGGCTGATCAAATCACTCCAAAGAGAGCAATCAAAAATTCTCCATATACACTTATATATGGAAGGGAAGCTAGGCTTCCCATCTCACTTGAATTGCCAGCATTAGACCTCGCTCGCCAGCTGCAATTAGAAGAGGGAAGTAGCATGGAGGTTAGGCTGTGCGAGCTGATGGAGCTCCAAGAGACAAGGGACCGGGCTATGGCTTCTATGACTAGTTTCCAACAACAAATAAAGAGACACTTTGGCAAGAAATCTTTGCCAAAATATTTCTCTGAAGGAGACACTGTCTTGAAATGGGATGAAGACTGAGCTAAGCTTGGAAAGAATGCAAAATTTGACACCCTATGGAGTGGCCCATACATAATCACTCAATGCAAGCATCATAATGCATTCTAACTCTCCAAGTTGGATGGTGAAGAACTGCATATCCTAGTTAATGAGATACATCTGAAGCATTGCCACTGAGTCTCCTTTCATTTGTATATATTTTCCCTTGTTTTCTTTCCCTATTTTCCCTAAGTGTTGTTACACAAAGTAGTAGTTTTCTTAGCTTTGTATGCGTTTTTCTTTTCCTCTTAGAGGTAATCTATGTAACTGGTTCTAGGATTTATCAGAGTTATTACTATTTTTTAAGTTACCATCTGACTCTGTGCCCAATAGACTACAAGGCAACTGGTCTCTAAGCATAGCAGGCATGCTTCCCCTGGGAGTCACCAATTTGTTGACCAATTCTTGCCTAACAGGCAAAAAATTTGGTCCCCTTCTGCCTCTTGCTGTTCTAGGCCATTTCTTTTGATTTTACACAGGTCCTATAAAATCCATGGACTCTGTAGGAATATTTTCTAAGGATTCAATAGTTCCCTACAGACTTCATGTTTCTATAGACTCAGTAGGTTCAGTCATTTGGTTCAACTGGATGGTTCATCGGTACTTGGTCATCTATTTTAAGTTCAAAAGGCTTCCAGTTCAACACTTGGTTCAAGGCCACCAGTTCAACACTTAGTTCATCAGCCTAGTTCATTGGCATGCAATGGTTGAACCCCTTAAACTGTTGAACCATTTTTGGTTCAACGGCTTGGTTCAAGGGTATGCCCAGTTGGCCGAGGGGAAGCTCAAAGTTCAAATACCCTCGTGGAGGGTAGACACTTCAAAGGAAAAGGCAATTAGGTAAGTTAAAATTTGTTTAAAGCCCCAAATTTGTTTAAGTCCCGAATTCCTTTAGACTTTTTGTCTAAAGGAATTCCTTTAGACAAAAAGTCTGAAGGAATTTTGGCCACAATTCAAGCAAAGGACGAGGCCGAGGCCGAGAAAATAATCGTAGACAAAATGTCTGTGGGAAAACATCTACAGATAAAAGTCTGGAAGGAAATTGTCCATGGACACAAAGTCCGTGAGAACCTGGGAAAACCTCCAGAGGAAAGAAATGACCTATCGAAGGACCTCGAAGAGCAGGTGCCCTTGCAGGGGACTCTCAGCCCAAAAGGAAGGGGGAAATTTCAAATCATGAAGCAAAGCCAACGAAGGACCTGATGACATTTTGACAGGGATGAGGACATCCCAAAAGCTGTCAAGTTCAAGAAATCAAATTAGCCATTGTTTTTCAAAGTGGTGATGGCTACGAAGATGTCAAAATTAACAAAATGAAATAGCCATTTGCCTTGAAAATGAAAGAGCACTAACCATGGAATCCTAGAATGTAGCAACCCACTAGAAGATCGCCCCTGAGGGCCGAAGGAGCCAGAAGAGACAAGATAGAAAAAAGGACAAATCTTAGGAAATAGAGAGAGAGGTGCCACATGAAGGAATAGACTGCCAAGTAGTGAAGGAAAGTGTCAACTCAAGAAGTTATTTTAGTAGATGATACAGTGCCTATGAATTGACCATTGGGGGACACAAATAGCTAGCAGTGCAACCGGTTTCTCCATTTCACATTAATGAGTAGAAAAACTATGTAATCACTTTGAAGAAGTAGCCTTACAAATAGACAAAGCACATAGCTCATTAATGTTTTGAGTGACTTGATCTTCCCATTGAGGGGACACAATAGGCCACTTGTAAAAAAAGGGAACCAAAAAGGCCTCCCTTTCTTCTCCTATATATTGAGAACCTGTCATTTGAGAAAGATATCTTCTACATTTGTAAGGCGTAGCCCTGGCAAAATTTCACCTGAATCAATAAATGCATTTTTTACCTCTATCTTGGATAGACATTTTTGCATATGTCTTGAGTGTTAATTTGTGTTTAGTCATTATTTCTTGATTCTTGCACAGGTTCAACACCAACATATCTATTGTCTACAAAGTGCCATTTCTATAGCTGGGAAGGAGATTTCTATTTGGGGGTGTAGAAATAGAAGGAATAACCTTGCAGAGTGCCTCTCACAGCACCTTTGGTGAACCTCTATTCTATATATTTTCATTAAAACCTCCCTATCAAGTTTTTAGTAGTTTTGGTTCTTCTACCGAGTGTGAAGCGTATGTATGTATGTGTCTGATTTTAAGTATGGATGTGAGAAGTTCATTTCATTTTTTGGTGCATCACCTCCTTAGAGTAGTTTGTCTTCTTGCAATCTTTCTCCCTTTTCATCCCCCCCATTTTATATATATATATATATATATATATATATATATATATATATATATATATATATATATATATGTTAGCACTTGTTGGAATGAATATGATGCATCAAAGGGAGCTAGCCCTTACGTAGAGACTCTCCCCTCTAGCTTCGCCAATCCCATAGGCAAGAGGGGAGTTTCCATAGTTGCGAGGAGAAGGCAGGAGCTTGGCCTCCTGCCAAGGGTGCAATCTTTGATGTCAATAGTCCTCTTGGCATATTTCATAAAACTATTTTGTGTATAACATGAGCATCCCTCTATGGGTAGTTATTCATATTATGGACCTCTACTTCATATTCAACATACCATAGCCTATTGCAGGTGTCATGATTATTATTCTCCATTAGCATTTACATATGAGAGGCTATAATAATAATTTGAGCCTTCATAAAGGGGTTGATCCCTGTATATATACTTTCAATAGCTTTGGTATAGAGATTAGATTCCAGTGCCTCATGTATGTTTGGAAAGGTCTATGGGGATAGAGCTCGATGAAATAGAAGCAACAACCCTCCCATAAACCATTGAGCATACTATGTTGAGTTAATATCAAATGATAGTTTTCAAATAATAATTTTAAAATTTGCATCATATTCTCACACTCTCTTAATGAGTTCTTAATTTATGTTCCTTAAAGCAATGATGTTTTGTTGCTTAAACTCAAGAATGTCAAACTCTTGAAGGAATGCATTTTTCAATGTTTTAGAGCTCACAAATTCTTGTTAAGGGTTGAATTTATAGTATAATTTAATAAAGTAGTGGAAAATTGAGTATCCTTTCATTTTTAAGAAGTGATCCCTAAGTTATTTTCAAATGATTTCACACATATTAATGTGTTCTACCACATTTTTAACACCTTGATATTCAGGGAGATGAAGCATCATCTCATAGTACACCATTAATAAACTTGGCAATTGTAGTGGACCCTATTTTGGAGTTCCTCTAACTCCTCCTAAACTCTATTATGGATGTCCAATACTACCTCCATCACCACCGCATTATGCTCCTCCAACAAAACCACTAGTGGTGATTCCTCCCATACCTCTAATAATAATAGGTGTACTGGAAGTATTAGGAACTAAATAAGATTTATTTGATATGGATATGCCCATATTTTTCAAACTATTGATATTATGTCCATTTGGAATTCCAAGTAGATCCATAGGTCATATTTATAATGCAAAATTTAATGCTAAAGGTAGATTTTTATGTTTCACTTGTAGTCCCAAAGATTTTACTAATGAATCAACTTCAAACTCTTTAAAATTTGCACCATCACTATCCCAATTTATTACTATAATTCTATCAAACTCAAATGCATGACCATGTGTTGTAGTGAGGGAACTGTGTCAGTCTAGATTACGTTCCACTATCAGTACATGTATTGGTTCTTCTATGTATACATGCACTATTTAAGGTTTAGAGTCTATGTACAGGGGGTACTCCTTATGCCTCTCTATTCTCCTATGGATTCTTGTGTCACTTCTAATATCCTCACATTGACCCTCTTATTCACTACCTCTCTATCCTTGTGTATACACATAATATTTTCAAACTTTATTAATTACTAATTTTTTCTCTCTTGTAGGAACCCATCATGTCTCAATCTCTTTGAGTGCATGTCTTAAAGGGTGCATTGATAAAGGGGTGGGTAGACCATTTAATGTTTCATAGGATTTTTGTCCCCTATACCACCATTTTTTATTTACACAACCTTATCCTATATACTTACCTAAGTTTTTCTTACTATCTTACACACTCCTCCAAATAATTGACCACCTTACTTATCCCCTACCTAAGCCAAAAACTCTTTTTGATATTTACTATACATTTTTAGCCTAGGTTGGCTCTATATTTAAATTGATATTTACACGTTATGAGTCTAGGCTAGCCTTGGATGACTAGAATATGACCTAACTTGTTTTTATTAAATAACAATACAAAGTCAAATTGGGACAACACTATCTATTAAACTTTGGGAAAGGTTTAGGTTAAATATAGCTATATATACACATCCATTTATATAATTTATTAGGAAGAGAATAAGAAGAATATTATATTATGCATTTGCTTATCCACTATTCTACTTGAGGAAAATTTCTCAGGGTTCCAATACTATACTTGGATATATGGATCTTGTCTTGTGGAGAAGTCTTTTGGATATATAGAGAAGTTGTGTAGCCTAGAGCTGACTTATCCTTGTTATCCTTACATACAAAAACAACCTATTATGAATCACCTTGGATAAGGGATATATTGAGGCTTAGAGGTTTCATCTTCAAAGGTAAGTATTTCTAGCTTTTCCCTTCATTTATTAAATTAGATAGATTAGAATTTTTACTTCTCTTCCATGCATTAAGATTTCCTATACATTTACTTGGTTATAGATATTTTATGCATGTTTAATTTTTATGTTTATTAACCCCACTTTATGCCACAAGCTTTGGAGAGAACTAGATTATATTTTACTTTACTTTTAATTTACTTAGTGAATATGAAAACAAAGGACCTAGCAAGATTTATTTTATGGTGTTGCTTGACTAGAGGCTTTAGAACCCTCTCTAGTGATGCTATTGTGGTAATATATCCCTTGGTTAGATATAGAAGATCTATCTTGGTCATGACCCCTAATATATAATGTATCAAAAAACATAATTATAAGTAGGATTTATCTTCTCTGATCTAGGATTGATTAATATCTCAGTTATATTTTTCTTTGTATACATTTTGGTGAGCTTAACATGAATCAAAACCTTCTAAGTTTTCTTTCATGCATTCATTTTATCATCATATTATATAGTTTCATTTTTATAGTATTATATTGAACCTGTTAATATAGTTCTGATAGTTTATATGTAGGTTTAACACATAGTCACCCCAAAATGACTTTATTTTGTCTATGCAAATCTTATTCAAATATAGGTGACTAGATCGATTAGATTGACATAGTCTTCTTCTTCAATTATAAGATTGCATACGTAATCGAGCTAGTTGAATTTATTCATAATTTTTATTTTTCAACATATAGGTTTTTAGACATAATCGATCTAGTTAACTCTGTTCATAGATTATTTTTCAACACATGGGTTTTACAAACTCCATCAACCCAATCAACTCTACTCATGGAATACTTAAATCAGCACTTGATCAACATGGCATAAAATTTTGCAAACTAAGCATCCTAAAAACCACCAAGGTTCATTTTAACTTTCTCTATCATTTCAATTTTTTATTTATATTACTTTTTTCACAAGTTTGTAGTCTATAAAACTGTAACCCTATAGTGATCTAGGCTGACTAGATTAACATATTTTTGTAACCTGTCTTCTATATAGAATACATAGTCAACTTGTTTGACTATGTTCTTTCAAATTTTGCTTCCATAGAATAGTAGTGACCCTATCAACTCTGTTTTGTATTGTTTTCATATATTTTTACTTGAACTAACTATGTACTCTTCAAATCCAAGGAAATAACCCATTATTGCTAGAAATTAGTTCACTTTTCATTTAAGTTAATTGCATTCTTAGAGTAACAAATATATATTAATTAGGTGTTTTTTAATTTACCAATTTAGTCACACTATTTTTCTCTTTTTATGCACTTCCAAATTAGTTTACATAAAATAAGCATAAACATTTTTATTCTCAAGTTCTACCTACTTGGATTTCATCACCAAGGGGGAAGCCATCTTGGTTTAATGGCCAAGTATAAATGCATGGTTGATGGTATATATTGGTAAATCACATGACACCCTTATAATTTTAGGATTATGAAGTGAGGGGTTAGGCCCTAATACCAATCTAGTACCATCACCAATACAGATCCCTTTCACCCTAAACTACCTAAAACTATTCATAGATTTATTTCTAGTTCCTTCTTATAACCAAATTACCATCACTTTAATTTAAAATTTATTATAACATAAAAACACTTATGAATGACCAACTAGTTATCATTTACATTCAAGTTATTGCTTGTTCTTTGATAATTATATTTTATATTGTAAAACTTGCATTAGCAAGTGTTAATGCAAGGTTTGTGATGTGTGTTCCAATTGGATCAATCACATCAACCCAATTACTTATGTTCTTCACTTTATTTTCTTAGATATTATATTTTTTTTAAAATATTTATTTTTAGAACACTATCATCCCTGTTGACATAGTCTCTTATTGATTGTTTGTATTATTTGTCTATAGTAGATAGTCACCCTATTCAACTATGTATCTTTGTTAACCTATTATATTTTTCCCTCTATAATCAACACTTAACTAATATAAACATGTATTTTATATTCATGTTATATTTCTTGTCTAGTTGTACATAGTCAACCTATATGACTATGTCCACTAGTTCCATATTTTGTTTCTCATTTTATAGAATAGTCATGATATATCTTATTCTATATCTTATAAATTGAATATTCTTTCCATAAAATCTTTATAATTTTTATTTCACCATGAGCTTATTGTTTGAATATAATATAGATTTAATTACATCAAGCACTATGAGTCTTACCAATCTAAACAGGTTTCCCAAGACACATCTTATGGTTCCCACCTTTGATGAAAATAATTTCCATGTTTCCACTTTCACTACCAATTATGGACTCCTTCCCATTCATCCTAAATTTATAATCCTTTATTCTCTTATAATATGATCATGATTTATAATATACAACTAAAATAATTTTATTCATTAAAAAAATTCCTCAAAATAGAGGAAATGACCCTTCAACCATTTATAATCTTATGATAGGTCCTATAGTAGAATAACCTATGTCACCCTCCCCTACTTTATTTTATGAATTTGGGGGAAACACTTTATTTTATTCTCAACATTTTCTTTCTAGTATGTCTCCTTCACACACCATGGCATCTTCTTATATGACTTCTTTAACCCCTATGGCAAGTATCTCCACTAACACGGTAGGTTCAACTTCTAGTGGGCCTTTTCCAAGTCCCTTCTCCTTAGTCATGCTACTAGTGCTTATTTTTTTTCAAATTCTAATCATGCCACTAATGTTTATTTTTCTTCAAATGTTAATCATGCCACTAGTGCATCTTTTTCTACCAATGCTAATCATGCTACTATTTATTCTTTTTCTTCAAAGGTTAGTCATGCCACTAGTGCATCTTTTATTACCTATGTTAATCCTACTACTAGTTCTTCATTTTATACCAATGCCTCACATGTTGCACACACTAGTAAAAATAATACCAAAAATCACCAAATTATATTTAAAACACTCAATCAAATTCATACATTTCAATACAATAATATTGATCAAATGATGCATATGTAAAACCATCTCATTAATCTTCAAAAACAACCCCAATAGGTTTGATGGGGAACACAAAATTAGAATGCCCCCTACCCCCCCCCTCCCCCCGCCCCTTAGGTATTCCCATGGTAGCCTTATCCCTCAACCACCCCTTATTAATAAAATAATTAAATATCTCCAAAATGAAACTCTTGTACTTCAAATTGATAATATTGACATAGGAGTTATCACACCTACCATCACCTATAGTGGGTCCACCAATTCCACATTGCACTTAAATGCATTTGGTAACCTTTATAAAGATTAGATAAAACTTAATACCTTTGAATCTACTAAAATATTAGATAAATCATTCTTAGGAGAATCTTTAAATTGGTACAATCAACTAAAAACCCATTCCATCACTAGCCTTGAAGACTTGGTTAACTCACTAGTACAAGAATTTCAAACTAGTGATCATCCCAATAATAAATTAGCTCACTTTATAAATTGTAAACTTGAGACTAAAATGGCACAATCTTTCATCAAATTATGAAATAACTTATCTAAAAAATGTGAGCATAATATGTTTAATGACAACCTATTCACTAATGCTCTCTACCCAAAGCTAAAATATTGGGTTAGGACTCTCTCTTCAATAATTTTGGAAAAATCCCTTGACCAATTTAAGAAATAAGAATTTCTCATGCACCAATTTAAACCATCTCAACCTAATAGAGGCACTCATATGCTCATTAAAAAAATCCCGTCATGTAACAAATGATGGTATTAATGATACCTATGACATGAATCATAACATTCATGCAATCTCTCCCAGTAATACTATGGGGCATGCTCTCCCTCAAAATAACACTCCTAATCCTACATAGTCACAAATAAAAAACACTAATATCCATAAACCATTATCCTTATCCGAGCTTAAAAATCATCTTCCAAGACCTCTACCATTAGATATTGAACCCACTTGTCTAATGAAATCATGGTATGATCTAAATAAATTTTGTTGGTTTCATGCAAGTTGGGGCCATTCTCACGAGACATATAGACAATTATGAAATCTAACTACGGATTTTCTTCTTGGTCCAAAATTTGATCATGTATTAATAACTCAATCAAAAGTGTCAACAATCATGTGACATATATTTTAAATCCCATGAAACACAAAATAAAAATCAAGCTATTGCTCATTATGTTATATACAAATATTATCTTCTTGACCATCAAGATAGAACCAACAATTCTACTCCTAAAAATAATGTTGAAAGTATTATATACCTCACTACTAATGAATAAATTGTGGTAAATATGAATAACATGGAAAGATTAGTTTCTTTTATATATACCAATCCAACACCCATACACCAAACCTCTCAAATGTTTCATTTCATTCAAGACACTTCTCCATCTCATCTAATGGATTTGGTGTAAGAGGACCTTATAACCTTTCAATAACCACTTTCATAAAATCAACTTGATCATACCTCTCACACCATATCTACTCTTCCCCCAACATCTACACACAAGACATCATTCCCCAACCTTCCAATAGTATTTCTTCAACCCACCCATAAAAAATACCTCAACCAACCATCCCACCACCTAAATTCATTCAACATATTTGTCATTAACCCAAACCAACTACACCTTACAAATATAAGTTTAATTTCACTTCCAACCCTCCTTCATAGGAGATCTTAAAACATTATGCACCTATATCTATCAATCCCCCATGGGTTATGATGAATGGAACCCCATTGCAGAACTTCCTCATCTCCCATATCAATTACCTTTCCCCTAATTAATGTGAACTTCCCCCCATCATCAAAATTATTGAATGCAGTTATTTTTTGAAATGAACATTTCTCATCTTCCTTTACCAGGGCACAAAGCTACATTGTATAGATCCAAAGATAGTATATTTCAATGATGTGAAGAGATATCCATATATATTGATGAAAAAATGGATACTTTTCTTTCCCTTATGTTTCTTATAACTTTCATGATTACCGACAAGATTATACATTGTGAAAATGATTCTCATCCATTCATTAGCATCCAAATTGGTGATATCTAAGTTAAACATGATTTAATTGATGAGGGTTCAAGTGTTTTTATTGCCTCCCTTTATTTTATTAAAATACTTGGATATTCTAAATGCAATCTTAAGTCCACATATAACACATTTCAAGGTTACGATATAAGGTAAATGCCTCCTCTAAGTTGTGTGTGGTTTCCAATTACCATCCTTCTTATTACCATTTGTGTGAAAGTTATGATATTTAACTTTTCCCCTCTTATAATATCTTATTTTTTAGACCTTGGACTCATTGTATGATGGATGTCACCTCATCCGCATGTTAATGCATCAAATTCCCCCATAATGGTTATATTTAAAATATTTAAGGAGACACAAACCCTTATAATTTTGAATAATTCTAAGAAAATGGTGTCTTTAAAATTCCTAGCCTTGAACCTTTTCCTATTATCCCATTTACAAAATCTCAAATCTTCAGTTATCCTATCAATTCAACTTGAAATTTAATAGTCACCCTGAACTCATCATGAACATTCCACCTAACTTCCTAGATTCTGATGATGATGATCTAGATGAGATTAGCCTCAAATATCAAAACTTATGATATATCTCCTCATATCATCACCAAAATTCCTCCCTCTTTACAACCTCAATCTCATTAATCTCCTATCAATGACATACATGTAGTATTAACTAAGTCTAGACATTCTATCTATCATGAAATTTTTTATGATAAGGTCATGCCTACATGTAACATCAACTTATGTACACCTAACTATTATGATGGTTATGTTTTAGATGACCCATTTTTAGGTGGACTTGTCTAGGATAGATATGTTGAGATTATTTGATATCGTACTTCTTTATTTCAATGTTTTCATTCATATTTTAGGATCCATTACTTTATCATATGATACACCTCTACTTTTATTATATCTTTTTATAAGCATGTTCATGGATCATGCCATGATTGGTCCTTACCACATTTATAGATGGTTCTTCCCCCAAAGATGTTATAGACTACTCTTAAGCCTTCTGTGTAACCAACCTCACCTGAAACTGAGCTTAGTATGGTTTCTACTTTTACTCTACCTTCAACTAAGCGTCATCTTATTTCTATTATTTCTTTACCTTCTGATGAGCCTAGTCTAATCTTTATTTTATCCTTACCTTCCCTTGGAGATGGCCTTCTTCCTTTACCTCATATTGATCCCATGCCTTCCCAATAGGCCTATCAACCTTATTGTGATATTCATAAACATTTTTGTCATTAGACTGGACACTATCAATTATATCAGTGATCCCCAGATTCTCCTTCTACTTCTTCCATTAGTAGGCCTAAAAATCCTACTAACAAGTGTATATGTTACTTATATGGGAATGATAACCACTCTTCCACTCATTACTAGAATCTTTGACAATATATTGACACATTGCATCCCATCTTTTCTCAACCCAAAGATAAAGTTATACCTCTTCCTAATATATTACATGAGTATATCCTTAAATATGTTGATGCATATTTTATTTGGAAATAGTAAGATACCCATCACATTGATCATTATTTTATTCTTTAGTAGCATCTTCATGTACACCCTCAGTCTACACCCATATCATTTATTCCTCCTTCCATAGGCCATCCATGTAAGAAGGCTCCTCCTTATTCATTGATGGTACCTCCTTATCCACCCATGGATCCTTCTTCTCTATTGGTGGTGCTTTCTCCTCACCCTATATACACCATTCCTATTCAAGAACCTTTTACCCTCCTTGAATGTACTACTTAGGATATCCCTCATGAGCATGATCCTATATCCACACTTACATTTTATAATGAGGAGATTCAGAGAAGTGTTTACATAAATTTCCATGAGGATTGATAAGGCTCTAGATGCCATCAAGATCTAGCTTTATAGATATGTTTTAGATGTCATGGATAATATTTATATACAAATTTATCAATATTTTTAAACACAACATGGTTTTCTTTAACATTGTTTGGATTTTGGATTGGATTTGTAATCCACTTTTATATATCTTATATACTTGAGTATGTGTCAAATTTGGTTTCACTTATTATTTCACATGGATATTTATATTATGCCTTATGTTTTATATTTTTCATTTACTTTTATATTGTTTTTATGGCTTATTATTGTTATTACCATAATTACACACTTATATTTATGATTTTAGTTCTTTCATTGATTCTTTTTCATTTACAATGATTCTTTTCTACTTATCTCAATTAAGACACAGATAATTATTATTATGACTTGGTTATATAAACCTTTATCCCTTTAGTAATATTTATTTAACATATGATCAATTCACAAACAAGATGTCTCATTATACTTTTATTTACTAGTTTACTTTGGATCTCCCTTTACTAATTTATATTCCTTTCACATACTAATCATACATATAGTTGAAACATGAGATTACATACTAGTTCATAGGTAAGCTTAAGTGTTTAATCAGTCATATTTTAGGATACTTATCTTTTATTAACCAAATTCTAAATTTCATTTATGTGTATTACTTCTATCAATCATATTGATTATTCTAAATTTGTATGGAAGAGAAATCATAAAAGCCATAAAATAGTTAAAATCCAAATCATTTAAATAAAAGGAAATGATACAAAAGGTAACATACAATTTCAAAAGTCAAATCACACTAAAAGACATTATTCGTAACATATCTCCTTTTCCTAATCAAAGAAAAAAATCCATAGTTGGCCTCATGATAGAGTCGATGACCATGGAAGTGTAGTAGGCCAGTAGATTCGGATAAGAAAAGTAAACAAAGAAATATTTTAGTGATAACTACTTGTTCACAAAATTATCTAATCTTCGTAGTAGATTGATGGCTCTATAAGAGGTCTTAAGAAATAGGGAACATGTTTTGGCAAGGTAGGTCCATTTTAATTTTATTGTTCATATAAGTAGCATGAGTTGATCTTAGTATCTCACTTATTTTCCTATACAACTTTGTGCTTATTGTGAGCATGAATCCTTTGTATTTTAATGGTCATTAGAATCTTGGTATCTCTCCTTTGTACCTAGTTGTAGTTTAATACCATGGATAGGAATAGGCTTTCCTCATAAATTACCATAATAAAATATTTGCTTATTACTGTTCACCTCATTGGATTTCCCCTTATGAGTTGTAGTGTAATACCAAGGATAATACCAGTCCCTACTCACAAATTACCACATTATAGACATCTTTAAAATCATTCCCATCATTATTTCCACCTTATTGGTGTTCCCTTTGTGAGTTTCATTGTAACACCATGGATAGGACTAGGCCCTCCTCACAAAATATTATAATACCCAAATCACAGTGAAATTGCATGCATCAAATTTTAGATAAGTAGTGTTAAATTATGAGTTACACGTCATTGACATACTTCCATCATGATTTAGTATGTTTTATTATTACTTCATAAGTCCTTCACTTTTATATTCTTATTTTTTGATTGTGTGTAAGATTACAACCATTTTTATTGAATTTTTCATACTTCCCATTTTGAATTAATGTGATTAATTTTATTTTATTTTACAATTTTGTCTTTTTTTTAATATTTCCTAGCTTTATTTAGTATGATTGATTAACTTAATTATTTTATTTTTATGACATTGGTTTATCATGTATTCTCCATTTTATATTAATATTTTCATAATTCCCAATGTGATATAGTGTGATTTCTATTTATTTTAGTGAAATTATTTTATAAGGTTTGTTTTCCCTTTTACCATCTTTGGTTTATTATATTTATTCATATTTTGTTTTTACACATTTCCCATCTTGATATAGTGTGTATTGCATTTATTTTCATTAATTATAGTTTTCCAAATCATTTTTGGATTTTTTATTTCTAACCATGCATGTGTATCACATAATGCTAGAAAAGAAACCATGCACCACATATTTCCCATAGCATATACAACAAAAACTAAATACATGTGCTAGAAAGGAAATGTATGCATGCATCTACATCTAAATACAAGTACAACTCATAAGATCAATGAACTTTCAACATCAATATATACATGTGTGTGTGTGTGTATATCATGTGTTTTATACAATATAAATTAAAATATATAATCAATGCATCTCTATTATTTTTCTCCATCATGTCCATCATGTGGCCTAGCCAAGATACCCATTGACCCATTTGAATAGTGCACTATAAATAGGGAGTCCAAGATCTCAAACTAGAAACCTATCCTTGTAGATTAGCCACCTTGGCCTATTTCTATCTAAGCTAGATGGTAGTTAACATGTGTGCAACTCACTCATATGCTAAGTCTGACTAGTTCTGAGCCTCTCTAACTCCCACCCCTATCAATTGTTTAAATATATTTCCTCATTCTTGTAGTTATCTCATAGCCTATCCTACTAGTCTAAACCAACTTGGCTAGGTTGGGACAGACAAATACACAAGATCATCCAATGTGGTAGGGTCATATGGAGATGACACCCAATCTAAAATTTCATTATGTGTATCCATAACCAAATATCCCCATTTGACCTCCTCTATCACAAGATCTACAAAACCAAAAACTAGATATGTATTAGATTTCACACACACAAATATATATATATATATATCAAATAATTTAACTATCATATTCAATAATTTAACTAGTGTTCTATATCAAAAACTTAAACCAAATTTAAAACATTTCACATCAGTGTTGGTATTATCGACCATGGTTAAACCACCTCATTGCCTATTGAGCACCTCCTTTATTAGTTACCTCTACAAAAATGAAAATCTATTAGTCACCACCTGAGCAATTATGGTCTTCTATTTAGTGTTCTCTTTATGTACCAACCATGTCCTAGAGCCACTATTTCAACCCCTTATGTGATAGCTAGTGCCTATGTCTCCTTGCATTGACAATGTCTCCAAATCCAATGAGTTTGTGATGGATGTTACCACTTATGTTGTGGTTATTGTTGTGCTCCCTCCTCCCCTGGATCCACATCTATATCATCTCCCCCTGGTCTTTCTACATCTTAATTTCATGCTCAACTATCCCATGATCAAGCTCTTTGAGGCCTTAATACTAGTATCTCTATAAGTACCCCTCAGCCTCCTCTCCCTCTCAGCTCTATCATGTCATGCCTAATAAGTAGGAACTATAATTTAGGAGTCTTAGATTATACTTGAGGATTCTTAGATTAGGGTTTCTACTTAGAGAACCTTTTCTTATGGATAAGTATTAGATGCTTTGGACTATTAGTGATCCTTACAAATCACAACAACCTCTTATGAATCCCCTTTGGCCAAGGGATAAATTGAGTCTCAATGGGTTCATCATTTAGGTAAGTATTCTCTAACTTTTCTCCTCTCTTTAGTAGATAAAAGTATCAAAATTATTGGCTTCAAATAATATTTCTCTTCTTATACCATGTTTTAGGGTCTTAATCATACATAGCTTAGTTAAGGTTCTCTTATACATGTTTGTTTATTTACTAACCCCTCATAATGTGCCACAAGATTTGGTGAGTACTTTATTAGATTTATTTTAAATTTTATTAGTTTAGTGAGATATCAAAACATAGGACTCCCTTAGGGTTATTGTGTTATTGTGTTTGACTAAAGGTTTTGGAACCCTCCCTATCATGGTGTATTGTGATAAGAGATCCCTTAATCGAGTCTAGTGGATCCCTATATTGGTCATGTTCTTGATTAAAAAATGTTTCCCCAAATGTAAGTGTATGCAATGATCTATCTTATTCAATTTAGGATTGATTTATAGACATGATGCATTTTAGATTGCATACATTCTAGGGAACTCAACGTGAACCTAACCCTTGTAGGTTTTATTTCACATATTTCATTATTTTATAATTTCATTTTTATACTATTTATTTTTCCCTTACTTATTGTACTAGGTCAACCCTATCGACTCTATATAATTTTCAACACCTATTTTCTATATTAGGTCAACTCTATATAGTTTTAGAACTTATTTTCTATACTAAGTCAACCTAGTTGACTCTATACCTTTTTTTTTCTTTCTTTATTTATCGATCCAGTTATCTATTCATATTTCTTAGCATTTTATTCATTTTTCTCAAACCATCATGTCCCCTATCAAAATATTCATAGACAACTTGAATCCATTTAGACATTATATGGGGTTCTCTTTGATTCCTATTTTTGCCTTTATTTTCATCCTCTTTTTAGCTTATGGAGCATCTTTTGATGCCCATCCACATTTCACTCTAGCCTTTAGGACAGCTTGCAATGCCCACCCACCTATCATTTCAAACTATAGGGAATCTTTATATGCCCATCCATACATCCAATTACCCTTTGGGGCATCTTACGATGCCCACTATTATTCTTCTTAGCATGCTACTAAACTAATTCAACTTCAAGAAAACTTATGAGACACATAGGATTGTGTCTCACATGTTCTATATTGATATGGATGTTAGTTTAATATCCTTCCCTTGTTTTTAAAGCTTTATATATGTTCTCTATCTAACACTTTTTGTAGGTTACTCGTATGTGTCTCTCCATCTATCGTAGTTCTCTCTTTTCATAAAACTTTAGTCCTTACTATTTGGTCTTTTAGTTTCCCCTTTTTCTCATGAATTACATTATAAAATCATGGATAGGACTCAGTCTTCCTCATGATGTACCATAGTCTTCTTTATTTTCATACTCTTTTTTCACACTTTTTGGCATCCCTTAAATTTATCTTTTATGAGTTACATTATAAGACCATGGATAGGACCTAGCCTTCCTCATAAAATACCATATATTTCTTATCCCATTTATTTTTCACATGATTGTTGGCACCCTCATGGGTTTATTTTTTATGAGTTGTAGTGTAAGACCATGGGTAGGACTGGGCCTTCCTCATAAAATTACCATCTTGTCATTCATTTTCTAAAAATGTGTTTTTTATCCTTATTCTCAGCTTTAGATTTTCCTTCTTCTGGTAAATAGAATTTGCACAATAATCTATGTTAGCATGTTTTCCTCCATTTGCCTCATTTTTCTGATAAGGAGTCACACTTTACTATCATTGTATCCCTTTTTTTCTATTTGTCACATTTTTTATGATTTGAAGTAATTCAAATTATTCCATGTGTCGTTCCTCTTAATTTCCTTTCCTTTCACTCCACATTAGATAAAACAAGGTCAAATTTAAGCTAACACTTTTATTTACCTAGATTTATGATACTCTTATACCCCATGCTCTCTAAAGTTCTCTCTTAGTAACCAAGTCCCAAGTATATAAATTAAAGTCATATTTAGCATCAATGTTTGGTTTTCCAAATCTATATGGAAGAGGAATAGAAACATCCATAAATAAAATTAAAACCAAATAATTTGAAACAAAAGGCAATGATATATAAAATGCAACATACAAATCTCAAAATTCAAAATCACACCAAAATACGTGATTACAATCACATCTCTTATCTCTAGTGAAGCTCAAACTCCATAGTGGGCCTCACATACATCCAAGGTCCATTAGGGTGTGGTAGGACAATAGATTGGAATAGGAGAGTTTGAAAAACACTATGGTGATACCTAATTTCTCACACAAGTACCCAATATTCACAGTATATTGATGTCTCTATAAGGGATCTTGAGGAATGGGGAACACATTATGGGAAGGTAGGTTCATTTTGATTTTAATGCATATAGACTTCATGGAATGATCTATATACTTCATTTGTTTATCTAAGACTTCATTGGCTAAGAGAAGTTCTTTAAATTCCTTAAGGTTGAAATTCCTCTTGTTTTGACAAACCTAATTTAAGTATCTTGACTTCGATAAAGAGTTCCTCTACCTTGGATTTTCCTTAATTATACCCTCCACCCATTTCATTTCCCCCCAAGAAAGGCAAATTGTGATTCCAAATCTATTTTACCTCTTATATACTTCCTTCTTCTTCATCTCTTAAAATCATGCTAAAATTACTTTGTTTTAGTTTTATCTATCCTTAGAGAAAAACATGTTTGAGCAACTACAGATTACTTTCTTTATAACATAGAACTAAATTCCTAGACTTGTTTTTCTTCCTTTTATCATTTATCATTTTTTTGATACCATTATGTTATGGAAACCTAAATTTTTACCTTTCTAAATTTTTGTGTGAGGTTGGCTTGTTACTTCTCACTCAACAATTTTGTTTTCCCTTTTGATGCATATTTTTCCATTATTGTGTGAGATAAGGATTCTTCCTACTCACTCATCAATGTTGTTTTATCATTTTGTTACTATTTTTACATTTTATTTTTGATTATCATCCTTTTTTACATGTATCCTTCATTTTATTGGGTGAGTTTACCTTTCTTATTTAAGGTTTACTTATTTCAGTTTTTCAGTTTTTGGTAACCTTGGATTTTTGGTTACCTAATTTACTCTTGTTTTTGACTTGGTAATTTGGTATAACATAGCACTTTTCACCCAAACTTGATAAATATCCAAGTATATCCCATCTTCATATCACTATTTATCTTGGCTTTCCTACATTTGTTTGTTTTGTATTCTTGGGTTTGTTGAAAGTAGTCTTTGCACCCTACATAATCAAAACTAATAACATATTAGATAACCATCCAATGATAAGGTAAGTCAAGTTATGCATACAATTACTTTTTATTTATTTCCTTTTTAGTCATTTATTTTCAATTATTTTATGATTTAAAATACATTAAATTTTTTTAGCATCAACATTATGTGTTCTTATGTTCTTTATTGAAGCACCATCCCCTATTGCACCTTAGTGAAACATGATGAGATTTGAGTGGAGCATATGTATACACATAATATTTTCATTTTTTATCAAATACTAATAATTTACATCTTGTAGGAACCCATCGAGACTCAATCTATCTAAGTGCATGCCTTAAGAGGTGCATTGTCAAAAGGGGTGGGCAGACCATTGGTACTTCGTAAGATTATTGTCCCCTATTTACAAATTATTACCAATCTAGCCAAATCTTAAAACCATTCCCTAAGCTATTAATCCTCCTCTACACACTTCTATAGTCTTTTCCACTTTTCATCCCTCTTTTACTCAACTTAAGTCCCTTTTTTCATTCAATTATACTAGGTCGACTGGGTTGACCTTGTATAGTTTTGGGTGATTTTCACTTAGGAACTAGTTTGTGTATTGGTCGACCTAGCTCATGACGTAGGGGATATTTTTTTCAAATTGTGTTAGTTCAACAAGTTCAACCCTAGCAAATGAGATTTTTAGAAGGGTTTAGGTTCAAATATACCTATATATACAAGATCATTTCATCATTATTTCAATATTCAATCAAGAGTTATTATTCCCTTGTGTTTCTTTACAATTTTTTCTTCCACCATTATACTTGAGGAGTCTAAGATTAGGGTATTTACTTGGATAATATTGTCTTGTGGATAAGTCTTGGATGCTTTGGACTTTCTTTGTGATCCTTACAAACCAACAACAACCTCTTGTGAATCCTTTTTGGCCAAGGGAGAGATCAAGTCTTGATGGGTTAATCATTCAAGTAAGTATTCTCTAACTTTTCTCCTCTCTTTAGTAGATAAAAGTAGCATAAGTATTAGATTCAAATAATATTTCTCTTCTTATTTGATAAACTAGGTTCTTACTCATACATGTCTTAATTGAGATTCTCTTATATATTTTTTTTTATTCAATAACCCCTCATATTGTTCCACAAGCTTTGGAGAGCACTAGATTATATTTAATTTACTTATTATTAGTTTAGTGACATATGAAAACATAGAAATCTCTTAAGGTTATTACATGATTGTGATTGATTGGAGACTTTCAAACCCTCCCTAGCATGGTGTATTATGTTAATATATCCCCTAATTGGGTCTAGAAGATCCCCATATTGGTCATGTTACCTCTTAACAATGTGCCTCCAATCAAAATTGTATAATATGATCTATCTCCTCTGAGTTAGGATTGACTTATAGACATGATGAATTTATAATTCCATATAATAGGTATGAGAACCACTAGATGAGGTTCCACCCATGAAGTATATTGGCTCATGATCCATGCACATTCTAAACCTATAGCAATGTTAGACCAACAAGGCCATATGCCATTTATGTGAGTGTATGGATGCCATACTATATACCCTCATGTGGCAGTCTACAATGATGGAACATGGGACACATCCTACATTACATGGTCTTACCTCTATTGAATGACCTGATGTAAAATATCATCAACTACATAGGGTAACCTAGCCAATTTTTACATATGGAACCTATCATATATCTATCCAACCAAAAGTATAACTAGTCCCATCACCTTTTATCCCTAGGACATCATCCCATACTAATCATGTATAAGCTAGACGTAGATGACATTACCAAAATCATATAGTACTCCCTAATCCAATAACAACTTGCACAAGTATATCATGTACAAGAGTACCTTACCATCTAAATTGTGAGACAACACTCATGTTATTACAATTTTTATCACATTATTCTAGATGTTTAGAATTATTACAAGTTAAACATAAAAAATATCAGTCATAACCTAGGGTAGATCCTATTTGATCTTGTATCCCATTGGGCTAAGGCTTGACTCTCATCCTCTAAATCTAATATATTAGTAATCAATAGTGTTTCACCTATTTGAAGTCCAAATAATGAATGGATGTCCTCCAAACTAATATCCATCTTGATGGTTCTCCATCCACTTCCCACCAAAATGTTTTGGTTAACCATTCCCATGCTCTTAGGAACATGACAATGAGATCAACACTCAGATGGATCCATCTCATCTCCATAATACCACTAAAGCCCAAGGTGACCAGTCGATCTCTATCCACATCTAATAATTATTCCAATAGATCTAGTAGTCATAATACATCTATTAGGCACCAAAATATTTGTAATATCTAAAAAATATCAAACAATAGAGGATTTATCAAATATAAATGTCACAAGAATTAAAATACATTCTCAAAATTTATAAATTAACTATGTCATTAGTTTGTTTGATTTAGTCTTCTATTCTTTCTATTTTTTACACAATCAGCCCACTTAATACTAAATCAACCCTATTATAGTCTAGTTATACTGCATCAGCCCACTCGTACATAGTTTTCCCTTTTCTTTTAGACTATATTAGCTTATTTGATGCTAAATCAGTCATTTTATAGCTTTATCATACTACATTTTCCCTATAGTACATAATTGGCCCCCTTTAGCAAACTGGATCAGCCACATATAACCAACTATATCAACCAGAGGGTATTATGTTAGCCATCTTACTATTTCCAATTATCTCATCCCACTATTATGCATTTGACCATCTTCAATAATACTATGTCAGCCCACTACTATGTAGTCAACCCTCTATTTCTATCTCACCTTAAAAATTGAGTCGACATGGTTAAATATATTTTTTGTCTATGATGACTCTTTAACCATTTACCATAAATGCCTTAGGCATTTATTGGTCTTATATTTTCCTACATAGTACCCTATTCTACCCCTAATCTATGTAAAAATTTACTAGGGTCAATTTTGGTGTTTAGATTTTTCTTACCATTCAATTTATTACCTTTAGTTTAATTTCAAATTAAAAATTTCAAAATTTTTGAATTCATGCTTTATTACTTATGTATCACTCATTGATAGTTTCTATGCATCCTCCATGCCATAGCTATCATATCCTCACCATGGTCACTCTCTAGGCTCAAATTGGGTCTCTCAGAGCAATGTTGTCTCATAATAGTAAAAATAGCAAATGAATTGTTTTTCATCTTATTTATATTTACTATTAAAAAATATTTACATGTCAACTATTTACAATCAGATTCACTTTTTCCATCATATCTTTGTTTCTTCTAGCTATTTTTCTAAATTCAAATATGTTATATAATCCTAACATTGTAGAGAATTTTTTCAAATGTTACATCTATATTTTTTTTAAATTGATTTTTCTCTCTTTTTTGCTAATTTATATAGGTTCACCTAATGTTCCTTACATTAGACAACTTTAAAATTATTTCACTAAATTTCTTATCTACAACACTAAGGTAAGTAAAGGTATGTATTTTTCAATTTTGTCTTTTCATTTATCTTATTTACTTCTTAGTGTAATTTATTCAGATTTAACAATGTGTGTTGTTATGTTCTTTTCTCAAAGCACCATCCCATGTTACACATATGTGACACATGATGAAATTAGAGTGAGGCATATGTATACACATAATATTTTAAAACTTTATCAATTATTGATGTTTTGTCTCTTTTAGGAACCCATTGAATCTCAATCTCTCTAAGTGAATGCCTTAAAGGTTATACTAGGAAAGTGGTGGGTAGACCATTTGTGCTTTGTAGGATTCTTGTCCCATATACCTCCAATTTATATCTACACAACCTTATCCTATACACTTCCATAATCTTTTCCTCCTCTCTTACACACTCTTCTGAGAAATTCAACACCTTACTTAGCCCCTACCTAAGCCAAAAACTCTTATTGACATTTACCATACATTGTCAACCTAGGCTAATTCTGGTTCTAATTAATATTTGCACATTATTGATCTAGGTCAGCCTTGGATGACCTAGATAAGGACCTAAATTATTTTTAGCAAATAAATATATAGAATCAAGTTGGGTTGACCCTATTGGATAAACTTCTATAAAGTTTTAGGGTTAGATCCATCTATATATACACATCTATTTCCATCATTTATTAGGAAGAGAAGAAGAAGAAAATTATATTTCACATATACATATCCACCTTTCTAATTGAGTAACATTTCTTAGTGTTCCAATACTACACTTGGATATATGGATATTGTCTTATGGAGAAGACTTTTAGATGCATATCTAAGTTGTGTATCCTCAATCTAACTTATCCTTGCTATCCTTACATATCTAAGCAACATCTTGTGAAGAAATTTTGCCAAGGGAGAGATTGAGGCTCAATGGGTTTGTTTATAAAGATAAGTATTCTTAACATTTCTCCTCCTTTATTAAATTAGATAAATTAGAATTTTTACTTCTCTCCCATGCATTAGGATTTCCTATACATTGACTTGAGTATAGACCTTCTATGCAAGTTTACTTTTTATATTTATTACCCCACTTTGTGCCAAAAATTGTGGTTAACACTAAATTAGATTTTACTTTACTTTACATTTACTTAGTGAATATGAAAACATAGGACTTAGATAGGGTTATTGCATGGTGTTACTTAACTAGAGGATTTGGAACCCTCTCTAGTGATGTTATTATGTTAAGCAATCCCTTTTTTAGGTCTAGTGAATCCATCTTGGTGTAATCACCTAAAATTTGTAATTAGATGCTAAGAGTTTTCCTTCAATTAACTTATCCCTAGGATTTCCATATACCTATTATAGAGCCTTAGACTTGCATTTCCAACCATTTAGCAAATTTCAGTCACCTGTAGCCAATCGATACATAGTCCTTAAACTCTCACCTCTGAACTTAATATAAATTACTTATTATTTTTTAGAGATGACATTAGTGCCACATTTGGGACACTATAGCCACATGGTGCTAGTGTTCCCAACTAGGTTGTACTGTCCATAGAATCAACTCTTCCAAACTAATAATTTTTCAAATGTGTGACCCTCCTAGGATCATCCTAAGATCATTTTATTATTTTTATAAGCAACAAACACCTATAAATAAAATTCTAATCTACCTCTATTGACTAGATGGAAAATAGATGCAAAAGATATTCAAGAAAAAGACAAAGTTTATAAAAATTAAGGTATATGATCTCAAGAACATTCAAGGCATCCAAGTCCACTCTCATTCTAGCATTTAATTTCGCATGCATCAATCACAGGTGAGATAACTACATCATAATTGATCCATCCTTGGAATATTGGTATGTAGGCAACTATCTACACAACATTGTATTGAGGATGTCCATTCCATCCTACTAACACACATAAAATTATTGTTGTATGCACCTAAATTTGTTTGAATTAATAATCCTATTAAACCGAATAATTTAACCCATAATTATAGCCATAGATAATTAAATAATATTTAAACTCCTACACAATGTCCTCTACATCCTATAAAATTTACAATACCTTTATAACTAATTAATTACCCTATTAACCCACTAACTAGTCTACTTAGCCACTAATCTACCCACTAACCCACTTGACAATTTAAAATTCCTTTTTATTCACTTACCCACTAGCTACCCTACCACCCTAGCATTTCCTACATCCATATGAATCTTAAACCTCATTAACTCCCATCTAAACCTCTATTATCCCTTAAACTAATTAGGAAACGTCTAGAACTAGGGAAGCTCCTCCAAATTTCTATAACTATCTAAACAAGAGGATTCTAAATAATTTTTTAAAAATACTTAAATTCTCCTCCACCATCCTATATAAGCCATGCATGGGATATGGCCAAAGCTAACTTTGAAAACTTATAAATCATTTAGCCTCCATTATACTCTTATAATCATCCATTGTCAAGCATCATCATACTCTTAACAAGTGATTCAAATAGCTAAAGAAGCCATTATAGTCACTTTGAAGCTCAAGTCAAGCAATCCACATTCATCTATTTTTGCATTCCAATCCACTTGAATATCTTGGATAGGAGTTATAATGGATAAAAGGATGGTAAGAATTCCATTTTAATTATCAGATTATTCCTTTATCCCCTCCTTTGATGTTATTTGTGTTATTGAGTTTTTATTATTAAATATAGTACTTTTACAAATAACTCAAAATTACAATCACATATTAGAAACCATAGTGGGCATACCCATTTAATCTAACCCCTTTTAATTTTTATAAGTGATTTGGTGACTTTCAAATTTTACTAGACAAAGAACAAGCTTCAAAATTACTTGAAAAAAATCACATACAAGCAATCAATAGTTTTCACCTGCAAATAATGATATTGTATTTGCAATTTTTCTTGAAATTAAGTGATATCACCTTAATCTTAACCTTAACCACCAAAAATTTATATTTTTTACATGGTTTAAACTTTTTTCAATACCATTAATTTTCAAATTGTGATTTTATTATAAAACCTATAGTTTTGTCTTTATACTTGCAGTTTTGCAGGCTACTAGTCTAAACTAAGCATAAATAGTTTTTTCACTACTTTTTATATTTTGTAGATAGATTTCAACTTTTGTTGTCTTTTAAGAGAGATAATTTATCTTTTTTGTGTAGGAAATTAAGACTGGTTAGACCTAAATCACTTGGGTATGGCCATGCAAAATTGTAACTTTGAAAGTCATAATTTTGCCTTTAAAATAGTGATATTACCTTTGCAAATCATGATTTTATGTTTCTAGGTAATATTTTTAAACTATCTTGATAATTTCCTAACTCCCCAATTTTTATATGTCTAATCATCCACTATCTTTAGGAAAATGGGGGAGGCATCCATCTTATAAAACCTTTCCACATAAAATTGTAGCTTGTTTAAGTAACTAGGGCATTGGGTTATTTTGCTAAGAGAGCTTTATTATTTTCTATGTTATATATTGTATACAACAAGGAGAAATTAGGGACCATATAAATAGAAAACAAACTTCTATTCTTATCCCTTTTTTCACTTTTAGCAATATCACTACTTACAAATTAGCAGTTTTGTGTTAAAATAAGTGATATTGTTTTTAAAATGGTGACTTTGCTAAAAGGTGTTAAAAACTATATTGATAATTTTTGTTACTATGTTCATTACTAATACAAGTAAAAATAACATTTTGATAGATAAATATCATTTTTTTTTTGAATTTTTTCCAATTGTACACTAGTTTATATAAGGTAAAACATTTTATATTTTTGTCTCTCTACAACAATATTTGATATAAACAGTTGTAAATAGGATTTTAGTGCATCTATAAATCACTTAGGCACTCCATATTCTATTCTAAACTTTAGAATATTATAAGATTCTTAATTTTCTACAATATTATTATTTACAAATTTATGATTCTATGTTAAAAGTCATAATTTTGTCTAATTGCATGCACGTGATGTGGAATTCATCCCCATGCATAGGCTTAGTCACTAGGGATTTGTGTCACAGATTTCATCTCTACACATTTTGTGACACTTATTGTTTTAGTGGAGTATAAATGTCAAGGACAACTATTGTTATGATAAGCGATTGATCCCATATAGGTCATCTATAAAAGGGAAGACTAAACTCTCTAAACTAGGCATTATATATCACCCTATATGTATTTGGGCCCCATATACGTTTGCACATTTAAGGGACTCCCTTAAACACCCTTGTGTAAAATTAACATAAGACCTATTGGCCATAATAGGCATTTTACTGTCAGAGTCATGATCAGCTCCCAAGTGACCATTAAGTATATATGGGGTCAACATAATTTAGTTTATTATATAATGGTTCACTAGCCTACAACCTCACCCTTAAATCCATTAGATAGTGAAGACATCAGATTATAAACCCATTTGATTGTCTAAATTAGGGATTGTGACTAAACATGTTGTTTATGTGTTATACAAAATCCCATATTATTTTTAAACTAAGTTAACCTATCCCATTTTTGTCACAAAACACCTAGATACTCTTATAATAAATCCCATCTTAGAATCAAAACCCAATGATTTCATATCACCATTCACACCTCCAGATATAAATGTTTATCCTGAAAGTAAGCTTTAGTGGTCACCCATCATTTTATATCCTAGTCATCACTTTTATCATTGACTAGGCATTATCAAAGTTTATGCCCTTATTTAGTTTGAGTCTAGCACCCATCATCGCATCAATGTACCCATTCATACCTATCACCCATATAAATCATCACCTTGATAGTGTGGAGGGTATCTAGTCATCATATCCTTTTTGTCTCTTTTATAGATTTAATCATTATAATATGTTTACTTTGGTAGTATTTGGTCATCTTAGTCATTGGATCCTCTCAAATTTAGATCCAATCACATCTAAATTATCTCCCTTCCCAATTTTAGTATTTGATGAAATAAGTATCCAAAGTCACTTCCTCTCCCATCATCCTATATCAAGGTCACACCCAGTCACTCTTCTTATGTTACCCTCAACATCCATCATGCCTATCCAAAATCATGCCCAAATTTTCAAAATGGGACAAGGATCCAACCCATAAAATGACTTATTTGGTATTCTAAGTAACTAAAACCAAGATGATGACAACACACATAGTGACATCCATACTCCTAGAGAGGAAGATAGGTTCACAAATGACTTATTACATAGTGATGAGGTTAGGGCCCAATTTGATCAATATATCTATGAAAATTGTGACCAAATTCTAGCCCAAGTCATTATAATAGAGGGCACACTACCCTTTAACTTTAAACAAAACCTATTTCACTATCTAATCCATTTATATACTAGGCCCAACACTCCACATCATCAAGTTAATACCAACCAAAAACAAGAATAGGATAATCTTGTGGATCACAAGCAAGAACTTGATGAATAAGAATAACAAGAACCTCTACAAAATAATTATATTGAGGATAATAAGAGAATAACTACCTTGGAGGATCATGTATACCATTTATCCTAATAAATTAACTACCTTGCCTCATAATTATGATCCCAAAAACAAATACCCTCCTCCAAAAATTAACATGCTAGAAACATAAACCTCAATCATTCTAGACCTCATACAGGTCAAGCTCAAACCTTAATCATTCTAGGCCTCACACCGGTCAAGCTCAAACCTCAAATCCTCTCATGGATCCCTCTTTTTCCCAAGAGTTGAGTATAATAAAGGAGACTCTTCAATAGATCAATCCTCATATACAAGTAATGAGGTACAAGTATGAATATTTTCACACATCTCTTTTATACATGAGAATCTTACAAGTACCTTTCCCACTACACTTTGAGGTTCCTTAATTCATAAAATATAGATGGAAATGGGATCCCTAAGATCATTTAAAATAATTATATGTAGCATGCCATGAGTTTTCTTATGAAAATGCTTATCTCCTCAGGATTTTTCTTAAAAGTCTCATAGGACCTGCATTGGAATGGTTTATGGATTTTCCTAAGGGATCCATATCCATATTTGGGGAGTTGACATAGAAATTTGTGAGACACTTATCATTCAATATTTATTATGATATATTTATAATAGATATTTTTAGCACTAAAAAAATAAATAAATAAATCCTAGCTTTATTCCTAAAACATTGGAGAAGTCTTACAAGTTGATTTCATCGCATGATCCCAAAAAAGGAATTAGCCAAACTTTTCATTAATAGCCTCAATACTGAATTGAAATATCAATTAAATTTTCAATGTGCAAAATCTTTTGATGAGATCATAGATAAAGGGATCCAAACCTAAAAGGACATCATTAAGAAAGGTATAACCAAATTGTATACCCGAAGTCAACAAAGACATAATCAAAATAATATATTTTTAGGTAAGCGTAAAATATTTAATAAGAACAAAATTGTCATGGGGGATGTAGTGATGTATTCTAAATTGCATGTTCAAATGGTGCAAAAAATATCCCCTACTAATAAGCACAATGTCTCCACCATAAGAGTGGTATGGGTAAAACCAAAACATCAAACAAGAAAAATGCCTCTCACTAGTCTTGAGATACCTACAGAAGTGG
This sequence comes from Torreya grandis, assembly GCA_037957365.1. Classification (NCBI taxonomy): domain Eukaryota; kingdom Viridiplantae; phylum Streptophyta; class Pinopsida; order Cupressales; family Taxaceae; genus Torreya; species Torreya grandis. Next base: position 697,256 of record JARHVA010005277.1, read on the forward strand.
TCCTGCAATACTCATTAGCTAAAAACATGATCAATCTCCTATAAATATATCCATTGGATGATAATAAACCCCGATTAGATTGGTATCATGAGGATGAGTTTTGTTAATATTATAGAGTTAAGGGGCATGATACTAAAAATGTATGCATTTGAAACATTATATTGAAGATTTAATTGAAAAATAGGATATTGAAGTAGAAGGGGTGAGCCCAACTAACCAATCTAAGAATCAATAGATCGAAATATATTAGGAACCACTACCTAAACATGACCAGATGCAAAGAAAACCACTCAGAGACTAGGTTCAAGCCTCCACATCCAATTGAACTAATTATCATGTCATCTTATACCATTATGTCAACCTCATTAAAATTCATGACCCCTAAGATCCCACACCACCAAAATCCACCATTCTCAATATTAACTGGGCCACAACTGACTATGTAGTAACTACATGATATAACAAAATTACAATTCTTAGAGCACCACCAAAAAACCCATCCACTTTAACATCTCAAAAGGTCAATATTTATAAAGAGGTCTCTAAATCTTCTAATAATCCATAAGACATAATTCAATAACTTAAGAATATTCCATCCCAAATCTCTCTTATGGATCTTCTTAAAATGTCATTAGTGCATCAGGATATTCTTAATCAGGTCCTAAATAAACTCATAATTCCTATAGATATTAACACTAGATAGTTTCAAGAACTGGTGGGTCATTTGTCTCCCTTACAACAAATCACTTTCAGTTCCTAGTACATGACACATATCATCCTGCATCATAATTATCCATTGTTCATAGAAATTTCCATCTCCAACTACAAAATCCTATAGGTACTCATAGATGGAGGGTTTGTTTTAAATTTTTGTAATTTGAACTTTTTGAAGTTGTTAGGGCCTAATCTTATAATGATTAAGGCATACAATGGTAAATAAATTCCATATACATGAATCATTTATCTTCCTATCACTATGAGACTCATCATCCATAAAACTTTAATTCATGTCATGAATGTTGATCTTCCATATAATCTACTTTTGGGATTCCCATAGATCAACAAAATGCAAGCAGTTACTTCCACCCTCCATTAGTGTTTAAAATTACCTCATTATATAATGGAGTATACCATACCAAGGGAGATATAACACTTATGTATCTATCATATAGACCAATCCCATCCCACATGTTATTTTCCTAACACACATAGTTCTACTCCCAATCAAAAATCTATAAAATATATCCACGATGATGACTCAACACCTACATCAAATGCATCCCCAAGAATTACACATCTCAATATCACTTTTATATTTTATATAGAATATGAATATAAGACCTTTTGTGTAGGATATTTACCACTCCCCCCACATAGTTATGGGTCCCTAGCAATGAGGACAAAAAATCCCATCATTTATCAATTTGGATTAATGGCCTTTACTAGTGCACGTCTACTATCAAAATGATATTTTGATGATCTTGATGATTTATGGCTTATTCCAAATTATGAGGCCTTTGAATTCCATAGGCAAAGGTAATCCCATCTCCTTAAGATGTTGCAAACTATGCATTATAAGGGAAAGGGACTAGGGAGAGATGAACAAAGGTAGGATTAAACCTATAGGGGTTCAATGACACCCAAAACATCTTGGTCTAGGGTACAAACCTATCGATATATACATAAACAATATAAATTTATAAACTTCTCTGGTTCCTGAGGAGTCTTATTTTGATGAAGAAATTGAAACATACTATTTTCAGTCTTTATGAAGACCTTGCTGCCACCAATCTCTTCCATTACACCATCATCTCCACCATTAATATCTCCCTCTATTACCCTACCTTAATATACTAGGATCAAAATCATAATCCATTCTTTGGTACATTCTAAAATTATGAAGCAATTATAGAAGATCTCGGAGCACATGAACTTATGCAATCAGGAGATCACAAGAAGGGATTCTCTATTAGTCTTAACTCTCTCCTAAAAAATTATAATTCTATTCACAATTAGATACTAAGCTCCCAGATGATTTTGATTCATAAATACCAGAATTTCCATCACCCCCAATGTAGCCTCAAGACCAGTCACCCTCCCTCATAGAGGAGGTTATTGAAGTCAATATTAGAGAAAAAGAGAGTCTTAAAATAATCAAATTGGGGGAAATTATTACACCTAATAAATGTCAAATTATTATTGATTTACTTAAATATTATATATATTTCTTTCCATGGAATTATTTAGACATGCCAGGGTTTGATCCATCCTTGGTGGTTCATCATTTAGTAGATATCCAAAAGCAAAACAAATCAATAAAAAATAATGCAAGATGCACCCCAACATGGATTTATTAATCAAAGAAGAATTACATAAATTCTTGGAATCTATATTTATTCATCCCATTGCTTATTCTAATTGGATATATTGCATTATTCCTATGTCCAAGTGACAAGGTATAATTTGAATTTGCACTCACTTTCAGGATATCAATAAAGCATGTCTTAAGGATGAATTTCCTTTTCTAAATATATAAATGATCTTGGACTCCACTATGAGTTATGAGATGTTATCCCTCATGGATGTTTTTTTGGGATAAAATCAAATCAAGATCGATCCCAAATATCAGTACAAGACAACATTTATCACTCCATGGGCAACTTTGAGCTATCAAGTGATGCCTTTTAGACTCAAGAACATAGGATCCACCTATCAAATGGAAATGGCCATCATCTTCCATCACATGATACATGACATCATGAAATAATATGTGGATGATATTATGTAGATGATCATCATTTTGTGGTCTTAAGAAGAATCTTTGAGAAACACTAAGAATATAAGGTTGGATTAAACCCAAATAAATGCATGTTTGGAGTCATCTTGGAAAAATCATTGGGGTTCATAGTCTCTCAGAGGGGCATTGAGGTAGACCTATAAAAATTAAAAGTTATTATGTAAATTTTCCTCCTAGAAATCTAAAGTAGCTCAGAAGTCTTTAAGGGAAATTAAAGGCCATCCATTAGTTTATTTCAAAATGAGTAGACAAGCATCACCTCTTCACCCATATCTTAAAGATGGGGACTCATTTAAATTGGAAATATGAGTGTTAATAGTATTTTGATAATCTCAAATAATATCTAGTTAATCCATATGTCTTATCACCACCTATCATGGAAATTCTTTTACTTTTATATATAACTACAACACCTTGTGTAATAGGGGCCCGTATATCTTAACACAATATTGAAGGCAAGGAATGGTAATAAATTATCTTAGTAGGATATTAATCTCATATGATATTAATTATACCCCTATTTAAAAGGCTTACTTTTCCATTATATTTTCATCACAAAAAATATGACATTATATGTCCAACATCCAATTCCAACTCATAGCCAAAGTTGATCGCCTTAAGTACATGTTATAAAAATCTTCTCTAACTAGAAGGATGGCCAAGTGGATTATGTTGTTAAGTGAATTTGAAATAGATTATGTAAACCAAAAGGCCATCAAAGTACAAGCTATCATGGATCAACTTGTAGTAGCACCCCTTGTAGGTAATAAGCCTCTCATCATAGCCTTTCCCAATCACTCCATATTGACTACAATAGAATCAAACATCTAGAACTAGATTTTGATGACTCCACCACACATGGGTCAGGAGTAGGAATACTTATGGTAACCCCACAAGGTGACCTCATCCCTAAATCTTTTCTCATTGATTTCCCATGTAAAAACAATATTTTTTAATATGAGGCCTCAATTATCAGTCTTTAACTAGCCATTTAGTGGAATATCTATCACCTTTGGGTATTTGGTGATTTATAATTGATTATGAAATAAGTGAATGAGGAGTTTGAGATAAAGAATGAGAAATTTATTTCCTATAAATAGTTTTTAGATCAATTAAATATAATTTTTTCAATCTATCACATTTGAACAAGTATCTAGCATACTAATAAGGTATTTGATTCTATGGCCACTATCGGGTCCTTAATCAACCTTTCAAAATATGTTCTTGAAGGAAATTTTCTCATTGAATATTTAATTTTACTAGTTCATCAATCTAAGGATCATTTTCAAATTTGTGCCATCCTTGATCCAAATCTACCATGGTTTCATGACATTTATACCTACCTCCATTAGAACATCTTACCACCTAACCTAAACCATCACCAACACAAAGCATTCTTCCATCTTAAATCCCATTATACCATCCTTGGTAGCACACTCTATCAGTGAGGTTTTGATGGGACCTCATTGAGATGCCTTACCTTAAAGGAGGATACTCTTATAATTAAGGAGGCCCATAATGGTATCTATGGTAGTCATATTAGTGAGATGGCCTTGGATACGAATTTGCTCAAGACTAGATATTATTGTCCTATAATAGATCAAGATGTCTACCAATATGTAAATAAATGTGTAGCCTATCAAAATCATGGTAATCTCATTCATGCCCCTACATAAAAGCTTCAACCTATAATGAGCCCATGGCCATTTTCCATATGGGGATTAGATTTAATTGTCAATATAAATCTGACATCATCTAATGGGCATAAGTTAATAATCATTGCTATAGAGTAATTTTAAAAATGGGTTGAATCCATGTCACTTATCTACACCAAAGGTCTCTAAATATAAAATTTTATTTTGAATCATATTATTTTATGTTTTAGCATCTTAGCCAAAATCCTATCAGACAATGAAAAGTCTTTTAAAAATTAAGAGGTTGAAGATTTGTGAAATTTATATCACATTAAGCACCACTTTTCCACACCATACTATCCCTAAGGGAACAGATAAGTAGAAGCCACTAATAAGGCACTTCTTAAGATTCTAAAGAAAATCATCAATTATATAGGAATAAATTGGAATTTTCAACTATACCCTACACTTTGGTCTTATAGAACTAGTGTCTAAATATAAACTTAGGCCACTTGGTACTCTTTAGTTTATGGAATAGAATAAATCCATCTCATAGAAGTAGAACTCCCCTCTTTATGCACATATTTTTTGGGCATCATTATGGATCATAATCTCAGAAAATAATGACTACAAGAGTTGGAAGTATTGACGAAAAATGTCAAAATGATTTGAACCATCTTCAGGCATATCAAAATAAGCTCAAGGGCCAATATCATTGAAAGATCCAGTCTTGAAAATTTGAAGTCAGTAACTTAGTCCTCAAGTGAAATCAAAGGAACACCAATTTATATTGAGATAAGAAGGTAAACTTTCAAGCAAATTAGCTCGGTCCTTATAACATTATTACAAAATCTGGGTCAAGAGCCTACAAATTAGCTACACATCATGGTGATGAGATTGATGAGCCTTTGACTATCATGTATTTGAAATGTTTTTAGACTTGAAAGGCTCTCCAAAATATCTATCTATATGTCCCCACTATTGGGGGAATATACATTTCCATTTCACTTCTACTTTCATCATTCCATTCCATATTTATCTATATGAACCTAGTCTTAACAAAGGGTATTTATTAAATTCTTAGGTAGAATCAGGAGACAAGAATTTTAAGTTGGGGCAAGCCATTGATATTAGTGTGATGGGAATATATATTGAGGAGTCTTCCATAATAGCTACATCCACTTTTAATACATCATCCATCCTATTTATGACATCATAATACATATCCCAATGTCATCCTCCTTGATGATTATTTCTCCTACTAACCTCAAATTACATCCATATTTATCTATCCATATCCATCCCTAAGTAATGATCCACAAGATCCCGCAAATCTAATCATTATTGGAGGGTCACATAATATCCCTACTCCAAGATCAATAATACACTCTAAAATTAAATCCTGATCATTCACTCGAAACCCTAACATGGTTATTTATGACTATTTTGAATCCTTGTCTCAATCATGATAAAAATAATTTTTGGGCACAATTTTCCCCATGTTTATATTTTTTCATGTCCCTAACAATTTGTTCCTCTTAGGATCTTTTGAAACCTTGTTATCAAGTCCATTTTAAATAATAATTATCCTGCATCATTTTCTTAAGTTATTTATTAAATTCAAATGTATAAAAATCAAACATGTTTACCCTAGTCCATTTTATCTTTTATGTCTTATCTTATGTTTTTATAAATGTGTATATGTGTGTTATTATGTGTTAAAGTTTACATCTTGTAAATATTATTCATAGTTAATAAAATTTTATTGCCTTTTTATCTTGTTTATATTTTGTTATTTTTCATTAAGTGGGAAAAATAATGGTCTAAGTGACTACCCAAGATCAAAAGTGGGTAAGTCATCCAAAATGGAGTTCCCACACCCTATGACTTCAATATGACCTTGACCATTATCATGTCATTGGCACACTTCTACTCACATGTTCAATAGTAAATTGGATTTCCTACATCTCTAATGGCTTTAAATATCCTTTTCCCCTAATCATGTCACTATCTAGTCTAACCATCCTAACCTACTATCCCACACCCACCCATCTCTTTAGTGAAAGAATGTTTTTGTCCAACAATAATTTGTGAGACACATAATTAAAAATAATGGATTATTTTATTAATGAGATCAAGGAATTTGACTCAAGAGAGGATGTTTAGTATCATGTTAGTTTCAAAATGAAAATAAAATGAAATAAACACGTTAACTAGCATAACATCTCTAGGCCTAGACACTAGGGAGAGCTTAGTTAATAAACACAAATAAAACACAAAATAAAATGCAAAAGAAACATTATTTTACCTTCCCTAGATGCATAAAAATGTTTGTTTGTAGTGGATTGCTTAGCTTATGATCATGAAGACTTCATCAAAGGAATCTTGGTTATCTCCTCTTCTCCTTGACACCTTGTGGTTTTGGCTTGGCTTGGATTGGAATAAATTTGGCATGGTAACAATAATTTCAATATCTTTTAGAATCATTTTTGAATTATAACTTTGCATTACCAAGACTTAAAAATGATTATCATGGCCTCTCTATTTATAGATTTTTTAGATTAATCAGAATCAACTTGAACCATCCATCTCAAGATTGAGATGTGTGGCTAAGGATTAATCCAATTATGTAACTAAAATCCACAAATAGGCTCATAAATATTTGGGATAGAGGAGCAATTAAGAGGCATGAAGGGCTTTGATGAGGCATGGGAGGTATGAATCTTGATATTTGTGGCATTTATAGCCTAGGGATGTCTTCCTAAGAAATGAGGTCACCTGATGATGAAGATATTCAATATCAATTTCCAAAATTAAGTATTCAAGAAGTTCCCATAAAATTCTTAATTAGGATCTAATTTGGTTTAATTAGCTCTTAAGCATGATTAAGCACTTTGTGCACAAATTACTAAAATTGATTAGAATACCTTATTATTGGTCCAAAATTTGACTGGATTGGAATTGAAGCCAATTTTAGATGCATTAGAACTGTATTCCCATCTAGGATGTTACCAATAGAAAATAACAAAGGCACATATCTTGTGTAAGAGATTTGATAGAAAAAAGCAATCCAGAGTACCCAGGTGCAAAATTGGCATTTTGACTTGAAATGATCTGATCAAAGTTAGCTTACCCATACATTAAATTACCCCATTTAATGATACCATAGACAAAATAAGAACTTTAATATATCAATTTCAACTCATTTAGCATGTTTTAGTGTTTCTAGGCCAAATTGTGCATTTTGGTGGAAATTGGTCAAAAGCCTAGTTGGAGGTTATCGATGGCCAAATTTAGGTGTCTAAAGTTTGCCCCTATTTGGGAAGATGTTGAAAACCATAGACAAATCAATGTCTTCTCAAATAATAAAAAAGTTCATGTATGCGTACAAATATAATGATGATAAACTAACTATATGATGCCCCCTCGAGGGAATGGTTGGCACAAGTAGGTCAGTAAATAGTCCCTTGAAAAGAAAGAAGTGAAATAAGGGAACCAAAGATAGGAAATATGATGGGGTGAAAACACAATGATTTTAAAAAACTAATCAACATCACTAAGAATTCAAGTGGGATGTTATATAATGGATTGCCCAAAAGTGATTATAAGTATTATACCCTGATAGTGGCAACATGGTATGATAACATAATGATTTATACAAAGGTGGTTATAATCATTGAGAAAATGGAAATGACCTAGTTAGGATAGATAAATATGATAATAGCATGCCCTGATATGGGTATAAAAATTAATGTGGTGATAACATAATGATTTTCCCAAAGGCAGTTATAATCATTAATAAATGTAGGTGGGATGGTATCCAATGATTTGCCCATAGGTGGTTATAATCATTAGACCCTGATTATGGAAAACATGATAAACTTGGTCAAGGATAATGATCCACATCCCTTCTCAGGGATACTTCTCCCCGCTGAGGCAATCATCGCATGCCACATGTCTGATTAGGAATCACCTTGGGTATTTCATGGCTGGCCATATAGGGATCTGGAAGAGGACCAAGATCACTCTAGAGATTTTGGTGTGACAACCAGTCTTCTATTGGTATCAGAGCCAGGTCTCGAGGTCAAACCTATGCAAGCTAGTGGGCATGATCCACATCCCTTCTCATGGATATGTCTCCCCACTGAGGTAATCATCACATGCCACATGTTTGACTAGGAATCACCTCGGGTGGTTTGTGGCTGGCCATATAGGGATCTGGAAGAGGACCCAGATCACTCTGAAGCTTTTGGTGTGATGGCCAGCCCTTTTATTGGTCACGATGAATTAGAATAACTTACTAATAGGGACATGCTCATCTAAACCAATAAAGGTTAAAATTATTTTATGGTTAATTACTCTATTTGAGATATGATTAAGAGTGAATTAAGATGTTAGTGCTGAAGAGATGCCACCATTATTGAATATAATTCTTTAAGTTGAGGTTTATTGTAGCATGTGTCGGTAGGCATCATGGTATAACATCATGAGGACTTGGCCGACATAGGCATAAGGACCGACTCCCAAAATCCAATACTCAAATAGAAAATAATGCACCAATGATAAAAAATATTATGACAATGTAAACATATGAATATGGATGGATTCAAGTATAAGTGTGGACAAGTAATCACCCAATGAAAACACATATATTGAATCAAGGCAACAGTGTTGAAAGTAAACAAATAGGTAGAAAAATAAATAAAATAAGTAGAAACAAACAAACAAATAATGTAATATAAACCATATTAACATTGCCCCTAGAAAATAGGTGACAACTTAATAAACAAACAAAAAAATGTGGGAATATAAGAAAAGGAAGGGGGTGGAAAAGCTATCTTTGTATGTACTAGGCAAGTGGATGTTGCCTACATAGCTCCATGGATGTAATATCCAAAATAACTTCAAGCCAAATGTATTTCTCCTAGGGAATGGGAAGAATGTGATAACTAATGAAAACAAATAGAATGGATGTGATAAAGGAATAGGAATGGTCTTTTAAAATGGCAAGTGTGTGAGAGAAAAGGCCAAAACGGATAGGGAAACTAAGTGACAAGTGGTTTTTCTTACAAATTAGTAAGGGTTCCTAGAATCCTTAAGGCAAAGAAGTGGTCAGTGTTTTTTGATTTTTTTTCTAACAATTTTACAAATGTTTTAGGAATTTTTGAAGTATCTCAACTCGATCAAAAATGATGAGACACTAAATGGTTCAAGCTCACAAAATGGTGAGAGTGTTCAAACTTAGGTAGATCACAAAATGGTGAGAGCATTCAAACTTAGGTTGCTAACAAAATGATGAGAGCGTAGAAACTTAGGGTAATCACAAAATAGTGAGAGCATGGCTTAGGTTACTTTCAAAATGGTGAAAATGTGGCTTAGGTTTCTCACAAAATAGTGAGATCATTTAAACTTAGGTTACTTGAAAAATTATGAGAGCATTTCAACTTATGTTGCTTGTAAAATGGTGAAAGTGTTTAAACTTATGTTGTTTACAAAATTATGAGAGTGTTTAAACTTATTTTTTTACAAAATGATGAGAGTTCTTAAACGTATGTTGCTCACAAAATGGTGAAATCATGGTGGAAAGGGTGATTGAGCTGACCTCAACAAGTATCGAGCTCTACCTACATAGTCCCAAAGTAGGACCTTAATTCACTATAGTTTTACCCTTATAACAGAGGAATTCAACTTGTGCAGTAGTTAATTCAAACAAAATAGGCATAGTTGGTAAAAGGGAATAATATGGCATAGGAAGAGGAAAGTTGGTATGTCAAGGCTCAATAAACAAATGTTTCCCCTAGTTTTCTCATAGGTAGTTATAACTAGGACACAATGGCATAAATCAATTGTACTAATTTTCCCAAAGGTAGTTATAATTAGTAGAAAGACCAGTGATAAGAAAGAAATAACAAATTAAGGATGAAACTAACAAAACTTCTATCATACTATTTAAAAATATGGTCTCTATCTAATGTACTCAAACTAACTGATGAAACTAATCAGATTTGTCAATGCTAAAAATGTGCAATGAATATAAAAAACCAAGGTCAAATAGGCTAGGATTTAGAACACACTTGGTCGATAGAATGGGATGGTAAACAAAATGGAAGGGCTAAAAATAATTATAAGAATGATACTTGTACAAAGAATAATAGTGATAAAATATCACAACATGAAATGGTCCTTATAAACGATACACCTTAGCACTCAAGCATAGTACCACTTGAGGTGAATAATATTCATCAGCTTAGGAAGTGCATCTCCATCAGGTATGGCATGTCTGCATGATTCTAATCCATAATCTATAGTAATGATGAAATCCCCTATCCCATTTGGCTTGAATTTACCTTTATGATTATTTTTATTCATGGTATTCTTTTAGTTTTCTTTAAGAACAAGATCACAAATTTCAAATGTTTTATACTTAACATGTTGATTATAGTGGCCTTTGAGTTGATTCTAATATGTCTGAAGATTATTGAGCACAGTTGTGCATTTTTCATCAATTAGGTCTAGCTTTTATAGGTGAGATACTCGATAGTCATGATCATCTAGGACATGCTTGAAAGATATGCATAGTGAAGGCAACTCGACCTCAATGGGAAGGATGGATTCTATACCATAAACAAGTGAATATGGAGTGGCTCCTATGGAGGTATGGTGATTGGTATGATATGCCCAAAGGGTAGGCAATATGTGGAGGTGCTAATCATGACTGACATCATTGAAAATATTTTTCATAATATTGAAAATGTTTTTATTCAATTCTTTAACCTAGCCATTACCTTGAGGGTAATATACTATAGAAAAATATTATGTGATGTTATATTCGGTACATAGCTAGTCGACATCCTTATTCTTGAATGATCCTCCATTATCAAATATAATGTTAAAAGGGATAATTTAGTGGAAAATGAGATGGTTGAAGATGCATTTGGAAATTTGCTTTTAATTCATGTAAGTGAGGGGTATAGATTCAACCCACTTAGTGAAATACTTAATGGTGGTAAGGATATGTTTATGGCCATTAGATAAAGTGGGGTTGATTTTCAAAATGAGGTCGAGTCCTCATGTAGCAAATGGCCATGGTGTCAACATTGGATTTAGAGTTTGTGTTGGGACATGAATCAGATTAGCATGCCATTGACATTTATCACACTTTTTTACATATATAGTTACATCTGCATCTATCATGGGATAATAATAACCAGTATGAAAGATATTTTTGGATAGGATTACCCCACTAGAATTAGCTCCACATACTCCATCATGAAATTATCTTAACACTAGTGTAGACTCTACTGAAGTTAAACCATGAAGTAAAGTTCCATCAAAACTATAGTGGTAAAGGGTGGATCCAAGTAGAGTGTAATGAGTGGAGTGATGGATAAAGGCTTTAGTTTGTTTTTTAGATAGGTTAGGTGGTAGAACTTAGTCATGAAGGTAGTTGTATAGGTCTGAGTATCAAATAGAATTAGGATCAACAATATCACAAATCATTACAATAGTTGAAGGTTTATGGGGTGGTGCAAATAAATTTTGAACAAGCAATTGATATTCTCTAGCTTTGTCTATTTATCAAATTAGAGAGCCAATAGTAGCCATGGCATATATAGTTATATTACTAGCCCTTGGTATATACTCAAACTAAATGTTAGTAATTTATTGCTTTAAGGTGTCAACTATAACCTTATATAGAACCAACTTGTCATCTTTAGTCTGAAAATGGTCTATGACTTGATTGATGATTAATTGAGAATCACCATAAACCTTTAGATGAGATATATTCCATTGTACTACTTGTCAAAATCTTGCAATAAGTGCTTCATACTCAGTCATGTTGTTTATACAAGGAAAACTGATTATAAATAACTTAGGGATTAGATCCCCCTATGGTGTATTAAATAAGATGCCTACCCCTAATCCATGTGAATTAAATGAACCATCAAAATATAGAATCTAGTACTACTCCTCAAGAGGTGTGTCAATGATAGTCATTCTGGATTCATCAAGAAAATGAAATGTGAGTGGTGTTGTGTCTGTAAGGGGTGCTTTAGCAAGTTAATCTCCAAGAACATGTCCTTTGATTGACTTTTGATTGACATAATATATATTAAACTCACTAAGAAGCATGATCCATTTGGCCATTCTAACTTGTAAAGTTATTTTAGATAGTAGATACTTGAGTGGATCTACTTTTGAAATGACCATGGTCTTATTGTTCAACATGTAATGGCACATTTTTTGAGCTACAAAGACCATGACTAAACAAGATTTTTCAATAGGTGAATAATTGTGTTCATATGTGACCAAGGTAAAACATAATTATTATATTGCATGTTATTTTTCATTGTTATCATGTTGAGCCAAAAGTGCCCCCAAGGCATTATCGGTATTTGATAGATACAACAAGAATGGCCCTCCTAGTATATGAGGTAACAAAATAGGTGGATTAACTAGATAGTCATTGAGTTATTGAAAAGTTTTTTAGTAGTGGTCATCATAGTGAAATGTAATTCCCTTATTTAGAATATGTTTAAATGGATGACACTTTTCTACTAGCAGAGAGATGAAGCATCAGATTAACTAGATCTTACCCTACAAACTGTGGAGTTGTTTCAAATTAGTTGGTGGTGGGATCTTAATTATAGCATGGATTTTGGCTAGATCGACTTAAATACCCCTATGAGACACAATGAATCCAAGTAAATTTCATGAGGTTACTCTAAACACACATTTATTTGGATTGAGTCTAACTTTTTACTCTCGTATTCTTTTAAATATCCTATGTAACACTACTAGATGGTCAGCTCTTATCTTGGATTTTCCTAATATGTCATCAACATATTATTCAATAATATCATGCATCATATAATGGAATATGATATTCATGGTCCTTTTATATGTAGCTCCAACATTTTAAAGACTGAATGGCATTGCTTGATAACAAAATGTTCCCCATGGAGTGGTGAATGACATTTTATGTTGGTCTTTTGGTGCTATTCTAATCTAGTTGTATCCTAAAAATCCATCCATGAGTGAAATCATTTCATAACATGCTATGGAGTGAATAATCATGTCTATATTAGGCAATGGAAATTCATCATTAGGAAAATCTTTGTTTATGTATCAGAAATCAATACAGATTTAGATTCTTTCAATCTTTTTGCTAATAGGCACAACATTAGATATCCATTCTAAGTAGTCAATGGACTAGATATATCAAGCTTTTAAGATTTTATCCAACTCTTTATTTACCAATATTGCAACACAAGGATGCATCTTACACAACTTTTATTTCATCAATTTGGCATCAAGATGGACCACAAGGTGGTACAAAACCAAGGTAGGGTCCAAACCTGGCATGTTAGAATAAGCCCATGCAAAGATACCTATAAATTCTCTCAATAGAGCTATAAATACTTCACATTCCTCCTCAGTCAGTGACATGCCTAATTTTATCCATTTTGGGTCTAATTGAGTCCTGATGTTACCTATATTATATCTTTGACTAGAAGGGTCAAACCATCTTTTATGATAGTAGGCAAAGAATTGAACTATTGGACTATATCAAGGTCCTCTAGTAGGACTTGATCTTCAACATCTCCTAGGCATGATGAATCTGAGTCCCCCAATGAGAGAGTTGGTCATGTGATAAAAACATTTAGAAATTCTTGAATAATTTGATCAAACACTTGTTGTTGCTCAAAACTAAAATCATATACATAGGCAAATTCATCATTGGTGGTCTTCTAGTCTAAATTTAAAGAAGAATGAACACCCCCATCTAATGGCACCTAAAATAGGTTTTCCCCACTATACTAGCCTTTATCTTTAATTTTTCCCTAGTCAAAAATCACCTCGACGAGTTTTTCACTTTGGGACCTCAATGTTTTATTTATTTCTTTTTGGCTAAGGGTGTTCACCTGCTCTCCAAAATAAGCTTCAGGATATAATCTAATTGAGAATCCTAATTTATGATCTCCCAAAAGAACATTGCCTCTAAGGCCTACAAAGTCACAAAATGCCTCATCATTCTAAAAATTGTCAATTGGTAAATTGGATTCTTATTGGCCCCAATGTATCAGTTGGGGATATTATAATGGCAATGGGTTGCGATAAAAGACTAGAATAAGGGTAAAATGGTATTGTTATCAAATTAGTTAGTCTCAGCTAGGTCATCAAAGGTGAGGATATGATTAGACTCTATTTTACTATCATCATCATCATCATCACTAGCCACCGATGATGGAACTTGAATAAGATATGTGGGGTCACTTCTAGGCAGTTTAAATCCAAGTCCATAAGGTCTTTTGTACTTAGTCATGGAAATTGGCTCAATGGTTCTTTTTTTATTATATTTTAGGCTTCTTCCTTCATAATATTGATGCTTCATGATCCTATTGGGAATAATATACTTTGTACTTTTATAATAATCAATTTGGTTGTCATTATACAACCATGATTCATCCCCTTCAAGAGGGTCTTGTTCTAAGCCAGATGCTGGAACAAACATGATATGTCCCTTATCTTTATTCTTTTATTTTCAATGCATGTGTGGGGTACTTTTAGGTCATCCAAAGGTCTCTAGATTATGAGAAAAATTGGCAAGATGGAAGGTATCATGGGTCACATATTCCCCTGGGCCATAATCTAAAATGGTGAAATGATTGGAATATTTAGGAGATGGCATGTGGGAAAGGGAATCCAAGGTATTAGGATCTATGCAATTATCCTATGGAGGATCAATAAGTATGGCCTTTCTTTTATCTTACTTGGATCTTGGATTCATGTTGTATTGGTAATTTTATATTTGAAACTCAACATCAATATGTTTATATTGTTCATACGGGAGTAAATCTCCTAAAATATTCACTTCCAACCCTGAGTGAGAGAACTTGATGCATTGGTGTAGCATTGATGGGACTACATGAATCTCATGTCACCAAGGCCTTCCTAGAAGCATATTATATGACAACTTAAGATCAAGCACATGGAAAAGTGTATCATGGGTCAAAGGCTCAATGATAACTAGTAAGCTAATAGTGCCTTGTGATTCTCTTTCCTGATTTTCATAGGCTTTGATAGTTATCATTTTGGGCTAAAGATCTGAAATTATTCTCTTTCCTTATTGTCATAGGCTTTAATTATTATGCATTCAATAAACTCCCAAATCAGTCTCTTCTATGAAATTATATAGATCAAGTCCATGCATTTCAATGATGTACTTAGTAAGGAAAATATCAAAAATTCCTTCAAGGGGGAAGGAGGATTCACCTTCCATGACACTTTTTTCTTCTTTATTGATTAGACAATTATGATTTGAACTTGTCTCCATGTATGTCTCAATATAAAACCTTACTAAGGGATGATTCCTTATAGTCACCTTGGTTCCATATCTTATTTTAAAAGATATAAAATACTATTTAGTATAAAGTTACCCTCATATCTTAGTCGTGAAGTCTCTTGACAAGTAGATAGCAAAATGAGTTGGAAGGTCTACCACCATAATGTCTTGTAAAATTGGGAAGCTTGGGAAATCATGTAGGAATACTTTCATACCTCTGACCAATCCCATTATCTTAGTTGGAGTCCCATCAATACACAACACACCTTTATTATGTAGTTCATATTTCAATCCCAATTTATTAGCCACCCCCTGAGGCATGATGGTGGTACTGGCTACACTATCTAAAATACAGTTATGAACCAACTTGTCTCCCATCATGAGTATGGGGTAGAAGGGTGGAGAATTTTTAGATTTTGTGGAGGGATTTAAGACATGACTTTGAGAATTGGTAAGGGCCACACTATTGTGCGTTGATGTTTGAGTGGCTACATGAATGTTTGCTAGCTATTCTTGTAACAGCGCCTTTTGACCAGGCATATGCAAGACTTTCCAAAGAGATATGTTTATCTTGTCATTCTAAAAAGAATAAAAAATGTTTAGATGGGAATTATTCACCTTTTATTACATTATTTATGGTAGTTGGGGAGTCTAAACATGTGTTATAGGTTTGACAATCCTACTTGCATTCTGATTTTGCTAAGGAGCATGACTTGTAGGAAGAACTGCATTAGGAGTCACACCTTATGGCCTTAGAGAGGAATCAATTTGGGTTACATATACTCCTAAAACATCTCCCAAATCTCTCTTCTTAGCTCTTATCTTGGCTACAATTGATGCGATTTGATTTAACATGTAGTCATCCTTAGCTTGAAAGTTCATCATACCTACACTCTGGCTACTACCTTCTCCATAAATATCCCTTTGGCTAGCATTCGCTTCTTCTAATGTCATGTAAGGAGTGGTTTTTTGTTATGCCACCAAAGCTTTGCTATCTTCTCCACCATCATACATAAACTAACCTTGAGTTTATCCCCATTAGTCCAAATGATTCTCTCCTTCAAGTTGATTAGCATGTACTAAAATAATAGCCTTTATGGAAGGAGTGGGATTAGGATTATAGGCATTACGATACCTATTGAAACCTTGTTGACCCTACCCTCTTCCTTGGTAGTTGTATTGGGGTGGATCTCTATAGCCTTGTTAAGGATAATATTGATGATTATGTGGAACACTTGTATAGAATTAAGATTACTTGAGTTGAGCTCATAATGACTGGATTTCATCATCTTTATCCACAACATTATCCACCTTATTGGGAAAGGATCATAGCTTGACATTGGCATTAGGAACTTGTGCTATGCTTGGATCTTCAACTAAACTATGAGATAACAAAGGCATGGAAAATCTTGGAGGTAGCTTTCCAACCTATATTAAGATATTCTCAACTTTAATAGATATCTCACATGCATCTGGTAGAGTGAATCCTCCCATTGACTGGAACATCACTATCACATCAGTACTAATACCCTTGAGATAAGTAGGGAACACAAAACTAGGAGGTATCATGATAGGTGATAACCTATGCCAAGTCCTTTGAAACCTTTCATAGAAATCTCCCATGGATTTATTAGGACCTCTCTTTATCATGTTTATTTGATGGATTATAAAAGTGTGGTCACTCTTATTCTCAAATCTAGTCACTAGTAATTCTCCAAATCCATCCCAAATTGTAATGTAATCACCTTCTAAAGTCTTATACCAGTCAAGTGCCTTGTCTTTTAGATAGATAACAAGAAATCTAATGGCTATGTTAGCTCAAGTAACATTATAAAAGTTAAAAAAAATTGAAATGTCCCTAATATGCTCAGATGGGGTAATAGGGCCCTCTCCATTGAAACCAGGGAGACTCTTGGTAGTATTGGGCAGAATAGGGTCATATGTAGGAAGGTCAATTGGATTTTAGGTGTTAAAGGATGGCAAAGGTTGTTGCTTCTCCATTTATCTACATTCCACTTGATATATTTTTGCTCCAACTTCTTCTTCTTATTCTCCAAAACCTCCTTAACAAGGATCTCTAAGCATTGTGAATGGTTTAGGGCATTGTTCTTTAAGAAGAGCTTCAACAAGAGGGGCTTGATCAGAAGTCCTAGATGACCTAGTGAGGACCATAAAGTATAATGTGGGAAACTTGATCTACAACCAGAGATTCTCACCTTTTAGAGTTTCCAAATGCTGGATTAAGTATATTTCTACAATGCTAAGCTTGTTAAGACCAACATTCACCTTGACATGAAAATAATTAGTCCCATCGAGCATGCCAGAATTGTTATATCAAAATATTTTACCTTAGAAGAGAGTGTTCAATCCTCTTCTAGATTTGGGAAATGTTGGGAGATTTTTAGGTATGTGGGTATACCTATAGAGGAAATGAACCTCTATATTTAAAAGAGCTAGCTCTGTGAATGTGTCTCTACAAAACAACTTATGTCTAAACTAGTTTTCTTAAAGATAAAAGAGTTAGAAATTACAAAAAGGATAACCTACTATAATAATGGTGATATGCCAAGATTATCTTCCACATGAATATCATATTCTAGTGCATAATACATCAAAATGCATAGACCATTCCCAAGCTCTAAGGATTCTAACACAAGTATTTCAACATAGAGGTAAGATGTGTAAAATGACACAAGGAAAATGAACTAGAAGGTAAACTTTGTATATTTAAAAATAGTAATACACATGCAAAAATTTAATACACTTAGAAACACTCTATATGAATAGTTATATCCAAAACTCTTGCTCAAGCATGAAGGACAAAGGATAGAAGGATGAAAACCATCACTTGTATTCACTATAGATCTCTTAAACACTCAAACAATTGCTTATAACTTGAAAGAAAACATATTAGTACTTAATGCTTAAAGTTAAAATGTGATATCATTCTAGTAGGGCTTCACCATATAGTGTGTGGGTCTCTTTTCACTAGCCTAAGGGCCACATATATAGCAGAGAGCCAAAGGGCAACATATATAGCAGAGAGGAAGTGAGAGGGGGAAGCCTTTTGTTTCAAAGAGAGGAATCAATTGGTTAGAAGTCTCCATCTTTAGTTTCAACCATCTTCTTAAGGGATTCTCATTTAAGCCATAGATTGATCCATGTCATCTCCTATGGTTACACAGTTTAGACTACTCTCTCAAAGATGCTTCTCTAATGATTTTACTAATAGAAATAGGATAATGTTGGGCTAAGTGATGGCATCAAAGTAGTTATCCACCTATTGTAGATTTTTCATTTTCATTCCATTGGCCTTGTCTTCCTCCTTTGATTGGTCTTGACAAAATGACATGGATCTTGGTTGATCAATGTTGATATGGGCCCTCTCACTAATTTGATGGATGAAGGATGCAAGCATTTGGATCTACATTTGAATCCTTTTGTTTAAACACCAATGGTTATCTCACTATTATGAAATTGTCATTCATTCAACTATCATTCCACTTGGATGATTCCTTTAGAGCCATTTTCCTTTAGGCTTTTTGTTATCAGGCACCTCCCTATCATCCTCCCTTCAAACTTCTCAAACATGCCCTTTCATTCTCCTTCTAAGAACTCTGCACAAGTGTCTATACCCTTTGGACTTTTTTGAAGGACACTTTGGCATGGAAATACCCTTCTAGATCTTAGGTTTAGGGTACTTTATTTGAAAGTTTCCCTTCAAAACTTTTGAAAAGTCCCTTTAGATTAATTTCTTTGAGAATTCTCCTCAGGCATTTTCCCCAAAATAATCCACCTTTCAGGCCCCTTTGGATTGGTACACCTTTACCAAGAATTCTCCTTTGGGCTTTTTATTTAAGACAAAAAATCTGAAGCAACTTTCCTGTGGGCTGCGTTTGGTGTCCCTTCGATCCTTTTTTGAAGGACACTTTTGCAATAAAAGACCCGTTAGTAATTTTTGTAAGGCACTTTACAGGTGAAAATATCCTCTCAAAATTTGATGTGCCCTATATAAGAATGTAATTTCCCTTTTGGAATTGTGCAAGTGACCACTTTCTTGAAAGAGAGACCCTTCAGAACCTTTGAACTATACCCTTCCTTGAAAGATGCCCTTTGAAAGAATGAAAGTTGACTTTTGTTTGAGGAAAATTCCCTTTGAGCTTTTTGAAAGTTTCCCTTTGGAATTTTTCTGAAGGACACTTTGAAGGAAAAAAACCCTTCAGCAATTTGTAATGTACCCTTTGAAAATATTGTTTCAAAAAAAATTTGAAACAATTCTTTCAAAAAAGTTGTAAAATACATTTCCTTCAGACAAGTGGAAAAGATCAATTCTTTCAATTTTTTTGTCTGAAACAAAAATTTTGAAAGAATTCCTTTTAAAAGTTACAAAGGAGAATTCTTTTAAAAAGTTACAAAGGATAATTCTTTCAGACTTTTTGTCTGAAAGAAAGAACAAACCCATTGAAAAAAACCTTTAGAAAATCAAAATAAACTCTTCATAAACTCAAAATTCCCCTTTGGAAAAGTGTAATTTCCCTTTGGAAAAGTGGAATTGCCCTTCAAAAAAGTGGAATTACCCTTTAAAAAAGTCCAAAATGTCCCTTCGCTTTAGAAATGATCCTTCAACATTTTTGAAATGTACCCTTCAAAAAACCTATTTAGGACCAATTCCTTCAGACTTTTTTTTTGGACAAAAATTCCAAAATAATTCCTTTGAGACTTGGACAAATATATCAAACAAAGGATTTCGAAGGAAATAACACTTGGTTTTTATTTGTTGTGGAGATGAAACAATAAAGATGTTGCACTTAGCCAAAAGAAAGATGCAAAACTTGGGAGTGAAAAATGACTAACACATCCTATTTATCTAACCTAACTAGGGTAGCCCCATATACCACTAATTATAACCACCTATGGGTAAATTATTTCACTTATACCCCATCATTTTTATCTATTTGGTCCACTCATTTCCTTGTTTTGAGGGACCATTTGCTGACGCTTTTACCAACCACTCCCTCAAGGGGGAAACTATAGTTCATCCATTTTTATTAAATTCATAATCATACAAGACCTTTTCAATCTTTGATAATAAGTTACTATGCTTATAGATTACATGCCTTACCAAAAAGGGGCAAACTATAGACACCTAAAATTGGCCACAAATGGCTTCATACTGGATTGTAGACTGATTCTTACCAACCTTTGTAAATCCAACCTAAGAATCACTAAACATCTCAAATTTAGCTTCATAATATTCATTTTGGCTCATAAACCGATTAAATGGGGCAAATGCACACATTAATTTATTCAAAATCTTGTAAAATGCTAAAATCCCTAAACAAATTAATTAACATGCAAAACCTAATTAATGCCTAACTAAATCATCCTTGAACAATTAAATGAATTATCAAAAAGGAAATTCAAAAATCAAAGAATGTCCTAGGAATTCATAATTACCTTTTTGTGAGTTATCAAATATCCAAAAATATCTTAGCATGCCCATTCATTGATAATCATGACAATTTGACATCTCTTAACTCTACTGTGGTTAATTAACTCACAAAGGTTAGGTTTGAACCCATTCTAAGTTCTAACTACAATCTAACTCACCTTAGGTTGGGGTTAGTTTCTAAACCTATAAATACAAGCATATGCCTCTCCATTTATATATCTTGTACATGCTAATGTTATAATGTTGATTTTATGACAAGATTGGAAACAATTGGTTTCTAATACAAAAATTGTGAATACCGAGCCAAGCCATCAAGCCATGAATCTATATCAATCAAGCATGAGCCAAGAAAAGTGCTAAAGATAAAATTAGATAGCCAAGCTCCATTGCCATAGACTTCTTGATCACAATCCCAATAAGTCAAAGAAGAGATATTTTGTAACATTCAAGGAAGGTAAGAAAAGTTATTTTTCTTACATTTTAGTTGTCTTTTATCAATTGTTTTTATTCACTAAGCTCCCCTTATGATCTAGGCATTGAGTTTTTAAGACTTTTAATTGTGTTTTTTTCCTTTTTATTTCATTTCGAAATTAACACATGATCTAACCTCCCCTCCATCATCAAATTCATCACATCAAAGGTCTTAGTCCCTTCATCAACTTGACATACAACCTTCTATTTACCCTTATGGGTTTATTCCTTATGGTTGTCTTTAGACTATTATTTGGGTTCTACTTTAGTCATGTTATGAGTTTTAGGTTCTTGTAAGATGGAAAATTCATTCTCAAATTCACCATTCATGGTCATTATTATGTCTTCAACTTGTACTTGAACACCTAGTACTGCTTGATGGATCACTTGCAAGGATATGTTTAGATCTATTAAGGGTGAAGAGAATGCAAAGGTGGTGAGTAGACCATGTTTGATGTATTATGAGGTAACTATATCTAGGCTCATCTCTTTATGAACATACCATGCCCTAATCTAATTGTGTAGAGTGCCATAAAATTCATGTACCCATAAGGATTATAATATAAATGTCTCATCGTCATTCCAAAGATTCTAAAAAGGGACTAGATGGACACCTGGGGACTTAAAACCATTATAACTAATTATGCCACAAACTTAGTTGTGATGGTGAAAGTGATGATGCATCATGTTTCATACTTATTCCCATGTCAATAACCTATTTATATGAGTAGCCCACCCATGGGAAACTATTCCTTGAATTATAGTGAGTACACACATTCATTCATATTCAAAAAAATAGTAAACCTTCAATTATTATAAATATTACCAAACTTAAATATGGCCATGAATCCTAAGGGCTTGATACAATTATAAGTGTGGCACATTCATTAGGCATCCATCAATGGGTCAAACATACTTATAATGTTTAGGTAGCTTATATGGAGCATTTATTTTTTGACCTACTATAACACAACCTCATCTTGTGAGGTCATATTCTACTTGTGTCCATTATGTATAGTAAATATTTATGGTGTCAGATATGGAATACATGTCTCCCCAATGAACTAAAACATTAAAAATAGGATCTACATGTTTATTTTATTGTGTTTTGATGTTATCAATGTGTTTGAGGTCTTCATTAGCATCAACTACTTATATAAAAGTGGGACCTTTATCATCAATGAGAGGGATCACTATGGGATTTGTGTCATTCTAAAAGATGATGTAGAAATTCTTAAAATTCAAGTCAAAATTATTGATATAGCACCATGGTCAACCCAAAAGAGCTAAAAACCCATCAACATCAATGAGTTCAATTACTTGAAAATCCATTTGAAAGGGACACTGATAATATTAGTGGTGGCATCCTTGAGAGATCCTATAGGAACTGATGGAGTCTTATTATCCATAAATAGAACATGTTGGGAGGTTTTAAAGTGGGGGTACCCATCCTTCTCTAAGAATCCTTCATGATAACATTGACTTCTCCACTGATATCAACCAATATATCTCAGATCATCTAGCCATCAATGGATGAATTTAACATGATTTCCTTGTCACATTAAACATCTAGTTGCCCATAAGCTTCTTGTTAGTGTGCATGATTGAAATGATGATCTGTAGGAATCTTGGTTGTCTATTATCTTAACCATTTATTCAATAGGGGAAATATCATTTCATTAAGGACTAGTCTATATATCTCTTAAAATTCAACCTATCTGGATTTGGTTGAGATAGTTTCTTTTTGCATCTTTCTGTGCATGGTTTTATCCTTCTCCTTTAATAATTGAATTTTGCCTTATAAATCATATACTATGGAAATTGTGTCAAGAAATACCTCTTTCTATTTTTGACCATCAAGTTATCATTGAGCATGTGGTTCTTCATAATGAACCTTATCCATAGGTGGAATGTAAATGGGTTAGGAATGAACACCACTTTGTATCATAATATTTCCCTTAGGTCCCATTGGTGGGGTGGTTGTACATGGTCTTCATTGATAATTCAGATTTTTGGCAACATGAATTATCCAAACACCCTTCCCATTATGATCTTTAGTGATATTAGTATATAAATTATGGCATTCTTCATAATGATCAATCTTATAAAAGGCACAAGCTGGGTAAAGTAGATAATCACACGAGTACTTGTCTATAGATACACACTTATAATAGGTCCTAAGTGGAAAATTACCACCCCCTCATTTATTTTCACATCCTTGACATCAAAAATATTTTCCTCTACTAGACTCTTAATTATTAGCGACATAATTCTGGTGAGTCCCTCTTGTACGTGATTTGTGGATCTCATTGATGACTCAAGAATCATTGGTATCATGCATGTATGAATAAAATATTTTATAGTATATGTGCACTAGATCAAGGGAAAATTACATACATCATGGTCATCTTCGAAACTTTCATAAAACTTTTTTATTATAGCATGAACATCCCTCTGTGGGTAGTTATTCCTATTATGGACCTCTACTTCATATTCAACATACCATAGCCTATTGTAGGTGTCATGAGTATTATTGGCCATTAGTATTTCCATATGAGAGGATATATCAACTATTTTAGCCTCCATAAATGGGTTGATCCCTGTATCTATACTTTCAATAGCTTTGGTATGGAGATTAGATTCCAGTGCCTCATGTATGTTAGGAAAGGTCTATGGGGATAGAGCTCGATGAAATAGAAGTAGCAACCCTCCAATAAACAATTGAGCATAATATGTTAAATTAATATCAAATAATAGTTTTGAAATAATTATTTCAAAATCTACATCATATTCTCACAGTCTCTCAGTGAGTTCTTAATTTATGCTTAAACTGAAGAATGTCAAACTCTTGAAGGAATGCATTTTTCAACGTTTCATATCTCAAAAATTCTTGTTAAGGGTTGAATTTATATTATAATTTTTTTGTATAATTTAACAAAGTAGTGAAAAAATGAGTATGCTTTCATTTTGAAGAAGAGATCCCCAAGTTCTTTTCAAATGAGTTCACACATATTAATGTGTTCTACCACATTTTTAACACCTTGATATTCAAGGAGATGAAGCAAAATCTCATAGTACACCATTATTACACTTGGAAATTGTAGTGGACCCTATTTTTTATTTCCTCTAGTTCCTCCTAAACTTTATTATGGATGTCCACTACTACCTCCATCACCACCGAATTATCCTCCTCCAACAGAACCACCAATGGTGATTCCTCCCATACCTCTGATAATAATAGGTGTACCAAAAGTAGTAGGAACTAAATAAGATTTATTTGATATGGGTATGCTCATATTTTTCAAACTATTAATATTATGTCCATTTGTAATTCCAAGTAGAGCCATAGGTCATATTTATAATGTAAAATTTAATGCTAAAGGTAGATTTTTATGTTGAACTTGTAGTCCCAAAGATTTTTCTATTGAATCAACTTCAAACTCTTTAAACTTTCTTTACTTCTCAACCTTTTCCTTCTATTATGTATCCTTCACACACCATGGAATATTCTTATATGACTTCTTCAACCTCCATGTCAAGTATCTCCACTAACATGGTAGGTTCAACTTCTAGTGGGCCTTTTCCAAAGACCCTTCTCCTTAGTCATGCTACTAGTGCTTATTTTTTTCCAAATGCTAATCATGCCACTAATGATTATTTTTATTCAAATGTTAATCATGCCACTAGTGCATCTTTTTATACCAATGCTAATCATGATACTAGTTATTCTTTTTCTTTAAAGGCTAATCATGCCACTAGTGCATCTTTTACTACCTGTGTTAATCCTACTACTAATGCTTCATTTTCTACCAATGCCTCACATATTGCACACACTAGTCAAAATACAACCAAAATCTCCAAATTTTATTACAAACACTTAATTAAATGCATATATTTTAAAATAATAATACTGATCAAATGATGCATATGTAAAACCATCTCATTAATCTTCAAAACCGACCCCAACAGGTTTGATGGGGAGCACAAAACTAGAGTGCCCCCTACCCCCACTTAGGGATTCCCATGGTATCCTTATTCCTCAAATACCCCTTATTAATAAAACAATTAAATATCTCCAAAATTGAACCTCTTATACCTCAAATTGATAATATTGACATAGGAGTTATCACACCTATCATCATCTATAGTGAGTCCACCAATTCCACATTGAACTTAAATGCATTTTGTAACCTTTATAAAGATTAGATCAAACTTAATACCTTTGCATCTACTATAATATTAGATAAAACATTCTCAGGAGAATCTTTAGATTGGTACAATCAAATAAAAAACCCATTCCATCACTAGCCTTGAAGACTTGGTTAACTCACTAGTACAATAATTTCAAACTAGTGATCATCCCAATAATAAATTAGCTCACTTTATAAATTGTAAACTTGAGACTAAAATGGCACAAGCTTTCATAAAATGATGAAATAACTTATCTAACAAATGTGAGAATGATATGGTGGATGACAACATCTTCTACCTATTCACTAATTCTCTCTACCCAAAGCTATAATATTGGTTTAGGACTCTCTCTTCAATAATTTTGGAAGAATCCTTTAACCAATTTAAGCAATAAGACTGTCTCATGCACCAATTTGAACCATCTCAACCTGATAGGGGCACTCATATGCTCATTAAAAAAAATCCCATCATGTAACAAATGATGGTATTAATGATACCTATGACATGAATCATAACATTCATTCAATCTCTCCCAGTAATACTATGGAGCATGCTCTCCCTCCAAATAACACTCCTAATCCTACATAGTCACAAATAAAAAACACTAATATCCATAAACCATTATCCTTATCCAAGATTAAAAATCATCTTCCAAGACCTCTACCATGAGATATTGAACCCACTTGTCTAATGAAATCATGGTATGATCCAAACAAATTTTTTTGATTTCATGAAATTTGGGGCCATTCTCACGAGACATATAGACAATTATGCAATCTAGGTATGGATTTTATTCTTGACCCAAACATTGATCATGAATAACTCAATCAAAAGTGTCAACAATTATGTGAAATATATTTTAAATCTCATGAAACACAAAACAAAAATCAAGCTATTGCTCATTGTACTATATACAAATATTCTCTTCCTGACCATCAAAATAAAACTGACAATCCTACTCCTAAAAATAATGTTGAAAGTATTATAGACCTCACTACTAATGAATAAATTGTAGTAAATATAAATAATATGGAAAGATTAGTTTCTTTTATCAATACCAATCCAACACCCATACACCAAACCTCTCAAATGTTTCATGTCATTCAAGACACTTCTCCATCCCATCTAATGGAGTTGGGGTAAGAGGACCTTATAACCTTCTAATAACCACTTTAAAAAACTCAACTTGATCATACCTATCACACTATATCTACTCTTTCACCAAAACCTACACACAAGACATCATTCCCCAACCTTCCAATAGTATTTATTCAACCCACCCATAAAATATACCTCAACCAACCATCCCACCACATAAAGTCAATCAACATATTTGTCATTAACCCAAACTAGCTACACCTTACTAACACAAGTTTAATTTCACTTCTAACCCTCCTTCATAGGAGATCTTAAAAGATTATGCACCTATATTTATCAATCCCCCATGGGTTATGATGAATGAAACCCCATTGCAGAACTTTCTCATCTCCCATATCAAATACCTTTCCTCTAATTAATGCGAACTTTCCCACATCATCAAAATTTTCTAATGCAACTATTTTTTGAAATGAACATTTCTCGTCTTCCTTTAGTAAGACACAAAGCTACATTTTCTGGATCCAAAGATAATATCTTTCAATAATGTGAAGAGATGTCCATACATATTGATGAAAAAATAGACACTTCTCTTTCCCTTAAGTTTATTATAACTTTCATGATTCTCGACAAGATTATACTATGTAAAAATGATCCTCATCCATTTATTAGCATCCAAATCAGTGATATCTAAGTTAAACATGATTTAATTGATGAGGGTTCAGGTACTTTCATTGACTCCCTTTATTTTATTAAAATAATTGGATATTCCAAATGCAATCTTAAGTCCACATATAACACATGTCAAGGTTACGATAGAAGGTAAATGCCTCCTCTATGTTGTGTGTGGTTTCCCATTACCATCCTTCATATTACCATTTGTGTGAAAGTTATGATATTTAAATTCTCCCCTCTTATAATATCTTGTTTGGTAGACCTTGGACTCATTATATGATGGATGTCAC
Source organism: Torreya grandis (assembly GCA_037957365.1). NCBI lineage: Eukaryota > Viridiplantae > Streptophyta > Pinopsida > Cupressales > Taxaceae > Torreya > Torreya grandis. The sequence continues at coordinate 725,208 of JARHVA010005277.1, forward strand.
CTCATTCACATGTTAATGCATCAAATTCCCCCATAATGGTTATATTTATAATATTCAAGGAGACACAAACCCTTATAATTTTAAATAATTCTAAGAAAATGGTGTCTCTAAAATTCCTAGCCTTGAACCTTTTCCTAGTATCCCATTTACAGAATCTCAAATCTTCAATTATCCTATCAATTCTACTTGAGATTTAATAGTCACCCAAAACTCATCATGAACATTCCACCTAACCTCATAGACTCTAATGATGATGATCTAGATGAGATTAGCCTCAAATATCAAAAATTATGATATATCTCCTCATATCATCACCAAAATTCCTCCCTCTTTACAACCTCAATCTCATTAATCTCTTATAAATGACATACATGTAGTCTTAACTAAGTCTAGACATTCTATCTATCATGGAATTTTTGATGATAAGGCCATGCCTACATGTACCATCGACTTACGTATACCTAACTATGATGATGGTTATGTTTTAGATGACCCATTTTTAGGTGTAATTATCTAGAATAGAGATGTTGATATTCTTTGATATCGTACTTCTTTATTTCAATGTTTTCATTCATCTTTTAGGGTCCCTTACTTTATCATATGATACACCTCTATTTTTATTATATCCTCTTATAAGCATGTTCATGGATCATGCCATGATCAGTCCTTACCACTTTTATAGATGGTGCTTCCCCTAGATATGATATATACTACTCTTAAGCCTTCTGTGTAAGTAACCTCACCTTAAACTGAGCCTAGTATGGTTTCTACTTTTACTCTACCTTCAACTAAGCCTCATCATATTTATATTCTTTCTTTAACTTCAGATGAGCCTAGTCTAATTTTTATTTTATCCTTACCTTCCCTTGGAGATGGCCTTCTTCCTTTACATCAGATTAATCCCATGCCTTCCCAATGGGCACTGATCAACCTTATTGTGATATTCATAAACTTTTTTTTTATTAGAATAGACACTATCAATTCTATCATCTATCCCTAGATTCTCCTTCTACCTCTTCCATTAGTCAGCCCACAAAGTCTAATAACAAGTTTATATGTTACTTCCATGGGAACAATAACCACTCTTCCACTCATTACTAGAATATTTGACAATATATTGACATATTGCATCCCATCATTTCTCAACCCAAAGATAAAGATATACCTATTCCTAATTTATTACTTGAGTATATCCTTAAATATGTTGATGTATATTTTATGTAGAACTAGTACGATACCCATCACATTGATCATTATTGTATTATTTAGTATCATCTTCATGTACACCCTCAGTCTACACCCATATCATCTATTCCTCCTTTCACAAGTCATCCATGTAAGAAGGCTCCTCCTTATTCATTGATGGTACCTCCTTATCCACCCATAGCTCCTTCTTCTCCATTGGTTGTGCCTCCTCCTGACCCTATAGATACCATTCCTATTCAAGAACCTATTAACTTCCTTGAATGTCCTACATAGGATATCCCTCATTAGCATGATCCTTTAGCTACACTTACATTTTCTATTGAGGAGATTCAGAGAAGTCTTTGCATAAATTTCCATGAGGATTGACAAGACTCTAAATGCCATCAGGATCTGGCTTCATAGATATGTTTCAGATGTCATGGATAATATTTATATATAGATTTATCAATATTTTTGAACACAACATAGTTTTCTTTCACATTGTTCTCATTTTGGATTGGAATTGTAATCCACTTTTATATATCTTATATACTTGAGTATGTGTCAAATTTGGTTTCACTTATTATTTCACATGGATATTTATATTATGCCTTATGTTTTATATTTTTCATTTACTTTAATATTTTTTATGGCTTATTATCATTCTTACCATAATTTCACACTTATATTTATGAGTTTATTTCTTTCATAGATTATTTTTCATTTACAATGATTATTTTCTACCTTATCTCAATTAAGACTTGGATAATTATTATTATGACTTGGTTATATAAAACTTTATCCCTTTACTAATATTTATTTAACATATGATCAGTTCACAAACAAGATGTCTCATTATACTTTTATTTACTAATTTAATTTGGATCTTCCTTTATTAATTTATATTCCTTTCACATACTAATCATACATATAGTTGAAACATGAGATTGCATATTGGTTCGTAGGTAAGCTTAAGAGTTTACTCAGTCATATTTTGGGATGCTTAGCTTCCATTAACCAAATCATAAATTGCATTTATGTGTATTACTTCTATCACTCATATTTATTATTCTAAATTTATATGGAGGATAAATCATAAAAGCCATAAAATAGTTAAAATCCAAATCATTTAAACAAAAGGAAAAGATACAAAAGGTAACATACAATTTCAAAAGTCAAATCACACTAAAAGACATTATTCATAGCATATCTCCTTTTCCTAATCAAAGAAAAATATCCATAGTTGGCCTCATGATAAAGTTGATGACCATTGAGGTATATTAGGCCAGTAGATTAGGATAATAAAATTAAACAAAGAAAGATTTTAGTGCTAACTACTTTTTGACACAATTATCCAATCTTCGTAGTAGATCAATGGCTCTATAATAGGTCTTAAGGAATAGGGAACATGTTTTGGCAAGGTAGTTCCATTTTACTTTCATTGTTCATATAACCAGCATGAGTTGATCTTAGTATCTCACTTATTTTCCAATACAACTTTGTGCTTATTGTGAGCATGTATCCTTTGTATTTTTGTGGTCATCATAATCTTGGTATCTCTCCTTTGTACCTAGTGTGCCTCATGTTTCCTAAGTTATTATCATAGACACCTATGTCATTATTCTTACATTCCCTCTTTCATAAATTATTAATCAATCTACTACAAAGATATAGTGTGAAAAACTAGTTAGGAATGGATAGGAATAGGATCTCCTCATAAATTACCATAATAAAATAATTACTTATTACCATTCACCTCATTGGATTTACCCTTATGAGTTTTAGTGTAATACCATGGATAATACTTGTCCCTCCTCACAAATTACCACATTATAGACATCTTTAAAATCATTCCCATAATTATTTCCACCTTATTGGTGTTCCCTTTGTGAGTTTCAGTGTAAGACCATGGATACAACTAGGCCCTCCTTACAAAATATTATAATACCCAAATCACAATAAAATTGCATGCATCAAATTTGAGATAAGTAGTGTTCAATTATGAGTTACACGTCATTGACATGCTTCCATCATGATTTAGTATGTTTATTATTAATTCATAATTCCTTCACTTTTATCTTCTTATTTTTTGATTGTGTGTATGCTTACAACCATTTTTATTGAATTTTTCATACTTCCCATCTTGAATTAATGTGATTTATTTTATTTTATTTTACAATTTTTTCCTTTTTTTAATACTTCCTAGCTTTATTTAGTATGATTGATTAACTTAATTATTTTATTTTTATAACATTGGTTTATCATGTATTCTCCATTTTATTACAATATTTTCATACTTCCCCAATGTGATATAGTGTGATTTCTATTTATTTTAATTGGTGAAATTCTTTTACAAGATTTGTTTTCCTTTTTACCATATTTGGTTTATTATATTTATTCATATTTTATTTTTACACATTTCCCATCATGATATAGTGTGTATTACATTTATTTTTATTAATTATAGTTTTCCAAATCATTTTTGGCTTTTTTATTTCTAACCATGCATGTGTATCACATAATGTTAGAAAATAAACCACACACCACATATTTCCCATAGCATATATAGAAAAAACTAAATACATGTGCTATAAAGTAAATATGTACATTCATCCACATTTAAATCCAAGTACAACTCATAAGATCAGTGAACTTTCAACATCTATATATATATATATATATATATATATATATATATATATATATATATATATATATATATGTTGAAAGTTCACTGATCTTATGAGTTGTACTTGGATTTAGATGTGGATGAATGTATATATTTAATTTATAGCACATGTATTTAGTTTTTTCTATATATGATATGGGAAATATGTGGTGTGTGGTTTATTTTCTAACATTATGTGATACACATGCATGGTTAGAAATAAAAAAGCCAAAAATGATTTGGAAAACTATAATTTATATATATATATATATATATATATATCATGTGTTTTATACAATAAAAATTACAAAATATAATCACTGCATCTCTATGATTGTGCTCCATCATGTCCATCATGTGGCCTAGCTAAGCTACCCATGGACCCATTTGAATAGTGCACTATAAATAGGGAGTCCAAGACCTCAAACTAGCAACCTGTCCTTGTAGATTAGCCACCTTGGCCTATAGCTATCTAAGATAGATGGTAGTTACCATGTGTGCAACTCACTCATATGCTAATTCCTACCAGGCTTGATCCTCTCTAACTCCTACCCCTATTGATGGTTTAAATCCATTGCCTCATGCTTGCAACTATCTCATATCCTCTCCCACTAGTCTAACTAGCTTCGCTAGGTTGGGGTAGACAAATACATAAGATCATCCAATTTGGTAGGGTCATATTGAGATAAAACCCAATCTAAAATGTCATGATGTGTATCCATAACCAAATATCCCCATTTGACCTCCTCTATCACAAGATCTACAAAACCAAAAACTATATATGTATTAGATTGCACACACACAAATATATATATATATATATATATATATATATATATATATATATATATCAAATAATTTAACTATCATATTCAATAAGTTAACTAGTGTTCTAAATCAAAAACTTAAACCAAATTTAAAACATTTCACACCAATTTTGGTATTATCGACCATGGTTAAACCACCTCATTGCCTGTTGAGCACCTCCTTTGTTAGCTACCTCTACACCAATGCAAATCTATGAGTCACCACCTAATCATCTTATGGTCTTCTCTTTATTGTTATCTTTATGGACCAACCATGTTCTAGAGCCACTATTATAACCCCCTATGTGATAACTAGTGCCTATGTCTCCTTACATTGACAATGTATCCATATCCAATGAGTTCACGATGGCTATTACCACTTATGTTGTGGTTCTTGTTGTCCTCCCTCCTCCCCTACATCCACATCTATGTCATCTCCTCTTGGTATTTCTACATCCTACTTTCATGCTCAACCAGACCATGATCTAGCTTATTTAGGCCTTAAAAGTAATATCTCCATAAGTACCCCTCAGCCTCCTCTCCCTCTCAGCTCTATCATGTCATGCCTAATAAGTAGGAACTATACTTTAGGAGTCTTAGATTATACTTGAGGAGTCTTAGATTAGGGTTTCTACTTAGATAATATTTTCTTATGGATAATTCTTGGATTCTTTGGCCTTTATTAGTGATCCTTAAAAATCACAACAACCTCTTATGAGTCCCCTTTGGCTAAGGGATAAATTGAGTCTTAATGGGTTCATCATTTAGGTAAGTATTCTCTAACTTTTCTCCTCTCTTTAGTAGATAAAAGTAGAAAAATTATTGGCTTCAAATAATATTTCTCTTCTTATACCATGTATTAGGGTCTTACTCATACATAGCTTAATTGAGATTATCTTATGCATGTTTGTTTATTTACTAACCCCTCATATTGTGTCATAAGATTTGGTGAGCACTATATTAGATTTACTTTAATTTTTATTATTTTAGTGAGATATCAAACACAGGACTCCCTTAGGGTTATTTTGTTATTGTGTTTCACTATAGGTTTTGGAACTCTCCCTATCATGGTGTATTGTGATAATAGATCCCTTAATCAAGTCTAGTGGTTCCCCATATTGGTCATGTTCTTAATTAAAAAATGTTTCCCCAACTGTAAGTGTATGGTATGATCTATATTATTTAAGTTAGGATTGATTTATAGACATGATGAATTTTAGATTGCATACATTTTGGTGAACTCAACGTGAACCTAAGCCTTGCAGGTTTTATTTCACATTTTTCATTATTTTATACTTTCATTTTTATACTATTTATTTTTCACTCGCTTACTGTACTAGGTCAACCCTATTGACCCTATACAATTTTCAACACCTATTTTCTATATTAGCTCAACCCTGTCAACTCTATATAGTTTTAGACCTTATTTTCTATACGAAGTCAACCCAGTTGACTCTATACCTTTTTTTCTTTCTATATTTGTTGATTTAGTTATCTATTTATCTTTCTTATCATTTTCTTCATTTTTCTCAAACCATCATGGCCCCTATCAAAATATTTTTAGACAACTTGAATCCATTTAGACACTATATGGGGTTCTCTTTGATTCCTATTTTTTCCTATATTTTCTTTCTCTTTTTAGCTTATGGGGCATCTATTGATACCCATCCACATTTCACTCTAGCCTTTGGGGTAACTTGCAGTGCCCACCCACCTATCATTTCAAACTCTAGGGCATCTTTATATGCCCATCCATACATACAATTACCCTTTATGGCATCTTATGATACCCACTATTATTCTACTTAGGATACTACTAAACTATTTAAACTTCAAGAAAACTTATGAGACACATAGGATTGTCTCTCACATGTTCATTATTGATATAGATGTTAGTGTAGGATCCTTCCCTTATTTTTAAAGATTTATATATGTTATCTATCTAACAATTTTTTTAGGTTACTCGTATGGGTCTCTCCATCTATCGTAGTTCTCTCTTTTCATAAAAATTTAGTCCTTACTATTTGGTCCTTTGGTTTCCCCTTTTTCTCATTAGTTTCATTGTACAATCATGGATATGACTCAGTATTCCTCATGATGTACCATATTATTCTTTATTTTCATACTCTTTTTTCACACTTTTTGGCATCCCTTGGATTTATCTTTTATGAGTTACATTATAAAACCATGGATAGGACCTAGCCTTCCTCATAAAATATTATATATTTATTATCCCATTTATTTTCACATACTTTTTGACACCCTCATGGGTTTCTCTTTTATGAGTTGTAGTGTAAGACCATGGGTAAGACCTGCCCTTCCTCATAAAATTATCATCTCTTCATTCATTTTCAAAAAATGCATTTTTTTCTCATTATTCTCAACTTTAGATTTTCCTTATTTTAGTAGATAGAATTTTCAAAATAATATATGTTGGCATGTTTTCCTCCATTCCCCTCATTCTTATGATAAGGAGTCACACTTTACTATCATTATATCCCTTTTTTTCTATTTGTCACATTATCATGATTTGAATTAATTCAAATTATTCCATGTGTCATTCTTCTTGATTTAGTTTCCTTCCACTCCACATTAGATAAAACAAGATTAAATTTAATTTATCACTTTTATTTTACCTAGATTTATGAGACTCTTAGACCCCATACTCTCTAAAGTTCTCTCTTATTAACCAAGTACCAAGTATATAAATTAAAGTCATATTTAGCATCATGTCTAGTTTTCCAAATCTATATGGAGGAGGAATAGAAACATCCATAAAGAAAATTAAAACCAAATAATTTGAAATAAAATGCAATGATATACAAAAGGAAACATACAAATCTCAAAATTCAAAATCACACCAAAAGACATGTTTATAATCACATCTCTTATCTCTAGTGAAGCTCAAACTCCATAGTGGGCCTCACATACATCCAAGGTACATTAGGGTGCAGTGGGATAGTAGATTAGAATAGGAGAGTTTAATAAACGCTATGGTGATAACAACTTTCTCACACAAGTACCCAATATTCATAGTATATCGATGTCTTTATAAGGGGTCTTGAGGAATGGGTAACACATTATGGGAAGGTAGGTTCATTTTAATTTTCATGCATATAACCTTCATGGAATGATCTATGTAATTCATTTGTTGATCTAAGACTTGATTGGCTAAGATAATTTCTTCAAAGTCCTTAAGGTTGAAAATCCTCTTGTTTTGACAAACCTAATTTAAGTGTCTTCAGTTTGATAAAGAGTTCCTCTACCTTGGATTTTCCTTAATTATACCCTCCACACATTTCATTTCACCCTAAGAAAGGCAAATTATGATTCAAAATCTATTTTATCTCTTCTATACTTCCTTATTATTCATCTCTTAAAATCATGCTATCATTACTTTGTTTTAGTTTTATTTATCCTTAGAGTGAAACATGTTTGTGAAACTATGGATTACTTTCTTTATAACATAGAACTAAATTTCTAGACTTGTTTTTCTTCCATTTATCATTTATAATTTTTTTTTATACCATTATGTTATGGACATATAAATCTATACCTTTTTCAATTTTTGTGTGAGGTTGGCTTGTTACTTCTCACTTGACAATGTTATTTTCCCTTTTGATGCACATTTTTCCATTGTTGTGTGAGATAAGGATTCTTATTACTCACTCATCAATGTTGTTTTACCATTTTTTTCCTACTTTTACATTTGATGTTTGATTACCATCCTTTTTGACATGTATCCTTGGTTTTATTGGGTGAGTTTACCCTTCTTATTTAAGGTTTACTTATTTGATTTTTCCATTTACAATAGTACACCTTATAGACCCATATGACATAGACCTATATGGTATTTAAGGTTTTATTTAAGGATGAGCTAGACCTATATGACATTACCAAAATCATATAGTACTCCTTGATCCAATATCAACTTGCATAAGTATATCATGTAAAAGAGTACCTTACCATCTAAATTGTGACACAACACACATGTTATTATAATTTTTATCACATCATTCTAGATGTTTAGAATTATTACAAGTTAAAAATCAAAAAAATATCAATCATAACCTAGGGTAGATCCTATTTGATCTCGTATCCCATTGGGATAAGGCTTGACTCTCATCCTTTTAATCCAATATATTCGTAATCACTAGTGTCCCACCTATTTTAAGTCCAAACAATGAATGGATGTCCTCCAAATTAATATCCACCTTGATGGTTCTCCCTCTGCTTCCCACCAACAAGTGTCGGTTAACCATTCCCATGCTCCTAGGTACATGATAATGAGATCAACACTCAGAGGGATCCATCTCATCTCCATAATGCCACTAAAGCCCAAGATGACCAATCGATCTCTATCCACATCTACTAATTATTCCAATAGATCTAGCAGTTATAATGCATCTACTAGGCACCAAAATATTTGTAATCTCTATAAAATATCAAACAATAGAGGATGAATCAAATCTAAATGTCACAATAATTAAAATACATTCTAAAAATTTATAGATTAACTACGTCATTAGTTTGTTTAATTTAGTTTTCTAGTCTTTCTATTTTCTTACATAATCAGCCCATTTAATACTAAATCAACCATATTATAGTCTATTTATACTACATCATCCCACCGGTACATATTTGTCACTTTTATTTTAAACTATATTGGCTTATTTGATGTTAAATCAGTGATTTTATAAATTTATCATACTACATTGGCCCTATAGTACATAGTTGGCCCCCTTTAGCAAACTAGATCAGCCACATATAACCAACTATATCAGCCAGAGGGTATTATGTTAGCCATCTTGTTATTTCCAAATATGTCATCACACTACTATGCATTTGACCATCTTCAACAATACTATGTCAGCCCATTGCTACATAGTCAACCCTCTATTTCTATCTCACCTTACAAATTGAGTCAACATGGTTAAATCTATTTTTTTATCTATGATGACTCTTTAACCATTTACCATAAATGCCTTAGGAATTTATTGGTCTTGTATTTTCCTACATAGTACCTTATTCTACCCCTAATCTATGTAAAAATTTACTAGGGTCAATTTTGGTGTTTAGATTTTTCTTACCATTCAATTTATTACCTTTAGTTTAATTTCAAATAAAATTGTTCAAAAATTTTTAATTCATGTTTTATTACTTATGTATCACTCATTGATAGTTTCTATATATCCTCCATGTCATATCTATCATGTCCTCACCATGTTCACTCTCTAGGCTCAGATTGGGTATCTTAGAGTAATGTTTTCTCATAATAGTAAAAATAACAAATGAATTAATTTTCATCTTATTTATATTTACTATTCAAAATTATTTACATGTCAAATATTTACAATCAGATTCAGTTTATCCATCATATCTTTGTTTCTTTTAGCTCTTTTTCCAAATTTAAATATGTTCTATAATCCTAACATTGTAGACAATTATTTCACATGTTACATGTATAGTTTACAAAAAAATGATTTTTCTCTCTTTTTTACTATTTTCTATAGGTTCACCTAATGTTCCTTACATTGGACAAATTCAAAATTATTTCACTGCATTTCTTATCTACAACACTAAGGTAAGTAAAGGTATGTATTTTTCAATTTTATCTTTTCATTTATCTTATTTACTTCTTAGTGTAATTTATTTAGCTTTAGCATTGTGTGTTGTTATGTTCTTTTCTTGAACCACCATCCCATGTTACACCTACATGACACATGATGCACTTTGAGTGGTGCATATGTATACACATAATATTTTCAAACTTTATCAATTATTGATGTTTTTTCTCTTTTGGGAACCCATCGAATCTCAATCTCTCTATGTGAATACCTTAAAGGTTGCACGAGGAGAGGGGTGGGTAGACCATTGGTGCTTTATAGGATTTTTGTCCCATATACCTCCAATTTATATCTACACAACCTTATCCTATACACTTCCTTAATATTTTCCTTCTCTCTTACACACTCCTCCAAGAAATTCAAAGCCTTAATTAGACCCTACCTAAGCCAAAAACTCTTATTGACATTTACCATACATTTTCAACCTAAGCTAACTCTGTATTCTAATTAATATTTGCATGTTATTGATCTAGGTCAGCCTTGGATGACCTAGACAAGGACCTAAATTATTTTTATCAAATAAAGATATAGAATAAAGTTAGCTTGACCCTATTGGATAAACTTTTATAAATTTTTAGGGTTAGATCCATTTATATATACACATCTATTTCCATCACTTTTTAGGAAGAGAAGAAAATAATATTATATTTCACATATACATATCCACCTATCTACTTGAGTAACATTTCTTAGGGTTCCAATACTACAATTGGATATATGGATATTGTCTTGTGGAGAAGAATTTTAGATGCATATATAAGTTGTGTGTCCTCGATCTAACTTATCCTTGTTATCCTTACATACCCAAGAAACATATTGTGAATAACTTTGGCTAAGGGAGAGATTGAGGCTTAGTGGGTTTGTCTATAAAGGTAAGTATTCCTAACATTTATCCTCCTTTATTAAATTAGACAAATTAGAATTTTTACTTCTCTCCCATGCATTAATATTTCCTATACATTGACTTGAGTATATATCTTCTATGCAAGTTTAGTTTTTATGTTTATTACCCCACTTTGTGCCACAAACTATGGTGAACACTAAATTATATTTTACTTTACTTTTCATTTACTTAGTGAATATGAAAACTATGGTTATTGCATGGTGCTACTTAACTAAAGGATTTGGAACCCTCTCTAGTGATGTTATTATGTTAAGAGATCCCTTTATTAGGTCTAGTGAATCCATCTTGGTGTAATCACCTAAAATTTTTAATTAGATGCTAAGAGTTTTCCTTTAATTAACTTATCCCTAGGATTGCCATATACCTATTATAGAGCCTTAGACTTGCATTTCCAACCATTTAGCAAATTTCAGTCACCTATAGCCAATCGATACATAGTCCTTAAACTCTCACCTCTGAACTTAATATAAATTACTTATTATTTTTTAGAGATGACATTAGTGCCACATTTGGGACACTATAGCCACATGGTGCTAGTGTTCCCAACTAGGTTGTACTGTCCATAGAATCAAATCTTCCAAACTAATAATTTTTCAAATGTGTGACCCTCCTAGGATCATCCTAAGATCATTTTATTATTTTTATAAGCAACAAACACCTATAAATACAATTCTAATCTACATCTATTGACTAGATGGAAAATAGATGCAAAAGATATTCAAGAAAAAGACAAAGTTTATAAAAATTAAGGTATATGATCCCTATTTTACCCTACTTTATGCATAATACAATCTAAATTATCCCTAAATATAGTGTTAAAGAATTTCAAAGCTCAATAACGTTCAAGGCATCCAAGTCCACTCTCATTCTATCATTCACTTTCACATACATCAATCACTAGGTGAGATAACTACATCATAATTGATCTATCCTTAGAGTATTGGTATTTAGGCAACTATCTACACAAAATGGTGTTCAAGATGTCCCTTCCATCCTACTAACACACATAAAATTATTTTTTTATTCACCTAAATTTTTTTTCCTTAATAATCCTATTAACCCACTAATTTAACCCATAACTAAAGCCATAGACAATTAAATAATATATGAATGCCTACACAATGTCCTATACATCCTATAAACTTTACTATACTCTTATAACTAATTAATTACCCTATTAACCCACTAACTAGTCTACTTAGCCACTAATCTACCCACTAACCCACTTGACAATTTAAAATTCATTTTTATTCACTTACCCCCTTGCTACCCTACCACCCTAGCATTTCTTGCATCCATATGAATCTTAAACCTCATTAACTCCCACCTAAACCTCCATTATCCCCTAAACTAATCAAGAACGTCTAGAACTAGGGAAGCTCCTCCAAAGTTATATAAATATCTAAACTAAAGGATTCTAAATAATTTTTTAAAAATACCTAAATTATCCCCCACCATCATATATAAGCCATGCATGGGATATGGACAAAACTAACTTTGAAAACTTATAAATCATTTAGCCTCCATCATACTCTCATAATAATCCATTTTCAAGCATCACCATACTCTTATCAAGTGATTTAACTAGCCAAAGAAGCCATTGCAGTCACTTTGAAGCTCAAGTCAAGCAATCCACATTCAGCCATTTTTGCATTCCAATCCACTTAAATATTTTGGAAAGGAGTTATAATGGATAAAAGGATGCTAAGAATTCCATTTTAATTATCTAATTGTTCCTTTATCCCCTCCTTTGATGTTGTTTATGTTATTGATTTTTTATTATTAAATATAGTACTTTACCAAATAACTCAAAATTACAATCACATATTAGAAACCACAGTGGGCATACCCCTTTAATCTAACCCATTTTAATTGTTATAAGTGATTTGGTGACTTTCAAGTTTGACTAGACAAAGAACAAGCTTCAAAATTAATTGAAAAAAATCACGTACAAGTAATCAATAGTTTTGACCTGCAAATAGTGATATTGTATTTACAATTTTTCTTGAAATTAAGTGATATTACCTTACTCGTAACCTTAACCAAAAAAAAATTGTATTTTTTACATGGTTTTAACTTTTTTCAATACCATTAATTTTCAAATTGTGATTTTTTGATAAAACCTATGATTTTGTCTTTATACTTGCAGTTTTACAGGCTACTAGTCTAAACTAAGCATAAATAGTTTTTTCACTACTTTTTAGATTTTGTAGATAGATTTCAACTATTTTTGTATTTCAAAAGAGATAATTTATATTTTGTGTGTAGGATATCAATACTGGTTAGACCTAAATCTCTTGGGTATGACCATGTAAAATTGTAACTTTGAAAGTCATAATTTTTCCTTTAAAATAGTGATATTACCTTTGCAAATCATGATTTTATGTTTCTAGATAATATTGTTAAACTATCTTGATAATTTCCTAACTCCCTAGTTTTTATATGTCTAATCATCCACTATCTTTAAGAAAAAGGGGGAGGCATCCATCTTACAAAACCTTTCCACCTAAAATTGTAGCTTGTTTAAGTAACTAGGGCATTGGGTTATTTTGCTAACAGAGCTTGATTATTTTATATGTTATATATTGTCTATCAACAAGGAGAAATTACGGACCATATAAATAGAAAACAAACTTCTATTCTTAACCCTTTTGGCACTTTTGGCATTATTGCTACTTACAAATTAGCAGTTTTGTGTTAAAATAAATGATATTATTTTTAAAATAGTGATTTTGCTAAAACATGTTAAAAACTATATTGATAATTTTTGTTACTATGTTCATTACTAATTCAAGCACAAATATCATTTTGATAGATAAATATCATTTTTTTTAAAATTTTTTCCAATCCTACACTAGTTTGTATAAGGTCAAACATTTTATATTTTTGTCTCTCTACAACAATATTTGATATAAATAGTTGTAAATAGGATTTTAGTGCATTTATAAATCACCTAGGCACTCCATATTCTATTCTAAACTTTAGAATATTATAAGCTTCTTAATTTTATACAATATTTTTATTTACAAATTTATGATTTTATGTTAAAAGTCATAATTTTATCTAATTTCATGCACATGATGTGGAATTCATCCCCATGCATAGGCTTAGTCACTAGGCATTTATGTCACGGATTTCATCTCTACACATTTGATGACACTCCTTGTTTTAGTGGAGTATAAATGTCAAGGACAACTATTGTTAGGATAAGCGATTGACCCCATATAGGTCATCTATAAAGGGGAAGACTAAACTCTCAAAACTAGGAATTAGATATCACCCTATATGTATTTGGGCCCCACATACATTTGCATATCTAAGGGACTCCCTTAGACACCCTTATGTAAAATTAACATAAGATCTATTGGCCATAATAGGCATTTTACTGTCAAAGTCATTATTAGATCTCAAGTGACCATCAAGTACAGATGTGGTCAAGAGGATTTAGTTTATTCTATAAAGGTTCACTGGCCTACAACCTCACCCTTAAATCCATTAGATAGTGAAGACATCAGATTACAAACACATTTGATTGTCTAAATTAGGGCTTATGACTAAGCATGTTGTTTATGTGTTATGCAAAATCCCATGTTATTTTTAAACTAAGTCAGCCTATCCCATTTTATCACAAAACACCTAGATACTCTTATAATAAATCCCATCTTAGAATCAAAACCCAACCATTTCATATCACCATTCACACCTCTATATATAAACATTTATCTTGAAAGCAACCTTTAGTGGTCACCCATCATTTTATATCCTAGTCATCACTTCTATCCTTGACTAGACATTATCAAAGTTTATGCCCTTCTTTGGTTTGAATCTAAAACCCATAATATTGTCAACATACCTCTTCATACCTATCACCCATATAAATCATCACCTTGTCCTTTTTGTCTCTTTTATAGATTTCATCCTTATAATATGTTTACTTTGGTAGTATTTGGTCATCTTATTCATTGTATCCTCTCAAATTTAGATCCAATCATGTCTAAATCATCTCCCTTTCCCAAATTTTAGTATTTGATGAAATAAGTATCCAAAGTCACCTCCTCTCGCATCATCCTATATATCAAGGTCACACCTAGTCACTCTTCTTATGTTACCATCAACATCCATCATGCCTATCCAAAATCATGCCCAAAATTTCAAAATGGGACAATGATCCAACCCATAAAATGACTTATTTGGTAATCTAAGTAAATAAAACCAAGATAATGACAACACACATAGTGACATGCATACTCCTAGAGAGGAAGATAGGTTCACAAATGACTTCTTACATAGTGATGAGGTTAGGGCCCAATTTGATCAATATATCTATGAAAATTGTGACCAAATTCTAGCCTAGGTCATTATAATGGGGGACTCACTACCCTTTAACTTTAAACCAAACCTATTTCAAAATCTAATCAATCTATCTACTAGGTCCAACACTCCACATCATCAAGTTAATACCAACCAAGAACAAGAAGAGGACAATCTTTTGGATCACAAGCAAGAACTTGATGAATAAGAATAACAAGAACCTCTACAAAATAACTATATTGAGTATAATAAGAGAACTACCTTGGAGGATCATTTATACTAGTTATACTAACAAATTAACTCCCTTGCCTCAAAATTATGATCCCAAAATCAAATACCCTCCTCCATAAGGCAACATGCTAGAAACATAAACCTCAATCATTCTAGACCTCATTCAGGTCAAGCTCAAACCTTAATCATTCTAGACCTCACACCGGTCAAACTCAAACCTCAAATCCTCTCATGTATCCCTCTTTTGCCCAAGAGTTGAGTATAATAAAGGAGATTCTTCAGTGGATCAATCCTCATATATAAGTAATGAGGTACAAGTATGAATATTTTTACACATCTCTTTTATACATGAGAATGTTACAAGTACTTTTCCCACTACACTTTGAGGTTCCAAAATTCAAAAAATATAGAGGGATATGGGATCCCTAAGATCATGTACAATAATTCTATGTAGCATGCCATGAGTTTGCTTATGACAATGCTTATCTCCTTGGGATTTTTACTAAAAGTCTCATAGGACCTGCATTGGAATGGTTTATGCATTTTCCCAAGGGATCCATATCCATCTTTGGGGAGTTGACATTGAAATTTGTGAGACACTTATCATTCAATATTGAGCATGATATATCTATAATAGATACTTATAGAACTAAATAAATAAATCCTAGCTTCATTCCTAAAACATTGGAGAAGTCTTACAAGTTGATTTCATTACATGTTCCCAAAAAAGGAATTAGCTAAAATTTTCATTAATAGCCTCAATACTGAATTGAAATATCAATTAAATTTGCAAAGTGCAAACTCTTTTGATGAGATCATATATAAAGGGATCCAAATCTAAAAGGACCTCATTAAACAAGGTATAACCAAATTGTATACCTAAAGTCAACAAAGACATAATCAAGATATTACCTTTTTAAGTCAGCATAAAATATTTAATAAGAACAAAAATGTCATGGGGGATGGAGTCATAGATTCTAAATTGAATGTTCAAATGGTGCAAAAAATATCCCCTACTAATAAGCATAATGTCTCCACCATAAGAGTGGAATGGGTAAAACTAAAACATCAAACAAGAAAAATGCCTCTCACTAGTCTTGAGATACCTATAGAAGTGGTCCTACAATACTCAGTAGTTACAAACATGATCACTCTCCTATAAATCTATCCATTGGATACTAATAAACCCCGATCATATTAGTATCATGAGGATGAGTTGTTTAATATCATAGAGTTAATGGGCATGATACTAAAAATGTATGCATTTGAAACATTATATTGAAGATTTAATTGAAAAATGGGATATTGAAGTAGAAGGGGTGAGCCCAACTAACCAATCTAAGAATCAATAGATCAAAATATATTAGGAACCACTACCTAAACATGATCAGAGGCAAAGAAAACTACTCAGAGACTAGGTTCAAGCCTCCACATCCAATTGAACTAATTATCATGTCATCCTATATCATTATGTCAACATCATTAAAATTCATAACCCCCAAGATCTCACACCACCAACATCCACCATTCTCAATATTAACTAGGCCACAACTAACTATGTAGTAACTACATGGTGTAACAAAATTACAATTCTTTGAGCACCGCCAAAAAACTCATCCACTTTAACATCTCAAAAGGTCAATATTTATAAATAGGACTCTACATCTTCTAATAATCCATATGACATAATTCAATAACTTGAGAATAATCCATCCCAAATCTCTCTTATGGATCTTCTTAAAATGTCATCAGTGCATCAGGATATTATTAATTAGGTCCTAGATGAACTCATAATTCCTATAGATATTAACACTAGATAATTTTAAGAACTATTGGGTCATTTGCCTCCCTTGCTACAAATCACTTTTAGTGCATATTACATGCCACCTATCATCATGCATCATAATTATCCATTGTTCATAGAAATTTCCATCTCCAAATACAAAATCCTACAAGTACTCATAGATGGAGGGTTTGTTTTAAATTTTTGTAATTTGAACTTTTTGAAGAAGTTTTTAGGGCCTAATCTCATAATTATTCAGGAATAAAATGGTAATGAAATGCCATATACATGAACTATTTATCTTCCTATCACTGTGAGACTCATCATCCATAAAACTTTAATTCATGTCATAAATGTTGATCTTCCATATAATCTAATTTTGGGATTCCCATAGATGCACAAAATGCAAGCAGTTACTTTCACCCTCCATCAATTTTTAAAAATCCCTCATTCTAGAATGGAGCATACCATACCAAGGGAGATATAACACTTATGTAGCTGTCATATGGACCAATCCTATCCCACATGTTATTTCCCTAGCACACAATTCTACTCCCAATCCAACATCTATAAAATATATCCACCATGATGACTTAACACCTACATCAAATTCATCCCCAAGCATTACACATCTCAATGTCACTTTTATAGGCTATAGAGAATATGAATATAAGACCTTTTGTGTAGGATATTTACCACTCCCCCCACATAGTTATGGGTCCCTAGCAATGAGGCAATAAAATCCCATCATTTATGAATTTGGATCAATGGCCTTTACTAATGCATGTCTACTATCAAAATAGTATTTTGATGATCTTGATGATTCATGGCTTACTCCAAATTATGAGGCCTTTGAATTCCATAAGCAAAAGTAACCCCGTCTCCTTAAGATGTTGCAAAGTATGCATTATAGGGGAAAGGGACTAGGGAGAGATGAACAAGGTAGGATTAAACCTATAGGGGTTCAATGACACCCAAAACATCATGGTCTAGGGTACAAACCTCTCGACATAGACATAAACAATATCATTTTAGACACTTCTTTGGTTCTTGACGAGTCTTATTTTGATGAAGAAATTAAAACATATTATTTTCATAATCTTTATGAAGATCTTGTTGCCACAAATCTCTTCAATGACACCACCATCTCCACCATTAATATCTCCCTCTATCACCCTACCTTGATAGACTAGGATCAAAATCATGATCCATCATTTGATACATTCTAAATTATGAAGCAATTATAGAATATCTTGGAGCACATGACTTTATACAATCAGGAGATCGCAAGAAGGGATTCTTTATTAGTCTTAACTCTCTCCTAAAAAAATAGAATTCTATTCATAATTAGATACTGAGCTCCCAAATGAGTTTGTTTCATAAATACCAGACTTTCCATCACCCCCAATGTATCTTCAAGACTAGTCACCCTCCCTCATTGAGGAGGTTATTGAAGTCAATATTAGAGAAAAAGAGATTATTAAAATAATAAAATTGGGGGCAATTATTACACCTAATAAATGGAAAATTATTATTGATTTACTCAAATATTATATATATTTATTTCCATGGAGTTATTTAGACATTCTAGGGTTTGATCCATCCTTGGTGGTTCATCATTTAGTAGATATCCTAATGCAAAACAAATCAATCAAAAACTTTACAAGATGCACCCCAACATGGATTTATTAATCAAAGAAGAATTACATAAATTCTTGGAATCTATATTTATTCATCCCATTGATTATTCTAATTAGATATATTACATTATTCCTATGGCTAAGTGATAAGGTGGAATTTGAATTTGCACTCAGTTTTAGGATATAAATAAAGCATGTCTTAAGGATGACTTTCCCTTTCTAAATATATATATGATCTTGGACTCCACTATGAGTTATGATATGTTATTGATGGATGGTTTTTTGGGATACAATCAAATCAAGATCAATCCCACATATCAGTACAAGACAACATTTATCACTACATGGGGAACTTTGAGCTATCAAGTGATACCTTTTAGACTCAAGAACATAGGATCCACCTATCAAAAGGAAATGGTCATCATCTTACATGACATGATACATGACATAATGAAATATTATGTGGATGATATTATGTAGATGGTCATCATTTTGTGGTCTTAATAAGAATCTTTGAGAAACACCAAGAATATAAGGTTGGATTAAACCCAAATAAATGCATGTTTGGAGTCACCTTGGAAACATTATTAGGGTTCATAATCTCTCAGAGGGGCATTGAGGTAGACCTATAAAAAGTCAAAGCTATTGTGGAAATGCCCCTCCAAGAAATCTAAAGTAGCTCAGAAGCCTTTAAGGGAAATTAAAGTCCATCCATCAGTTTATTTCAAAATGAGTAGACAAGCATCACCCCTTCACCCATATCTTAAATATTGGGACTCATTTAAATTATAAATATGAGTGTTAATAGGATTTTTATAATCTCAAATAATATCTAGTTAAGCCATATGTCTTATCACCACCTATCATGGAAATTCCTTTGCTTTTATATATAACTGCAACACCTTGTGTAATAGGGGCCCTTATATATTAACACAATGTTGAAGGCAAAGAATGAGTAATAAATTATCTTAGTAGGACATTGATCTCATATTATATTAATTATACCCCTATTTAAAAGGCTTGCTTATCCATTGTATTTTCATTACAAAAAATATGACATTATATGTTTAACATCCAATTCTAGCTCATATCCAAAGTTGATCCCCTTAAGTACATGTTATCAAAATATGCTCTAACTAGAAGGATGGCCAAGTGGATTATGTTGTTAAGTGAATTTGACATAGATTATGTAAACTAAAAGGCCATCAAAAGACAAGCTATCAAGGATCAACTTGTAGTATCACCCCTTGCAGGTAATAATCTTCTCATCATAGCCTTTCCCAATGATTCCATATTGACTACAGTAGAATCAAACATATAGAAACTAGACTTTGATGGATCCTTCACCACACATGGATCAGGAGTAGGAATACTTCTAGTAACCCCACAAGTTGAAATCAGCCCTAAATCTTTTTACATTGCTTTCCCATGTAAAAACAATATTTTTGAATATGAGGCCTTAATTATTAGTCTCCAACTAGCCATTTAGTAGAATATATAGAACCTTCAGGCATTTGGTGATTCATAATTAATTATCAAATAAGTGAATGAGGAGTTTGAGACAAAGGATGATAAATTTATTTCCTATAAATAGTTGTTAGATCAATTAAATCTAATTTTTTCAATCTATCATATTTGAACAAGTATCTAGGATAGTAATAAGGTATTTGATTCTATGGACACTATCAAGGCCTTAATCAACCTTTCAAAATATGTTCTTAAAGGAACTTTTCTCATTGAATATTTGATATTACTGGTTCATCAATCTAAGGCTCATTTTCAAATTTGTGCCATCCTTGATCCCAGCCTACCATGGTTTCATGACATTTATACCTACCTCCATGAGAACATCTTACCACCTAAACTAAATCATCACCAACACAAAGCATTCTTCCATCTTACATCCCATTATACCATCCTTGGTATCACACTCTATCAATGAGGCTATGGTGGGACATTTTTGAGATTCCTTACCTCAAAGGAGGATACTCTTATAATCAAAGAGGTCCATGATGGTATATTTGGTAGTCATATTAGTGAGATGGCCTTAGATAAGAATTTGCTCAAGACTAGATATTATTATCCTATAATAGATTAGGATGTCTACCAATATGTAAATAAATGTGTAGCCTATCAAAAACATGGAAATCTCATTCATGCCCCTACATAAGAGCTTCAACCTATAATGAGCCAATGGCCATTTTCCATATGGGATGAGAGAATTTAAACTTATGTTCCTTGTAAAATAGTGAAAGCGTTTAAACTTATGTTGTTTACAAAATGATGAGACCGTTTAAACTTATCTTGCTCACAAAATGGTGAAATCCTAGTGGAAACAGTGACTGAGATGACCTCAACAAGTATCGTTCAATACTTATATAGTCCCAGAGTAGGACCTCAAGTCACTGTAATTTTGCCCTTATAGCATAAGAATTTAACTAGTGTAGTAGTTAATTCAAACAAAATAGGCATAGTTGGTAAAAAGGAATAATATGGCATAGGAAGTGGCAAGTTGGTATGTCAAGGCTCAATAAACAAATGGTTCCCCTAGTTTTCTCATAGGTAGTTATAACTAGGACACAACAACATAGATCAATGGTACTAATTTGCCCAAAGGCAATTATAATTAGTAGAAAGACCAGTGATAAGAAAGGAATAATAAATGAAGGATGCAACTATTGAAACTTCTATCATACTACTCCAAAATATGATCTCTATCTAAAGTACTCAAAATAACTGATGAAATTGATC
The DNA here is from genome assembly GCA_037957365.1 of Torreya grandis. NCBI lineage: Eukaryota > Viridiplantae > Streptophyta > Pinopsida > Cupressales > Taxaceae > Torreya > Torreya grandis. The sequence continues at coordinate 747,114 of JARHVA010005277.1, forward strand.
AGATTCCTTAATGCTAAAAATGTGCAATGAATATAAAAAACCAAGGTCAAATAGGATAGGATTTAGAACACACTTGGTCGATAGAACAAGATGGTAAAGAAAATGGAAGGGCTAAAAAGAATGATAAGAATAATACTTGTACAAAGAATAATAGTGATAAAATAACACAATATGAAATGGTCCTTATAGAGAATACACCTTAGCACTCAAGCATAGTACCACTTGAGGTGAATAATATTCATCAACTTAGGAAATTCATCTCCATCTGGTATGGCATATTTGTATGCTCCTGATCCATAATCTATAGTAATGATGAAATCCCCTATCCCATTTGGCTTGAATTTATTTATATGCTTATTTTTAGTCATGGTATTCTTTTGGTTTTGTTTAAGAACAAGATATTGAAGTTCAAATGTTTTATACTTAACATGCTGATTTTAGTAGCCTTTGAGTCAATTCTAATATGCTTGAATATTATTGAGCATAGATGTGCATTTTTCATCATGTAGGTCTAGATCTTATAGGTGAGATACTTGATAGTCATGATCATTTAGGACATGCTTGAAATATATGCATAGTGAAGGCAATTCGACCTCAATGGGAAGGATGGCTTCTATACCATAGATAAGTTAATATGGAGTGGCTCTTGTGGGGGTATGGTGATTGGTATGATAAACCCAAAGGGTAGGCAATATATGTAGGTTCCAATCATGATCGACATCATTGAAAATACTTTTGAGAATATTGACAATGGTTTTGTTTATTGCTTCAACATGGCGATTACCTTGAGGGTAATATACTATATAAAAATATTGTGTGATGTTATATTTGGTACATATCTAGTCTACATCCTTATTCTTGAATGATCCTCCATTATCAGATATAATGTTAGAAGAGATACTGTAGCAGTAAATGAGATGGTTGAAGATGAATTTGGAAATTTTATTTCCATTCATGTAAGTGAGGGGTATAGCTTCAACCCACTTATTAAAATACTCAATGGTGGTAAGGATATGTTTATGGCCATCAGATGAAGTGGGGTTGATTTTCCTAATGAGGTTGAGTCCTCATGTAGAAAATGGCCATGATATCAACATTGGTTTTAGAGTTTGTGCTAGGGCATGAATCAGATTAACATACCATTGACATTTGTCATACTTCTTTACATATGTAGTTGCATCTGCATCCATTATGGGCTAATAATAACCAGTATGCAAGAGATTTTTGGATATGATTTTCCCACTAGAATTATCTCCACATACTCCATGAACTTCTATTAACACTAGTGTAGACTATACTAGATTTAAACCATGAAGTAGAGTTCCATCAAAACTATAGTGGTAAAGGGTGGATCCAAGTATAGTGTCATGAGTGGAGTGATGGATAAAGGCTTTGGTTTGTTTTTGAGATAGGTTAGGTGGTATAACCCAGTCATGAAAGTAGTTGTAAAGGTTTGAGTACTAAATATAAGTACGATCAACAATATCACAAATCATTACAATAGTTGAAGGTTCATGGGTTGGTGTAAATAAATTCTCAACAAGAAACTGATATTCTCTAGCTTTGTCTATTTATCAAATTAGAGATTTAATAGTATCCATGGCATCTACAGTTCTATTACTAGCCCTTGGTATATGCTCAAACTAAATGTTAGAAATTTATTGCTTTAGGGTATCAACCATAGCCTTTTATAGGACCAACTTGTCATCTTTGGTCTAAAAATGGTTTATGACTTGATTGATGATTAATTGAGAATCACCATAAACATTTAGATGAGATATATTCCATTGTACTACTTGCTAAAGTCCTGTGATAAGTGCTTCATACTCAGACATGTTGTTTATACAAGGAAAATTGATTCTAAATGATTTAAGGATTAGACCCCCCTATGGTGTAATAAATAAGATGCCTACCCCTAATCCATGTGTATTAAATGAACCATTAAAATATAGCTTCTAGTGTTGCTCCTCAAGAGGTGTGTCAATGATAGTCATTATGGATTCATCAAGAAAATGAAATGTGAGTTGCTTTGTGTCTGCAAGGGGTGCCTCAAAAAGTTGATCTCCAAGAACATGTCCTTTGATTACCTTTTGATTGACATACTCTATGTTAAACTAACTAAGAAGCATGATCCATTTGGCCATTCTACCTTGTAAATTTGTTTTAGATAGTAGATACTTGAGTGGATCAACTTTTGAAATGACTATGGTCTTATTGTTCAACATGTAATGGCACATTTTCAGAGCTACGAAGACCATGACTAGAGAAGCTTTTTCAATAAGTGAACAGTTGTGTTCATATATGACTAAATTAAAACTTTAGTATATTGCATGTTATTTTTCATTGTTATCATGTTGAGTTAAAAGTGCCCCCAAGGCATCATCGGTAGCTGATAGATACAACAAGAATGGCCTTCCTAGTATATGAGGTAACAAAATAAGTGGTTTAACTAGATAGTCCTTGAGTTATTGAAAAGTTGTTTGGCAATGGTAATCATAGTGAAATTCAACTCCCTTCTTTATAATATGTGTAAATGGATAACACTTTTCTACTAGCTGAGACATGAAGCATCATATTAACTTGATCTTACCCTACAAACTATGGAGTTGTTTCAAATTGGATGGTGGTGGTATCTTCATTATAGAATGGGTTTTGGCTAGATCAACTTCAATACCCCTATGAGACATAATGAAGCCAAGTAACTTTCCTGAGGTTACTCCAAACACACATTTCTTTGGATCAAGTCTAACTTTTTACTCCCATAGTCTTTCAAATATCCTACATAGCACTACTAGATGGTCGACTCTTGTCTTAGATTTTCCTAATATGGCATTGGCATAGTCTTCCATAATATCATGCATCATATCATGGAATATGATAGTCATGGCCCTTTGATATGTAGCTCTAGAATTTTTAAGGCTGAATGGCATTTCCTAATAATAAAATATTCCCCATGGAGTGGTCAATGATGTTTTATGTTGGTCTTTTGGTGCTATTCTAATCTAGTTGTATCCTAAAAATTCATCCATGAGTGAAATCATTTCATAACCTAATGTGGATTCCATGATCATGTCAATATTAGGCAATGGAAATTCATCCTTAGGATAATATTTGTTTGTGTATCAAAAATCAATATAGATTTGGATTCCTTCAGGATTTTTACTAATAGGCACAACATTAGATATCTATTCTGAGTAGTCAATGGACTGGATACATCATGATTCTAAAATATTTTTCCAACTCTTTTTTTACCAATATTGCAATATGAGGATGCATCTTACAAAACTTTTGTTTCATTAGTTTGACATCAAGATTGACCACAAGGTGGTGCAGAACCAAGGTAGGGTCCAAACCTGGCATGTTAGAATAAGCCTATGTAAAGATACCTACAAATTCTCTCAACAGAGCTATAAATACTTCACATTCCTCCTCAATAAGTGACATGCCTAATTTTATCCATTTTGGGTCTAATAGAATTTTGATGTTACCTTTATTGTATCTTTGACTAGAAGGGTCAAACCATCTTCTAGGATAGTAGGCAAAGACTTGAACTATTGGACTATATTAGGGTCCTCTAGTAGGACTTGATCTTCAACATCTCTTAGGCATGATGAATTTGAGTCCCCTAATGGGAGAGTTAGCCATGTGATAAAAATAGTTAGAAAGTCTTGAATAATTTGATCAAACACTTGTTGTTGCTCAAAATTTAACTCAGATCCATAGGCAAATTCATCATTGGTGGTCTTCTAGTCTAAATTCAAAGAAGAATGAACACCCCCATCTAATGGCACATAAAATAGGTTTTCACCACTAGACTAGCCTTTATCTTTAATTTTTCCCTAGTCAAGAATCACCTCAAAGAGGTTTTCACCTTGGGATCTCAATGTTTTATTTATTTATTTTTGGCTAAGGGTGTTCACCTGCTCTCCAAAATAGGCTTCAGGATCCAATGTAATTGAGAATCCTGATTATGATCTCCCAATAGAACATTGTCTCTAAGGCCTAAAATGTCACAAAATGTCTCATCATTCTAAAACTCATCAATCATTAAATTAGATTCTTATTGGTCCCAATCTATCAGTTGGGGATAGTATAATGGCAATGGGTTGTGACAAAAGACTAGATTAAGGGTAAAAATGGTATTGTTATCAAATTAGTTAGTCTCAACTAGGTCATCAAAGGTGAGGCTATGATTGAACTCTATTTTATTGTTATCATCATCATCACTAGCCACTGATGATGGAACTTGAATAAAATATGTGGGGTCACTTATAGGGAGTTTAAATCCAAGTCCATAAGGTCTTTTGTACTTAGTCATGGAAATTGGCTTAATGGTTCTTTGTTGATTCTATTTGAGGCATCTTCCTTCATAATCTTGATTCTTCATGATTCTATTGGGAATAGGATACTTTGTACTTTTATAATAATTAGCTTCATTATCATTGTACAACCATGATTCATCCCCTTCAAGAGGGTCTTTTTCTAGGCCAGATGTTGGTATAAACATGATATGTCCCTTATCTTTATTCATTTATTGACAATGCATGTATGGGCTAATTTTAGGTCATCCAAAGGTTTTTTTGATTCTAAGGAAAATTTTAAATATGGAAGGTATCATGGGTCAAATATTCCCCTGGGCCATTATCTGAAATGGTGAAATGATTGGAAGCTTCAGGAGATGGAATATGGGAAAGGGAATCCAAGGTATTAGAATATATGTAGTTATCCTATGGAGGATCAATAGGTATGTCCTTTCCTTTATATTACTTATATATTAGATTCATTTTGTATTGGTAATTGTAGATTTGAAACTCAGCCTCAAGATGTTTACATTGTTCATATGGGAGTAAATCTCCTAAAAGATTCACTTCCAACCCTAAGTGAGAGAACTTGATACATTAGTGTAGCATTGATGGGACTACATGAATCTCATGTAACCAAGGCCTTCCTAGAATCATATTATATGACAACTTAAGATCAAGCACATGGCAAAGTGTATCATGGATCAAAGGCTCAATGATAACTAGTAAGCTAATGGTGCCTTGTGATTCTCTTCCCTAATTTTCATAAGCTTTGATAGTTATCATTTCTTGTTGAAGATCTACCATCATGTACCCAAGAAGATTTATGAGCTTTAGAGACACTATGTTAAGGCTTGATCCATTGTCTATAAAGACACATTTCACTTTATTCCACTTTATATAAACTTCTATGTACAATGGATTATTATGGAATGGGCCAAGGGAAGACATATCACTTTGGTTGAATGTGACTTGTTTGGCTACAGATAGGTGTCCAACCAAAGCTTCAAATTTATTTGGGTATATGTCATTGGAAATAGTGAATTGGGTTTTAAAAAAATTCAAAATCTTCTTGTGGATTGTTGACATTCGTAGCAAATCTAAAATAAAAATTTGTGCTAGTGTCTTTTGTAATTGTTCCACAATATCAAACTTTTTATCTTGGTCATTGTGAATGGTTTGTTTCAAGGATAAATGGTAGGTAAAGTGGTAGATGGTTGTGGGTCTGGGATAGTAATCTTTGACCACTAAGTTGTGATTACACAATTAGGATTAGATGCTAGACTATAATTGCTAATAAATGGTGGGAATGGTGTGAGACCAGATAGGACAATTCTCAGTTGTTGGTGCACTTGTAGGTGGTAACATGGCAAGGGCAAGTTACCAGTATAAGGTCCAAAAGTGGAAGCCCCAATTTTTTGATTCATCTATGTGTGGTCCTAGGTCAAAAAAGGATTATCCATGTAATTTGTTTGAGTGGTATTGTTTAGTAATGGTCTAGATTGATTAGTGCTCAATCTAGGATTAATGGAGATGGTATTAATGGTACCCCCTACAACCCTATTATAGTCATGTGTAAATACATGGTAGGTATTTTGGTTGATACCATTCTAACCTTAGTTTTATCTATTATTTTGATGTTGTGGGTTATGCTATTGATTTTATTATTTTTTTTAGTTTAGCCTTTGATTTTGATACTGTTGATTTTGTTGTTACACTGGTTGGTGTTATTTTTGTTACTACTAATTATTATGTTACTGCTATGTGTTATTCTAGGGAAAGGGGTTTTTATAAATCCCAAAAGTTTGATTAGAGGTAGAATTACCATTATATAATCTTATCTCCCCATTCTCCAACATATTCTCAATCAAATGCTTGATTTTCACACATCTTTGTAGATTATGCCCACTGACCCAATGATATTCATAGAATTCATTTTCATGGTACTAATCAAGATAACTAATGCCTTGTAGATAATGATTTGGTATAGGCCAAATAATTATATTAGTAGCAGTAAGTTTGTGAGATATAGACTCAATAGGCTCTCCTAGGTCACTAAAGACATAATGCATAGGCACAGTTCTCCTTGGAGGAGGGGTTTGTAATGGTAAAGGTTGTTGCATTTATTGTGCAAGTATTGGTTTTTGTGCTTTTTTCATTGGTTAGAGAGGTTTTGGGGTAGGATTAAGATGAAAAGGTGGTCTAGATAATGTTTTCACTATTTGGACATGATGTGACTTAGTTACTCCATTACCCACAACATTCCTATTATGGTTGAATTGTTTTGGTCTATCTTTGTTATTAGCCTATGCTAGTTGTGATGCATGTGCTTGGATTGAATGCTAGTTTTATCCACTTCTCTAATTGGTACGTTGATTTTGATTAGTTGGAATAAGCTTGACGATCCCTTTATTAATAAGGGCTCACTCAATCAATAATCCTTTGTTGATGATCTCCTTGAAAATATGTGCACATTTTAGTTTTAGATGATAATTTATCTCACAATGAAAATTTTAGTGGATAATTATTTATCTAGTAAAGTTTGGGTGAATCAAATTGTAAGGGCTCTCCATCACTGTAGATAACTTGAAAAACTCTCACCAGCCTTTTGTTTTGCTTGTGTTAAATCAACCAATGAAATCTCATGTTCGAGATTATAGGAAAAGTGCTACATAAACTTATAAAAAATATCATCAAAATCTATTATTGAATTCTTGGGAAAATTTTAAAACCACTCCAAGGCTTGTCTAGCTAAGCTCCTTGGAAACAAGAAAAAAAGGTACATATCACTATATGCCATTGGTTGACATGTGACAAAGAATTTAGTTAAATGGACCTTAGGGTCACCTTTCCCTTTATATTTGTTGATTTTCAATGATTCGTATCCTGGAGGAAATGGTATTTGCAAGTACTCCATGTTAAATGGATAAGAACACATGTCATCCAACTTAAAAAAATTTAGTCTATTTCCTAGCCTAAATGGTAGCAATTATATCCTTCATGTATTGTAATTCTTGGGATAGGAAACTGGAAGGAACATTGGTTTGAGGGAGAATATTGGTTTAGGTAGATGGTTGGGAGGTTATAAGTGGGAAACTTTGACTAGAGTATGATACAGATATATGTTGGGGTACATTGGTTTGGTTAGGAAATGGACTAGGAATATGCATACATGGATTAGGATGTACTTGAAATTATACATTTGGCTGTGTGATATTCTAGTTTGGGTTGGCTATGAAGGTTTGACTTGGAGTATTTTTTGGTTGGGATAGAGGGATACAACTATATTGTTCTTGTTGTGGTTAAAAAGGGACATGTTACTGACTAATTGAACCTTGTTATTGAGTGGGAACTTATGGACCAAGACCCTGTCTCTGAACTTATGGCACATTTTGAACTGATTATTGTCTAGTAGGTACTTGATAAAAATGGGAGAATCCTTGTTGTATGCATCCTTATTGGGAATCAAAATCACATTGAATATTTATCATTTGTCACTGACCAATATTTACACATTGTTAGCTAGTCATCATTTAGTTTTGGATTGGTACACTAGTATACGATTGAAGAGGTATGTTTGTCACTACCTAATGAGCTAGAATATTAGTTTCCCCTTGTTGATGTGGAAATACATTTGGCCTTTGTTGCATTGGTACACTAGATTATGCCTATTGTTGTGGAATACTACTCATCAATTGTTGAAGAGGAGTAGGATTCATCACATTTTGTTGTTGAGGCATGACATTGTGTGTTATTTGACTACCTAATCCTATTGGTTACATGATTGATGAAGCAACTAGTTGAGGTTAGGATGTAGAAACTGCTATTCCCTAATTTGGAGAACCACTTTTAGTGTTAACTAAAGGCATATTTTATTGAATAGTTTTTTTGTGTTAGTACCACTTTGATTTGGATTAGACATTGTTTACACATTGTCCACTATATTTTGCTCATTATTCTGCATAGAAGCAGAAGACACTTCTTCAATAATGGGCATATGTAGCAAGTTTTATACCAAAGTGTTTTGTATGAATGGGTCTAAACTTTGATTTTATTGACTAGTTAACTCCATCAAAACTCCTATTGAAGGAACTAAGTCAACAAGAGGTTTACTCACCATGATCATCTAATTAAAATTTATGCTAGATTTAGGTAGGTTTGATATGCCACTTGCATTTGGTTAAAGTGGTCTTCCATGAGATTTTTTCCTCTATTAGGCATATTAGGGTCCTAATATGTTATTTGGACTAGATCCAAAGGATCACTAAAAGAAGCCTATTGATCATAAATTATGTTGTGGGGCATTCTTACTAGGCTTGGTAAATTCTCATGGGGGAAGTCTGATGGAAATTTGGCCCCTACTTCTATGGCTCGAACCAAAATCTCATCTTTGTTCTCCAAAAAATGATGCTCAAATAAAAATGGATCATAAGTGGAAGGCATATTAATAGAGTGTGACTATTGAATAATTGGTTCATTAGATATGGGTATCGTAGCTAGGTATTTTGTAGTTTGTTCTTAGTCTTTTTTTTGAATAAGGTGGTGTATTAACCAAATAGTTAGCCAATAGATCTTGGCTTGTGCCCCTAATTAAGTATTATAAGAAGGATACAGATCCATCTAATAAGTAGTATTATCCATGTAGGGGCCTTTCACCATTTCTTCCTGTGTAACCACATTACCAATCCTTGGATTATACATGAGTCCACTATGAGTGTAGGAATACATGTTGGGATCCATAGTAAAAAAATTTGGAATAAAGTGTCTAAGATTTATATAAAATCTAAAAATATAATGTCTAAAATCTGATGTTCAAACTTGGTATAGATTCGTCAAAAGGATCAAAAGGTTTATGCAAATATATGTGAGGAAATAAGCTAGCATTAAGTATATAATGCTTCACATTTCACACAAAGATAAGAAAGTAAATAGAGATAAAACTAAAATTCCAAACTCTAAGGTCAAGGTTTTTTAGATCAGTCTAATCTAGGAAAATCAAAAGTTTATAGACCTTTTGGCCAAATGTGATATCAAAATCTAGGCTCAAATAAGGCATGTGCAAGGACTATTGGCCAAATGATGTCAAAATCTAGAATTTGAAATAGATGAAAGTTTTAATCTAACAGATTTGAAACACTTATAATAAAAAATAATCACTTGATTCTTGGACATGGACTCTATTCAATAGGTATAAGCTATGAAACAAAAGGTACTTTAGAGATAGTTTATTTTTATTACAAATAATGGTATAAAATTGGTTCTTTTGATAAATAAGCAAGACAAAAAGAGAATGATGTAACTTTAATAGACAAAGGTTCACAAAGTTACACTTGGTTTGGTTTGAAAACATAGGAACAAATTTGAACTCTATGCAAGCGGGCCTATGAAACAATATCTAAAATATTTTGGGTAGTGTAATAGTGTTAGACTACCCAAAAGATGTGACAAAATGCTTGTTTCAATAAATCTCTAGGGTAAAGATAACTTCCCATAAATTTGATAGCATAACACTATATTTCTTGACTCAAATTATGGACACACTCTCAAACTTTTTGGAAATATCCCTAAGGCAATAAGTGTTGCACCCAAATGGTCTCAAAAAGTCACAAAATTGGAATAGTACCACCAAATGTAAGTTCTATAGACTCAAAGTGTAAGTGATGAGCATAAAAGGACTTGAGTCTAACTATGATGATAAACATGGTTATGAGTCTCTAAAATGGACTTCAATCCAAATGGGAATTTTAACCTAAGTTAAAATAATTTTATCATGTAAATGGTGAACCTAGTTTAGCACACCAACTTTTATAACTTAGAAAGGTTCAAGTTCGAATGTGAATTATCAATGAAGGACTTAAATAATTTTTAGGAAAAAAGGTCTAGACTCATGTGGGTAGAATAAATACACCAAAGCTAATGATATGACTCAAAATAAATTGTGATAAATTTGAATAAGGTAAAAATGAATATTTATGTGAGCATCATAATGCCTCTTTGTTCAAACAAGATTGGGGACCATGTGTTTAGTTTAGATCATTTATTGACACTAAGTTTTTGACTATAAATAAGACTTCAACATAGGACAAAACCAACTAATTAATCTCCCTTAGATCCTAAACTAACAAGGTTGCTTGCATATTTTTGGAATCCATCAATATACATCATTTTAAAGGTTTTTAAGTATTCATCCAAAAGTAAATGTGCATTATATAGTAGGGTTTTTACACCCCACCTTCTCTCAAATGACAATACCATGACATGGACCTTGACTCACACCTTACATCTACAGCAAGTGGGGATTTGTATAAAGATCTACAAGTTTTCAAATATTCTAATGGAATCAATTGTATAATGACTTTCATGTCAAACAATGCAAACTAAAAGCATGGATTTTGGGTCCGTATCACTTGGCTTGTTGCAAAAAGGTCTAATCCTTTTTTTCAACCACTACATCCTATTATTTTATAAATTTAGTGTGATGTCCAAAGTGCCACTACATCCCATGTACAACTCTAATATGGAGCCAAATGAAGTCAGTGCCAAGAGATGAAACCCTAGGTCAAAACTTCCCTAAAGAACTCACAGGAGGTGATGAAGTCCCCCTCACAAGACAAGATGTAATGAAATGAAAAAAATCATAAAATATAAATACTTTAGGGTCATTTCAAGGTCACCCAATAATTTTGTGAGTTTTTGGGGAGTGATTTAGATGATTTTATTTCTATGCCTTGGACTAGGCAATTTACAATAAGAATGGCACTTTTGATTCCAAGGGTTCCCTAAAGGGGATAAATGGAAGAGCACACATGTAATAGCCCTATATTTTATAAACAAAATTAGATCAAGAAATTATTGAATACCAAAAACTTTTAGAAAGATGAGTTCATGTTTAAGCACTAAATTTGAAAGATTGGGTGTTGCTCATTTGACCCCTTGGTCTTAAGATTGTGAAATCTAAAACCCTGAATTATAAAAACATTCACTTAAGAACCTAAATATTTCATTAAGAACCAAAAAAAAATTCTAATTCATTTTAAAATCATGTCAAATATGACTTAATAGCATGTTTTAGCAAGTTCCCAATATGCTGGTTACCTATCTAACCTTAAGGCATCACCCCAAAAGAAAATATGTTAGATTAGAAACATTTTAAATATATTTTCAAATTTTTTTGAAAAATATATGAAACTTAAATCTAAAATAATTTAAAATTATGAAAATTTAGGAGAAAATAGATGGTTTTTTAAAAAATCATTCAAAATAGATCCATATGACCCCAAACCAAGCATTTTAAAATGGCCTATTAGCTCTTAGGTTTGTGTTTTTAAGAAAAACATAGTGACTGACATTGGTTCTATGATCAAAAATGGTTAAATTTACTAACCGATGATGGTTATCTAATAAAAAATAATTATACCAATAGTGACCGATTATGGCTATGCCAACTGATAATGGTTACTGTGTAAACTGGTGATAAAGAAAAATGGCAAAACAAAGTTAGAAAATAAAATTACAAGAGTTTTAATGATCCAAATGAAGATTTTAAGGTTTCATTATGATCCTATTTATGTGTGTGATGCATATGGTCCCACCAGGTATTCCATCATGTGATCCAAGAATTTGACTCAAGAGAGGATGGTTAGTATCTTGTTAGTTTCAAAATGAAAACAAAATGAAATAAACACACTAAATAGCATAACATCTCTAGGCTTAGACACTAAGGAGAGATTAGTTTTAAAAAATTAATAAAACACTCAACTAAAATTCAAAATAAACCTTCTTTTACCTTCCTTAGATGCTCCAAAATTCTTTTTTATAGTGGCTTGCTCAACTTGTGCTTATGAAGCCTTCATCAAAGGAGGTTTTGCTATCTCCTCTTCTCCTTGGAACCTTGAAGCTTTGCCTTGGATTATCTTGGAATAAATTTTGAATGGTAACACTAATTTCAATATCTCTTGGAATCATTTGCATTATAACTTTTCATTATCAAGACTTAGAAATGATGTTCATGGCCTCTCTATTAATAGATTTTTGAGATTGATCAGATTCAACTTGAATCATCCATCTCAAGATTGAGATGTGTGGCTAAGGATTAATCCAATTATGTAACTAAAATCCATATATAGGCTCATCAATATTTGGGATAGAGGATAAATTAAGAGGCATGGAAGGCTTTGATGAGGCATGGGAGGTATGAATCCTAATATTTGTGGCATTTATGGCTTAGGGATGTCTTCCCAAGAAATGAGGTCACCTAATGATGCAGATATTCAATATTCATTTCCAAAAATAAGTATTCAACAAGTTTCCAGGGAATTATTAATTAGGCTTTAATTTCATTTTATTATCTCTTAAGCATGATTAAGAACTTTGTGTACAAATTACTCAAATTGATCAGAATGCCTTATTATTGGTCCAAATTTTGAATAGATTAGAATTGGAAGTTAATGTCATATGCATTTGAACCATATTCCCATTTAGGATGTTACCAATAGTAAATAAACAAATCATGTGTTTTTTGCAAGATATTTGATAGAAAAGAGTAATCCAGAGCACCCAAGTGCAAAATTGGCATTTTGACTCAAAATGATCTGATCAAAGTTAGCTATCCCATAAATTACATTGACCCATTTAATAATACCCTATCCAAAATTGGCACTTGAATATATCAATTTCAACTCATTTATCATGTTTTAGTGTTTTTAGGCCAAATTGTGCATTTTGGTGGAAATTGGTCAAAAGCCTGGTCAGAGGTTATCAGTGGCCAGATTTAGGTGTCTATAATTAACACATTTTTAACCAACATTACATATCATTTTACCATCACATTATCTACATAAAACCATAATCATCATATATAATAAAAATCATGATCTAAAACATCTCGTCATTATCATAAATCACACCACATAAATCCATAATTAATCAACACAAATATCATCAACACCATACCTATCACATCATCATCTAAACATATAACATCACTATCTAATCATTTACTCAAACAACATCATAAGCATAACATCAATAAACCACATCACTCACATCCATGATCCATATATTTATGTCTAACAATCATATTTTCTAAATCATGCATCAATGACATCATCAAAATAAATAACATAACATCACATATCACAAAAAAATCAATAGTCCATAATGTCCATAAGAGTCCAATTTTAACACACACACACACACACACACACACACACACACACACACACACACACACACATACATGGTCCTCATGGGAATCAATGTTATAAATACATGAACATCCATAATATGATATAAGTCTTGTATATCACAAAAAATTGACTATGGTCTAGGTGGTCTCCTTGCAAGCTATGCAATGACTGCAAGTAACTAGCTCTAAATGTCATTACAAACTACTTAGGTGCATTTTTCCCTCATATATATCCCTATAGTACTAAGCCTCCCATTTCATCCATGTAATCTACCTCATGGTCGATGCCATCCCCCTCTCTAACATGGTTACATCACCCTCCTTCTTGGACCTCTCAACCATCTACACCTTTCTCATCAATACCCTCACCCTAGCCTTTAACTACCCAATATGGCCATGTAAATTCATAATCTGTGATTCCTAGCTCTAGATCTAGCTCTACAATATGACTATCTAAGCATCTCAACTCTAGATATGTCCCTATAATGTATCCACCTACCCTTGTAAACTTGTGACCTATCACTATGCACTAGACAACTGACTATCTTTCTATACTAACCACCCCTATAAGTCTACCCTAATCTTGTCTCTCTATAGTAATCCCTAAAATCTCTAAGGTATGTCTATGTACCTCTATATTGAGCCTCTCTAATAATTATCATTCATACTCCATCAATTATGGCATTGATGTCCCTACCTCATGTCTACCTCCACTCCCTCCAACTTGCACTCCCTCCTTCCAACCTAAACTCCAACCCCATCTGACCCCCATCTAGCCTTTTCTAATCTCTCCCATCCACATCCATGGAATTTAGTCCCCTTATGCATCTTATGGATCTTATACCCATAGTTGTGCTCTCTAAGCTTGCCTCATCCCTAGCCTAACTTGTGCCTTTACTAGTCTTTTCATAACCACCTCCTCACCCTCCCATCACCTGAGTAGCCTAAGTGGTTGCCTATATGCCCACTAATTCATATATGTTATTATCACACCAAGATCTAGGATCGACATCTATTAATCCCATACTACTAGGCCAAATGCTTTCATAGTCTACTCATGTTAGTTCTATATCCATAAGAATCCCCCACTAATCCCTCTCTTTATCACTATGGGTAAATAGGTGTTCCTCACTAAGCACATCATGTGGTCTACTAAACTACTAATACACATGATCAAATCTAAAACTCTCAATGATTTAGTCTTGATGTCTAGTAAGATAACACTTTATCAGCATGAATCAAGTCATATCTACATTCTTAACCTACCCCCACTAGAACTATATATAGGGCATCCTTGTACTATAATCTAGATACAAGCTATCAATTGTGTGTCTATAAAATTTAATCTCCCCACATGATACCTCTATACTCTTATAATAATGTACCATTTGAAAACTATGGGCTCATGGGACTCTATCTGCACATGACCCTAAGGATGCTCTACAATAATGTGTTCCCAACTCCATATCTATGGTATTAGAGATGGGCCCAAGATATCTAATCCTATTCATGCTCCCATGTACATCTCCTGGTATATGTGGGCCAATACAATAAAACCCTAGGAAAACAATCGATAGTCTTAAACCATGTCTAAAACTACATCTCCCAAACCCAAATGAAAATACTACCCACTCTTGTCTATCAAAAGTTTTCCAATCATAAGAGACATCACCACCAATGTTAACTTATCAATTGTGCATTCCCTTAGGGCCCTATCAATTTCCACTCATACATCTCACACCCCAATGTGTAACCTCCCATCTAGCCTCTACATTGTCACACTAAGGGTGTGTGAATGCTAATATAGCCTATGGCCTCTCATCATAAACTAGAAGATCTAGAACACATCCTCTAGAGTGATTATCATCTTTCCAACCACAAAATGAAATGTGTTCATATCCAAGGGCCACCTCTTGACTAGAGTTGTGATCAATTCTCTATCTATTTGTACCACTAGCCTATTCACCACATAATAAAGTTTGGTCAACTCTAGCACACCATACTCCTCTAGTATTAGTAAGTGCATTTTGTGTAATACCTAAGGACCTCAAAGTTAGGATGCCATCACTCCTAAATCTTCCTGCACCAACCACACATCTTATTACATCATAATCATTTCAACATCTATCCTACCTTATCTCATCAAACTAATAACATATCTTAACTACCCCATAAAACCCTCATCAATCTAGTTTATCTACCTAATTATCCTTTCCTTTATAACTTACCCATCTACCCTATCATCTACACCCCACCTCATCTCATTACCATAATCCCTAACTTATCCCACTTTAATCCCCCTATTTCCTTCACCAATTAAAATCTACCTCAACCTAACCTAATCCCATCCATCTCCCTAACCCCTATCCCTATGTCCCTAATCCCTATAGCCTATCCTACCCTACCCTAATCAAATTTATCTTAGCCTAATCCAAACTAAATCTCATTCATTCATCTACCCTAATCCCCTTAGCTTGTTCATCCTCCATCTCCTATCATATCTAATCTAATTTATCCTACCCTAATCCAACCAAAACACCATTCGCCTATCTACCTTACATCCTTACCCCTATAATTCTCATGACCCACATAAGGCCCCTATCCCTCTAACCTTTATCCTAACATATCCTAACCTACCCTGACATAACCTATCCTTCCTAACCATCCCTATAACTATGTACCCTAAGTCCCTACCCTTCTAAATTCCATCCTTACCCATCCCCCAACCCACCATAATATCATTAATCACAACCTATCCCTTACTAATGATATTGATAATACCACTACTCATGTTTTTCAATTTTATGTAATTATGAATATAACCTTAGGACTTTCAAAAACATCTATTCCCTAATTGTATTAATATGATATCTACATTTACTCATTATAGTATTATAATACTTTCAATCACTTATTATGGTATTATAATACTATAGTTCATGACTATGATATCATGACTTATGAGCATAATATTTCCACTGAGGTAATTACCCTTAGCTATGGAATTATATTCATGGAATGTACTTATAATAAATGAAGTCATAAATTAAAAAATATAAAAACTAATAGGCTAAGGGTTGATTACTCATTGATGGTCCTACATTGGTTGGCCTCTAGCACTCCCTGAATCTCTCTCCATGATGTGATGAGAATGAGATACGATCCATAGTTAGGGCTTAGATCAACCAACTCAACCAAGGTAAAAGAAAAAATTAACCTTCCCCCTTTTTCTATTTTACCCCTACTTTACCCCTATTTTGTCCCTCATACCCCATTTAACCCTCGATAAATCCATTATCCTAACCCATCTACTAATTGTCATCCCCAAATCCCATTCCCTAATATATTATCCTATTTAATCATCATTTATCATCTATAAGTCTCTGTAGGCATCATATTTTTATTTCCCACTATCCATCTCAAGTTATAACTACATCATCTTGAGGTCTCCTAAGACTATGTAGGTAGTACTTGGCCATGATTCCTTTCCCAGGGATAGCTCAGCCACTACTTGGTTCCAGTTTTGTCCCATCTCAAATGGGTCACTCATCACTATTAAATCATATTGATCTACACATACAACACAAAGTGTATTTTTATACATAATCACTTGTCAAATGTCCTCTATGGGCTTCCATCCATTCTTAGCATATGTATTTGTTATTTAAATTATCATCACCTTGTTGCCTATCCCATCTCTTTTTTTCCTAGATAATGTCTACATTTCATGAATTCCAATCTTATCATCTTAATCAACTTGCCTCCCTTATAGACATTGGTCATTTGTCTAGAACTACCTACACCTATAATAAATCTATGTTACCCTCAAGATAATAATAAAATACGCAAAAATGGTGAGCCTTACCCCTTATATCTTTCACTTATAATAGAGAGGCACCTTCTACACAATTGGATGGTAGATTTAGGGGCTAATAATTTAGTACTACCCAAGAAAATAGTCGATGCTTTGGGAATAAAATACATGCCTATTAATAAAGGAGTGGTGAAACTAGATGGGATTACTATTCAAATAGTAAGAACTATAAAGGGACTAAACCTCATTATTCCTGCTTGCCTAATCCTATCAATTATGTAAGACACTTTAGTCATAGACATTCCCCCCTACTTTTTTTTTTCTTTCAAGAGATTTTACTACAAAAATGGGAGGATACATATTTGTAGATTGGTCTCACATGCTACTTAGAATGAGATATAGAGCTAGATTAACAATAAGAGTTGATTCAATTGAAAAATATCATATAAAACCCTATAATCCTATTCCTCTTATATAAATGAGTTATACATTGCAAGATCAAGAACAGGAATAAATTTATCAAGATAATTCAAAACCTATAGAATAAATTCTAGACACTCATTTGGATGAATGGGGATCAACCTTGCAATTTGATCTTTATGACTATGTATAGGAAATAGGGTTATGAAAACATTACATTCATGAGAAAGATGAAGTTATCCAAAATTTAGTCAAACTAGATGAACATCTTCAAGGGATGTGGTATTTGTTTTTTTATGGATCAAGAAGCAAAAATGGTGTTGGTGTGATAATTGTGTTGATCTACCCATAGAAGGAAAGCTACTTCTTCTCATTTAGACTTTAATTTAGTTGTACTAATAATGTAGCTAATATGAATCCTTGATTCAAGTCTTCCAATTGGCCAAAGATAGAGGAATCAAGATTTTTTAGATATTTGGTAATAGTGAGATCATCATTCACACAGTTAGATCAAAAAGTATAACCAAAAACAATTTTCTAAGGTCATACAAATATAGGGTTTGGGACTTGTTAGAAGATTTCATTGCTTTGAATATTCAAGTGGTACTAAGGGCACTGAATAAAGATGTTGACCACATGACCTTGATGGGGTCCCAGTATAACTTACCAGTTGAAATAAAGAAGAACATCCAATATGTGAGTTTTACTGTAAGGCCTTATGTCCCTAATAATGCAACTAATTGGCAAGTCTTCAATAGTTACAAGTACATTGTAAATTTTATGAGATAAGAGGCTAAGTTTATAGATAGGAATCATCCAAGTCAAAAATAATAATATGGTGATTATATTATTCATTTGAAAATAAACAAACTGCATATGGGTCTCATTACAGTGGAAAACATTTTTAATTCGGATGACCAACTGAAATGTGAAAAGAAGAACATTATAGTCAATGAAGAAGATTATGAACCCATCATCATCTCATCAGGAAAGTCTCTCAAGATAGGCAAGGTATGAAATATTTTAGATAAGCATGATTTTGTTCAATTATGTCAAGAGTTTGATGATAACTTTGCTTTGAGTTATCATGATTTAAGAGGGTTTGATCCAAGTTTAGCTCAGCACACTATAGAGTTGGACCCAAATACAAGGCCTATCAGATATAAATAGAAACATATCAATTCAAATATTGAACCCTTAATGAATATCTCTCTAAATTTATAGAGGATAATATAATATTTCCTATTAAACACTCTTCTTGGGTAGCGAATCTGGTCCCTATTAGAAAGAAAAGTGTTGAAATATAGCTATGTGTAGACTTTAGAGACCTAAATAAAGCATCATTGAAAGATAAATTTCATTTTACCCCTATGAAACAAATTTTATAGACAATATGAAGATCTAAAATATTATCTTATAGATGGTTATTCAGGTTATAACCAAATCTTGGTACAAGAATTAGATCAGTTTAAAATAACATTCACCACCACATGGGGCACGTATGCATATAAAGAGATGCCATTTGGTCTAAAAAATGTATTGGAAACTTTTTAGATAGCAATGGAAATTAAATTCAAAGGTTTGATAAATGAAATAATTCTAGTATATATAGATATTACTATCTATTCAAATAATGTTGATGCTCACCTGGACCACTTGAGGAAATTTTTTGAATGGTGTAGGGAAGTTGGGGATTCCCTTAACTTGAAGAAGTGTGTGTTTGTACTACATGAGGGGAATCTACTGGAACACATAGTTTCAAAATAAGGTCTTACAATAGACCCTAAATGAGTTAGATCCATAACTACATTAGCACTATCAAGTCACAAAAAGGGCCTACAAAGCTTCCTTAGGAAAATCAACTATGTAAAGAGGTTTGTCCTAAATTTTTCCACTATGGAAAAACCCATTACTATAATGATAAATAAGGGAACTCTCTTTATCTAAACTAATGAGGGAAAATAGAGCTTTGAATAAATTAAATAGGCCATTTCCTAAGCTCCTACCTTGGTTAACCCAAACTATGAGAAGGATTTTATCCTCTATGCATTTGGAAGGGAAGGAAGCATCTCATCAATTTTGACTTAGCACAATCAAGAAGATTTGGAACAACCAATATCTTTCTTCATCTAATCATTGAAAGATTAAGAAGAGAATTACAATTTTGTGGAGAAATAAGTATATGCATTGATTAATTCTCTAAATAAATTTAGGCATATGTTCTTCAATAATAAGGTACATCTGATGGTGAGTCACTAAAGCATTAAATATTTTTTGTTCAGTAGAGAGATAAATGAAAAATTAGCAAGATGGATCACCAATATTATGGAGTATGATGAGGATATCGTGATCATGAAGCTTGTAAGTGGAAAAGGGTTATGTGAACAATTGGATGCTAACATCAATACTATTGAACTAGTATACAACATAGTATATGCTCAAACTACACCTTAGTCAAACAATCCACCTTATTTTAGTATCTAGATTCAAGACATGACTCATTTCCTACAAACTGGTGAATACCCCTATGACTTCTAAAAGTAAAAGAAAGGTATTTTCAACTCCAATCAATTCCCTATGTTTTTATTGATGTAATTTTATTTTAGAATGACATAAATTGATTCTTGTTCAGATGTATTAAGCATGAACAAGTTCTAAAAGTGCTCAAATAATTTCATGATGGGCTGTCAAGAGGAATTTTTTTTAGCAAGAACTATGGCTATGAAGATAATGAGAGGAGGCTAATATTAGCCCTAATTATTCAAGGATACCTATCAATGGCTAAGGAATTGTGAAAAGTGTGCTAACTTCACTATGAAAAAAAGACTGGTGTTACTTCCTCTTAGTCTAATTCATGTGGATTATCCATTTGCCCAAAGGGGATTAGATTTCATCACCCTGATCAACCCATCATCCAGTGTAGGCCACAAATGGGTTCTCACATAAATGGATTATTTTACATGATGGACTGAATTAGTTTCTCTAAAAGATGCCACTAAGACATCTATTCTAGTATTCATAGACAACATAGTTTCAAGGTTCAATGTTCATCACACCATCATATCAGATAATGATAAGGCATTTTTGGAAACTAAAGTGAGTGAATGGGATATCGATAATAATGTGTACCTAATCACTTCTTCAAATTATTACCCCTAGGATAATAACTTATCTAAATTAGCCAAAAATAACTTGATTAAAATGATCAAAGGAACAATGGATGACAACTAGAGAAAATAACACACCAAGCTAAAATTATTACTTTAGGCTAATAGGATTACTCCAAAGAGAGCCATTGGTAATTCCCCTTTAATTTTGGTATATGGAAGAGAGAACTAAGTACCACTATCAATTGAGCTTCCATCTCTATATCTTAATCAGCAATTGGACCTGATTGACAATGATGAAATGATGATGAGACTAGCTATACTCATGGAGCTTAAATAAATCAGGCATCAATCAATGAAAGTATTGGAAGCAAATCATGCACAAACCAAGAATAATTTCAATAACAAGGAATCTACAAGGAGCTTTAATGAAGGATACATAGTTCTCAAGTGGTATGTGGATAAATCAAAACCAGGTAGGCACACCAAATTTGATGCAATATTGAATGGTCCATATATCATCACATAGTGTAAAAAATCTAATGCATTTTATCTCTCTAAGCTTGATGGGGTAGAAATACCAATCCCAATTAATGATATATACCTCAAAGTTTTCTTTTAAGGTAGGAAATCATTTCAAAAAAAATAAAATTTTGTAAATAATAGGTTAGTTATTTATTTTTCAATAAGTGCTTTTGCACAGGTCAAACTCAGTAGGACTTTTTGTTTCCTTAGGTTATGTTGTTTTTCCTATTTTTTGTCCATTTTTTTTTTTTTTTTGTCTAGGCAAATCCCAATTATTTTTCCCTAGGATAGATTTTGTAAAAATAAAAATTGACTCCATGCCCAAAGGATAAGGCTACTAGATTGAATATGATTAGAAATAAATCATCCCATATAGTTCACCAAAAATGTTGATATTTTTGTCTCAAGAATAGGTCATCTAGGAGAATTTTTGTGTTTTGAGTCTTTAGGATAAAGGTAAGTAATCATGAACCATTATAGATAGTGTCACAATTGAATACTTTTACCAGGCATGTGGAAGTTGCTCTTAGAGTAATTCATAAAAATTTAGAAATTTTTCTTGTTTTATTAGATCAAATTCACTTAGAAGGTACATTCTAGTAATGATTTGTTTTATAATTATACAAGCTCACTAGGGTTTATTAGAGGTAAAATCAATAAAAAGTGAGGGTGAATCAATGATCCCAAATAATTTCAACTTCAATTTCAATTCCTTCAAAATCTTAATCACTCAATACATATATTCATGAGGCATACATCATTCATAGTAATCAACAAGAAAGACTGCAAGATCAAGCATAAAACACATATCATATGTGGGAAACCCTCTTGGGGAATAAAACCCACTAGAACCTATAATTGGACTACTATAATATAAAATAAGAAATAATTAATACAATATAAAAATTATTAATGAACTATGATCCCTATTTAGTGAGGCTATAATCCCACAAGGTACTACCACATCTGTCTAGCTGAGCTACAATAACAACTAGACCTTTTAGCATGTTTCACCTTATAAGGAGGTTATAACCACCTTATATGTTGAGCTAACATAAAAACACTTATGAATGCATCTAGCTTTGCACTGATGTCTTCAACATGTGATGATGGACCACGTATTATCACTCTTCACTTTTGCTCATACTCAAACTATAAGAGCACTATTATGCCAATAGAATTATGACCAACATGTCACACAAATAGTCATCAAATTAATCTACTCACTAACTCATTAATAGGGAACTCTACCCATCCATCACTCCATAATTCACACACATAAACCTCTCTCAAATAGCCTCTTGAGCATACTCACCCATTTTGCCTTTTTTAGGCTTATTAGGTCCAATTACCTATGTGATCAACTTCAACACCTTACTCAGACTAGCATATTTGATCCTCTTCACTCTCTATTTGTCTTCACTAACTTATACCTTCTCTTTCAAATGTTATCTCCTTTAATTGGCTCCACACTTTAACTCCCTCATCTAAGTCTTACAAGTCTAAAAACCATCACTTTTGGTTTCACTATATATAGAGCATTCATGATTAACAACATCTTGGTCAACCATTAGGCATGTCTTATCCCTTAAGACATCTAACACATAAATACATGACCTTATACAATCTTCATAGGTTTTTCATAACATATATGGGTCACCCTTAATTAACTACACTTTTTAATAAGGCCCTTGTATCTCTTATAGGTCTCATGGAGACCTATTCACCCATTTAGCTCACCCTTTAGTAAAAAAAGAATAAAGGACCACTTTTAAAAACATAATTCCATTCCTTATGTCCTATTAAAAATTCTCAAATGAGCATAGTAATTTTATCTCACCTTTGTGTATGTTCAAACAACTCAAATAGAGACCTTATATATAGGAACACCATTATCAAACATATAGTCAACTTCTTAAGCATTGTTCATACTCAAGATATATTGATCACACTTCCAAAATATACATAGAGCATCCTCATATATTATAAAACATTCTCCAATATCTAATTCATCATGAGACATTGAAACAAAATCAACACAAGCTTAAATATCCTTCTTGGGTCACTTGCAGAATAAGCACAAACAGATAGTCAACTTCTAGGTTTAATATCTTTGAATTTAATTACTTTCATATCTTCAAATTAGGTGCATAGATGCACCATGGAGTCCTATGCCAATTTTATTTTTACATCACCAATAAATTTAACATCTATCAAAATATATGGATAAAATATAGATATATGGTTTTTCTTGTGTTAAATTCAAATGGTCATAATTAACCTTCAAACACAATTCTCAAATCTTATGTCCTTTCAGCTCATATCAAATATGCACCATTGATCTTGTTTGAGATTTAATTTACAGTCTACCAAATACAAATGTTAAACCTTAGTCACTTTGAGCTCATCTCATACATCCTTAAAACTTTGATGCAACATGCTCCATCTTTCTTAGTAGATCAACCAGGTCTTTAATGATCAACATTCATCGTTTGATCAATTTGTATGAATTTCAACTCATCATTAGATCCTTATCATGTACCTTTGATCAATCATTAAACATCATGAACCTATTCACATATTTTTTATTCTTGAATTATTGGATAAATACATACTATTGATCTTGATCGAGCTTTAACTCTTGCAGAAATGACTATGGGGACTCCTTCAATATGCTTGAGTAGCCATTTTTTATCTTTAATAACTTCTTCTATGCTTCGATATAGGATCTTAAATTTGGACTGGATGATCTCCTCACATAGGATAATCTAAAAATGTGACACAAAACTATTGTAACCCTCATTCATGTGAGATATAATGACATAAAAATTCCTTCTCAAAATATTCTATGACAGATCCAACTATGTCAAAACTTGCCTAAGAGACCAATTTTGAACAATCATAATTTTTACAGTTCTTCAATGCATGATCTCAAATTTAGAAATAATCATCTATGCCCAAAATTAAACAAATCCATATGATCATTTTCTATTTACACCTTCACATGTGTAAGATAAAACACCATCATAATTCTCACTTGGCTCTTCTTGCCACATTTCAAAATTGGCTATGGGAAAACATAGTCAAACTACTTGAGAGCCTAATTTTGCATATGTACATATTTTGATGCACTATATCACATGATCTAAAATTAAGCAAACATAAACTAGGTACAAAACTAAACAAACCCATATGATCAAATTCTTCTGAAACATCCACATGTGTGAGATATTCCATCATCAAACTGCTTACTCAACTCTTTCTGACCACATAGCAAATTTGGCTAAGTATAAGAAAATAATAAATTTTGCTTGAGAAGCTGATCTTTCACCCTCATATATTTTATCACACTTTTATTCATGACTTGAGATATAGTGTATAACAACTAGGGACTAGTTTGATCACAAAGATATGACCAACTCCTCTTGACTCATTCCCATATGGTAATGGTGATGTCATCAAATTACCTACTCAAAATTTTTGCCACTAGACCCAAAGCATCTAGATGAGAACAATGATGAACCAGGTAAATTTCATTCATGAAAAAAATCACTCCAATCATTCTTAAATTCTTATAGGACCCCTTTCTCATGCTAAAATAACTATACTCATCCCTGATCCTTTCTAGCCATGTCAAAACTAAAGATCAACCAATCATACTTCAAGAATACAAAAACAAACACATTAAAAACTTTGTAATTTTCACATAGACTATCAAGGATCTTCATCCACTCAATATGACACCTCCATGACATCATCATGACAACTCTCCAATAGGTTTCCAACTCTTTTCTTTTCCATTCAAGAAAAAAAGAAAGAAGAAAAGAATAAATGAGTTCAAAAAGAGTAAAATAAAATATAAAGAAAATCAAAAGGATCACAAGATGAAATAAGTTAAATTTAACATGCATAATGATTAATATAAAATAATGGAAAGAAAATAAAAGGATCCCAAGGTATCTTTGTTGGGGCTATAGACTCCTGGTTGGCAACAGAGTAATGCCTGAGCTTCATTTGCTTTTTAAGATTTAAT